>CAMAPE010000009.1:22630000-23217500 GCA_945859875.1 Cuscuta europaea
TCTCAGGTTGTAGTTTGGGTTGAGAGGAAGTTGGTTACGGATGGGATACTCCTGGATGGGATTGATCTAGGTCGGGCAAAATTGTTGAATCCACAACTGGCCGGAAGGTGCCGGTGAGACGAATTGGAGACGAATGAGAGAGACGAGATCATGATAAGGGGAGGATCCTAGATATTTAAATGGGAAAATATTTTCATTAAACCTAACATGATGACTCATCAAAACTCTATTAGACTAAGGCTCAAAACAACGATATCATTTATATTCATATGCATAGCCACTAAAAACACATTGAACAGATCGGTGAGAATGTTTATTATAGGAGGAGGAAGAAAAGTTTGAAAAACATGCACACCCAAAAACATGCAAACAAGAATAGTCATGAATTTCGTGAAACAGTTTTTCATGCGGGGATAAACCAATGAGAAGAGTAGAAGGTAAATGGCAATAATATATGCAATAGTAAAAATAACATTGTCCCAAATATAACTAGGAATAGAGTCTTAGAGAAGCATAGTCCGTGTTAGTTGCACGAGATGACGATGTTACGTTCAACAACCACATTTTGCTGAGGGTGTGAGGATAAGATTTTCGAAAATAGATTCCCTAATCAGGAAAAAATTAATGCATATGAGAATTAACAAATGCACCCCTCCATTACTTTGAAACTTTTTTAATTTTGCACGTAAAAAGATTTTCCACAAAAGGTTTAAAAATTTTAAAATAATGAAAGACCTCATTCTTTTTGCGCACGGGATATGGCCAAGTAAACTGAGAATAATCATCAGTAAAACAAACGTAATATTTAAATCTCATATTACTCCGTAGGTAATATAGGAAATTGCCAAACATAAGAATAAGTTAATTGCAAAGGCATAGTGCACAAACATGACTAGCATCCGAAAAAGATAATCGTTGTGATTTGTCTAGCCGATAAAGTACAATTATGAAAAATACTAGAACTACTACAAATATGTTTTTTTGCTACTTAAAAAGCATAAAATAATGTCTCCACAATGACCTAGGCTACAATTCCAGACTCAACTAGAAGTAGTAACGGAAGACAAAACTAGAGAGGAACTCGGGCTGATAAGATAGAGATGGCCACTACTAGGTGTTTGAAGACAGATCGCTCCCAAAATTTTGTTCATAAGAAAAGATATTTTTTTTTATCTAAAATAACAATATAATGGTTATCAACACAAAGTTTGTGAATAGAAATTTAATTTAATTTGAGGCACATGATAAACAGATTTTAATAAAAGTTGGCGGCTAGAATAATTTAAATGAACATACATCACCAATATTCTGAATAGGGAGTTAAATACAATTAGCAAAACCCAACAGATATGAGACAATAATAAGGAGATTTATTAATCAAAATACCTTCATAAGGAGTCATGTTAGGTTTCATGAAAATATTTTCCTCTTAAAATCTCTGGGATCTAGCATCTTGTTGCACTCTTTAAATAATTATCTTGCATCTTTGGCAGGTTAAAAAACTAATTTAATACCAAGCAATCATATTAAAAAAATACTAAAACATTAACCAAGTAGTTGGAATGTTGGATTAAGAATGACTTTAATCTTGTAATGAGCAATGTGCTAATTTTTTTATTTTGTTATTCAAGTAAACTTTTTGTTCAATGTTTGGTTTCCATGAATATTAAATTTTCACCATATGTTTGTTCATGCTCTATCATATTTGAGTTCCTATTCAAAAAGCATATATCTATACATATCACAATCAATATATATTGACATTCTTTAGTTCTCTTACTAACAAACTGAACTTTAAAATTCACTTTTAAAACCAACCGTGATTAGAAACCAGTTGTGTATGAGGTCCTCCATTCCAAATCAACTATAAAAAGCCACATAGACTATATGACTTCACAGTGGAATCATATAGGATTCCACTAATTTTTTGCACATATCGTATTACATGTCCGTGCAAATTAGATATTTAAGAAACATGATTGATAATATTTCGGTTGCTAAATATAGATAGTAATTTAATGGCTGCAAATAAAGCTACCTGATGGAGTATATGGCCCAGAGACCCCCGGCCCACATACTTCCACTACTACAGCCATGCCCAACAGGCTCAAGTGGCCCAAATATAGCAAGCAAGACTCCGGCCAACCCATACTGCAGCAGGTTACTGCCTTCGGCCCCATGGCCGAAGGCCACATATTCGGCAAGCAGTTACACTTGGTCGACTGACGTCACTATGAAATTCGGCCTTAGATTACGTGCAACCTTCGGTATGCACAGCCTTCAGCATATATACATCTTTCAGCTCATACATAGCCTTCGGTACAAGGGCCCCCGGCAGCATGTAACCGAAGGCACTTTCCTCGACAAGATCTCCTCTCCACATGTGCTGGATCACCGCATTGAATGCGAATGTTACGCCCAAACCACCTCATTAAATGCGGCCACATACACATGTTGGTGCCACCCGGGCTGAATTGACCCTCCATCGCTGGTTGCTTGACACGTGTACCCCCGTTGATTAGACCTAGCATTTATGGCTGCTATAAATAACAACCATTTTCCATTGTAACAAAAAACACAACTTATATATCGAATGCATACTCACTCTCTCTCTTACTTGCTCTGACCTCTCTCTTGATATTTCTTATAATATCCTTCGGATAAGCTACCCCCCAGGTACACTCTCCATCATTTGGTGCTCTCGTTCAGAGGTCGAACAATCAAGTAAGAAACCCTCCCCCTCTGAAAACACTCCTCAGAATGGGTAGAAATCGTGGTCAATCGAAGACCTTGGAAGACAAAAACCTAGGCCTCGGTGAAGTTAACACTGCTGAAGCCTCAAACAAAGCTCCTGAAGGCGGAGCCCTTGCTGAAATGGAGCAGGTCGCTGCTGACCTGCGCCTTCAACTCCAGAAGAATGCTCCTGACGCTCGTGTCGGCCTCGAAACCCATAGGAAGGACCGGAGCGAAAACCAAATTAGCCCTCGGGTCCTAAGTATCGACGTACAATCAGTTTTCTCTGCCTTCATCCACACTCTCACCCAAACCCTAGTGCCTTCGGAGCCTTGGTACCACCTCAGGCCCACGTTGGGGAGAATGTCATTCCATGCCCACCACCTCCGCCCCCCTTCGTAGCCCCGGGACCAACGCGGCGTGAACTAAGATAGGCCTGAGACCTCTGCCCTTCACAGGCTCGGAGGAGCACGTGATCACCGAGGGGTCCAAGACCGCCTCGGTGGTAAAGTGTGTTAGTACCCAATTTTGATAAAGATTTTGATGATGCCACTATACCAAGCACGTATACATTGTGTCTCATTTTTTTCTAGTATTTACGTGACAAATTAAATGTACAACTTTTGAGTCTCAGAAATATTATCGGAAAAGTAAAAATGCAATAAGGTAAATCTTCTTTACCTTAATAGGATATTTGAATCCTACCGGCAAATACTATTTGACTCAAAGAGTATTCGTATGTCACATTTTTAGATAAAAGAAACTAGAAGTATCAAATGAATGATTAAAGACAAACGTTAACCGGCATTTAATGCCAAATACGTACTGGTTCCGGAGTCATGGGACTGCAGTTTGAAGTGAAGGTCCAGCGGCTAAATAATACGAGACAAGGAGATGAGCCCGCATTAAAGCTCCAGCACAAGAAGACAAATGTACAATTTGTCCTTGCCAGAGTTTCAACGTCAGAGATTAATCCATCCTAACCAACAGATGAGATTAATTCAAAGGAGATGCCTATAAATATAGGCTGAAACGAAAGTTTCTAACCAAGCGTTTGAGCATCCAAAGAGAGAATTTCTATCACGAGCATTTACGAGATATCTAGCAAAAGAGAAAGTGATATTCCATACTTTACTCTCTACTTGGACTCATGCTTCACTAAAATTCCAGTTTACAAAGCTTTTCATTGCTAAATCATAGAAGTTTAGTTCCTAGTTGAAGGTTAGAACTTTCTTGTAACAAATCACATATTGTTGTAAACACTTAGGAGAACAGTTGTTCGGATCCTACAATGTAAGTAGATAGATAGAGTACCTTTTGATCCCCACTGGTTCATTAGAGAAAAGTCTAAGGACTGAGTAACTTTGAGTGGTGCTATACTCATCGTGAAAAACCTTCAATCTAGGCCTAAGTGTTGTAAAGGCTAGATTGGCACTACGTGTATTGGGCTTAATACTTTAGTGAAATCCATCTGAAAGAGGGTGGGACTGGACGTAGGAGGATTACACCACCTCTGAACCAGGATATATCGTGTGTTGAATTCATTTCAATCAACAAAGCACACACCAAACACTTCTCACATAAAGATTGTAGTCTGCAGGCAGAATCCAAAGCAGTTGTCTTAATTGACCCAACTGCTTATCCTACTGCCTAATTACTCACTTTCTTTGAGACCGGATTCATACCTATAACGTGCACCAACAACATCTAAAAGGATCACTCTTTCAGTTCCCTGAAATTCATTTTCTAAGTACAGCAGGTGCCTCAGCAGTTCCCTGGAATCCACCCAACTGCTGAGCCCTCTGCTCACATATACTTGTTTCAAGTCACTGTCTCAAACATCACCAGATTGTCAAATACCTCATCAAGAAGATTGCTTAACCCAATAAGTCTTTGACCCGAGCAGGTGCCTCAGCAGTTCCCTGCTCTTAGCCACCTGCTAAGCCAACTGCTAGCATTCTAAGCCAAACACTCTCCAAGTTAGAAAGTGGCTAAACACTCGTTACTCAAAGGGTAAAGACTTCCACTGTGCATCTATTAATCTCTCAAAAGATTATAGATCAACTCATCTAGAGGGAAAACTTTCAAAAGTCGAAAAAGATTTAAAAGTCTATTCACCCCCCTCTAGACTTTTACCCTATCCGAGACCATCAAAGTGTTCCAAAGGCCTCAAGAGAGCGGAGGATCCGTCTCGTGGGCAGATGAGAGACATCCCCCTCGGGACAAAGGCAAGGGGCTGCTACATGCTGATGACGCCAGGTACCAGACCAACCAGGCCCACTCAGCCCGCGTACAATCGCTCGGGGCGGAGCCACTCCCGAAGGACCACATGGACGATATTATTGAGGCCCTCCAGCGCCGACTCGACGAGATGGAGGCTCATCAAGCCCAAACGATAGCTTTCGCCTCACAAACAGACCCCAAATATGCCGTTGTCCTTGCCAAGGTGGACGAAATGCAGAAGAAGCTTGCCGAGGGCTCCGGGGAACCTATCATCCAACTTCGCACGAGGACGCATTTCACCCCAAGGGTATTGACCGCTCAGATCCTGGGAAAATACCGGGGGCAGACCATCAAGCTGTATGAAGGGAAGACAGATCCCCAGGAGCACTATAACAGGTATCAGAATAGCATGATGATGATGGGGGCCTCAGATGAATATTTGTGCCATTGGTTCCACCCTGGAAGGACCAGCATACGAATGGTTCAACCGACTGCCCGAAGGGAGTATTGACTCGTGGCAGGAGCTCGCGCAGCGTTTTCTAACGCAATTCGCGGGAAGACACCAGTCAAAGAAGCATTTCTCCCACTTACTAACAATAAGGCAACAAAAGGAAAAGACCCTCCAGGATTTCTTGGAACGGTGGAGACAAGAGACGGACAAAGTCGACAGCACCGATGATGGGACTCTGATGGCTCTGTTAGAGACAGTCCTCCGTTCCGGGAACTTCTCATGGAACCTCATCACTGAACCACCCCGTGACTCCATAAGGGCCCTTCAGCGAGGAGACAAGTATGTGGAAGCCGAGGAGGTGGACAAATATCGTCGAAACCCTGATCAACCCCACAAACCAGAAGGCAAGAACCACTGAAATCCGGGGGCTCCTACTCATCCGGTGAAGTTACAAGCTCCCTTTAGTGACCGCCCCCAGCATGGCCAAGCCAAGTCCAGGGGAGGTTACAAAAACAATTCGAGGGTCTGAGCACAACCCACACTTTTCGAACACCCTCGGACACCTTGACGCATCCCAGCAGCATCATCCTAGACTACGCCGAGGAAAGGGGGCTAGTGGAGCGAGATTCTAGGGCGACTCAGGAAGTATACGCCATCAATCCCAACGAACCCTATTGCCGCTTCCGCCGTCACCCTGGGCATCGGACCGATGACTGCCACTAGCTGAAGGCTGCCATCGAGAAATTGATAGAGAGGGGCCATCTATCCCAGTTCGTTAGGGGTCCCCCTCACCAAGGGCCCCATACGAAAGCAAACGCTTGGATCAACCCAAACACCATACCTCTCGGAGATCCGAATGGTAAGAAGTGGGAGATTGGGAACCTTAGTGAAGAAGAGGGGTACCAGCACTCTCAGGAGAAAAAGCACCACATCAACGTGATCACCGGCGGCAATACCGGAGGAGAGTCCACGAGCAAAAAGAAGAAGTGGGCACAATCCCTTTACGTGGGAGAGGTTAATCATATGCCCCCAGTCAAACGGCTCAGGGAGGAGCCCATAGTGTTCACTAACGCGGATCTCCCCCCGGGTTATCTTCCTCACCGGGATGCACTAGTAATTCAGAGTGAAATCAACAACACCATCATCCATAGAACTTACGTTGACACCGGCATCTCCGTCAACGTAATGTACCTCAGTATATTTAAGGAGCTGCACCTAAAGCGGGAATCCCTTCGGCCCATCCGGACCCCCCTGTCCGGTTTCACCAGAACACCATCGATTCGGAAGGGATAATATCCCTCTTGTACTCTTCGGCGACGGGCTCCACAGCTCCAAGCTCGGAGTGGAGTTCGCCATCATCAACCTCGACTGTGATCACTGCTCACAACATCATCCTCGGACAGCCTTCACTCGAGGACTTGGAGGCAATAATCTCCATGAGACACCTATGCCTCAAATTCCCAGCCGAAGGGGGCGTCGGATATTCAAGGGGGAACCAAAAACTCTCACATGTCTGTTATCTCCAAATAACAAAAAAGGTTAGTAAGTTCGAGTTCCGTATAGGAACTATCACCGGAACGGTGGAGGATGAGGAGAAAAGGCCGAGGGTAGAACCAACAGAGGAAGTCGAAGACTTCACGCTCGATCTGGCCAAGCCGGAGAGAGTCGTGAAGATAGGAGCCAAGCTCCCAGAAGAACTGAAGACCAGCATCACCAAGGTCCTTCGTGCCTGTGCCATCGTTTTTGCATGGGGGACGGAGGACATGCTAGGAATTCATCGAAGGGCAATCACTCACCGCCTGGCGGTGGACCCTTCGATGACACCAGTCAAACAGAAGAAAAGGTACCTCTCGGATGAAAGGAGGGACTTCGTGAAGGAAGAAGTCACCATGCTCCTCACCATCAAACATATCCGGGAGGTAAAATACCCCTCGTGGTTGGCTGATGTGGCCCTCGCATAGAAGCCACCCTCCTTCCGGATGTACGTGGATCACGGATCTTAACAAGGTCAGTCCTATGGATCCATTTCCTTTGCCCAACATTTACGAGCCGGTAGACGAAACAACAGGCTATGAAATCATGTCATTCCTTTACGCCTTCCGAGGGTATCACCAATTCTACATGCACGAGGAGGACGCGGAGAAGACAACCTTCATGACAAACGAAGGCATCTTTTGCTACCTGGTCATGGCCTTCGGTCTCAAGAACTCTGGCGCCACTTACACAAGAATGGTGGCAAGAGTTTTTAGGCCGTATTGGGGCGGACCATGGAAGTGTACGTTAATGACATGATCGTCAAGAGCAAAGGATCCACAAGTCACGCCGACAACCTACAGGAGATTTTTGTCATCATGCAAAAGTTCAACCTTCGGCTGAACCCAAAGAAATGCACCTTCGGCGTGCAAGGATGGAAGTTTTTGGGCTACATGGTGAGCCGAAGGGGTATTGAGGCCAACCCTGAGAAAATCCAGGCCATCATCGAAATGGAGCCCCCACACAACGTGAAGGAGGTTCAGAGGTTGACGGGCCGTTTGACAGCCCTCAATCGCTTCATATCCAAATCAGCGGAGAAGTCCCTTCCCTTCTTCCAGATAATGAAAAAGATCACTGGCTTCCAATGGACCACTGAGTGCCAGGTAGCCTTCGACGAGTTGAAGCAATATTCTCAGTAACCTTCGGTACTTTCAAAACCCAAGGTAGGAGAAACATTATATATCTACCTAGACGTCAGCCCTGCCGCAATCAGCTCGGTCCTCATCCGGGAGGAGGACAGTATTCAACACGCCATCTTCTACGTGAGCAAAACTCTCCGGGAGGCAGAACTTAGGTACTCCCCCATGGAGAAGACGGTATTGGCCATCGTCTGGACCGTCAAAAAATTGGGCCATTATTTCCAAGCCCATTCGGTGCAAGTCCTCACTAATCAACCCCTCGGAGCCTTGATGTGGAGCCCTACAAGCTCCTACAGAATGGTGAAGTGGGCCATCTTCCTAAGCCAATAAAACATAGACATCCTCCCAAGGCCCACCATAAAGGGCCAAGCCCTGGCCGACTTCGTGACAAAATGCACGGCAAGAGCGGCAGCTGTGGAAGAGCCCTCGGCACCGAGGGACGAGTGGTGGACCCTCTACGCAGACGGATCCTCAGCGACCAAAGCATGCAGAGGGGGTGTGGTCCTTATCACACCCGAAGGCTTCTACACCTACTACGCAATCCGCTTCTCCTTCAAGGTCTCCAACAACGAAGCGGAATACGAGGCCCTCCTATTTGGCATTCGGCTGGCTGTCAACCTCAAGGCAAGGATGATCCACGTAAAGTGCGATTCCAAGCTAGTGGTCGGCCAAATCTCTAGCGACTATGAAGCAAAGGAGGGAAGAATGAAGCAATACAGGGAGGCCGCCAAAGAATTACTCAAGGTATTTGAATCACATTCCATCACCCAAATACCGAGGGCGCAAAATTCTGAGGCCGATATCTTATCTAAGCTCTCGGATGAGTCCCCGGGCACCTCTCCAAGATTGCGAGGACAGAGGAACTCAGCCTCTCCAGCATACATGCCAGCCCCATCATGGATATACAACAGAGGCCAGCGGACTGGATCTCAGACATCGCCAACTTCATCACAACGGGGCAATTGCCCGAAGATGAAAATCGTAGGAAGTTAGCCAAACTGAGGGCTCCAAGCTACGTCCTCGAGAACGGCAAACTTTAGAAGCGGTCCTACAACGGCACTTTACTCCGATGCTTCCACGAAGAAGAGATCGAGATCACCATGGAGGGGGTACACAGTGGGGATGTACCCTCGGCACTGGGTGCCGAAGGGAAATGAAACACATGGGGTTCCTTGTTGTTGGTGATAGGAGTTCTTTCCCTCGGCACTTGGTACCGAGGGGTCTTGACTGAAAACACGTGGTGTTTTCACTGATGTTGTAGGTGTTGATGGCGTCCGCCCTCGGCACTTGGTGCCGGAGGGGGTTTTTCTCGTGGTGAGGCGGTGGGCCTGTAGTCAGTATGAGGGCTTGATGTCTTGAATGTATCTTCATTCTTCGAAATTGGAGGCCTTGGGCCATAGGACAGTACATTCACTAGTTATGAGGGCTTGGCCGCTCTTACATTATTGGTAAAATTTAATTAAGTGGTGTACATTCCAGTGCCTAGGGACTTCTTTCCCGTTGGGGCGTTTGAGCTTGTAGGTCCCGGGTTTGATGATGGCTGCTATGATGTAGGGGCCTTCGAATTTTGGTGCCATTTTTCCTCCCTCGGTTGGTTGGCTGGCTTCCCTCCTCCGGAGGACATAGTCCCCCACTTGAAATTCTCGGGTGCGAACTTTGGCGTCGATGTAGCTTTTAACTTGCCTTCGGTAGTTTTCTGCCCGGATGAAGGCCTGCTCCCGGCGTTCTGAAATGAGGTGGAGGTCGAGGGCCATGTTGCTGTCGTTGACCTCGGGGTCATATTGGATCACCCTTCGGGTAGGAAGGGTGACTTCCGTAGAAGCTTTGGCTTCAAAACCGTAGCAGAGGGAGAAGGGTGTTTCCCCTGTTGCTCGCCGAGGGGTGGTGCGGTAGGCCCAAAGGATGTTGTGGAGTTCTTCCACCCAGCCACCACCCTCGGCCTCCAGCTTCTTTTTGAGGCCCTCGAGCAAGGTCCGGTTGGCGTTCTCTACTTGCCCGTTGCCTTGAGGGTAGGCAACGGAGGAGAAGGTGTGTTTGATGCCCCATGCCTCCAGAAGGGCACAGAAGGGGGCTGCCTCAAATTGTGTCCCATTGTCGGAGATGATCTGCTGGGGGACGCCAAACCTTGTGAGGATGTTCTTGAGGATGAAGTGACGGCACTTCGCCTCTGTGATGCTGGCGAGGGGTTCAGCCTCCACCCACTTGGTAAAATAGTCGACGGCCACAATGATGTATCTGTTGTTGGAGGTACCCCTCGGCAGAGGGCCCACAAGGTCTATCCCCCATCGAGAAAATGGGACAGAGGTGCTGATGGGGGCATAGTTGACCGCTGGCCTGCCGGGAGCTTTCTGGAAATGTTGACATGCGGTGCACCTCCGGGCAAGGTCAGCACAATCCCTGGCCATGGTTGGCCAGAAGTAGCCCTGGAGAATGAGCCTTCGGGACATGGAGAAGGGTCCTTGGTGAGCTGAGCAAGTGCCACTGTGCACTTCCTCCATTGCGACCTCGGCTTCATCTGGATGAAGGCACCGAAGTAGCGTGCCATTGTAAGATCGTTTGTAGAGCCTTCCATCTTCGATGGTGTAGCTGGGAGCCCTCAGCTTTGCCAGTTTAGCGCGGGCCTCATTCCCGGGTAGCTGCCCTGTGGAGATGAAGGCGGTGATATCTGAGATCCAATCCTCCTGACGTTGTTGTATGTTCATAACGGGGCTTGCATGGATGCTTGAGAGGCTGAGTTCCTCGATTTTGGCAATTTTGGAGATGTGCTCGGGGGAGTCTGCCGAGAGCTTAGATAATATGTCGGCCTCGGAGTTCTGAGCCCTCGGTATTTGGGTGAGAGAGTGTGCCTCAAATACCTTAAGCAACTCCTTGGCCGCTTCCTTGTACTGTTTCATTCTTCCCTCCTTGGCCTCATATTCTTCGGAGATTTGGCCAACGACCAACTTGGAGTCGCATTTGATGTGGATCTGCCGAGCCCTCATGTTGGCAGCCAGCCGAAGGCCGCATAGGAGGGCCTCATATTCGGCCTCATTGTTGGAGACCTTGAAGGAGAAGCGGATTGCATAGTAGGCCCTGAAGCCCTCGGGAGTAATGAGGACTACCCCTCCCCCGCATGCTTTGGTCGCGGAGGAGCCATCAGTGTAGAGGGTCCACCAGTCGTCCGAGGTAGCCGAGGGCTCCCCGTCCGTGGCTGCCCTTGCGGTACATTCCGTCACAAAGTCCGCCAGGGCTTGGCCCTTGATGGCAGGCCTTGGACGGATGTCAATGTTGTACTGGCTCAAGAAGATAGCCCATTTTACCATGCGGGAGGAGCTGGTGGGGCTCCTCATGAGGGCGCCGAGGGGTTGATGGGTGAGGACCTGAACCGGGTGAGCCTGAAAGTAGTGGCCCAACTTCTTGACAGTCCAAACGATGGCTAACACCGTTTTTTCCACAAGGGAGTACCTGAGCTCGGCCTCCCTTAGGGTCTTGCTAACGTAGAAGATGGCATGTTGGATGACGTCTTCCTCCCGGATGAGCACAGAGCTGATGGCCGCCGGGCTAACCCCAAGGTAGAGGTAGAGGGTCTCCCCTACCTTGGGTTTGGAGAGCACAGGAGGTGAAGATAGATATCGTTTGAGCTCGTCGAAAGCCCCCTGGCATTCTGGAGTCCATAGAAAGCCAGCTGTCTTCCTCATGATCTGGAAGAAGGGTAGAGACTTCTCCGCCGATTTAGATAGAAAGCGGTTGAGGGCTGCCAGGCGGCCCGTCAACCGTTGAACTTCCTTCACGTTGCGTGGGGGCTCCATGTTGATGATGGCCTGGATCTTTTCTGGATTGGCCTCAATACCCCTTCGGCTCACCATGTAGCCCAAGAATTTGCCCCCTTGGACGCCAAAGGTGCACTTCTTCGGGTTTAGCCGAATGTTGAATTTTTGCATGATGGCGAAGATTTTCCGGAGGTCGTCAGCATGGCTGGAAGATTGTTTGCTTTTGACGATCATGTCGTCAACATAGGCCTCCATGGTGCGCCCTAGGACGGCTTGAAAGACCCGGGCCACCATCCGGGTGTAGGTGGCCCCTGAGTTCTTTAGGCCGAAGGCCATGACTAGGTAGCAGAAGATGCCCTCGGGAGTCATGAAGGCAGTTTTTTCGGCGTCCTCCTCGTGCATGAAAATTTGATGGTACCCTCGGAAGGCATCGAGGAAGGACATGATCTCACACCCTGCGGTCTCATCCACCAATTGATCAATGTTTGGTAGAGGGAATGGATCCATAGGACATGCTTTGTTGAGATCGGTGTAGTCCACGCACATGCGGAAGGTAGGGGGCTTCTGTGCGAGGACTACATTCACCAGCCATGAGGGATATTTTACCTCCTTGATGTGCTTAATGGAGAGGAGCATGGCGACCTCCTTCTTCACAAATTCCCTTCTCTCGGCGGAGAGGGGTCTTCTTCGTTGTTGCACTGCCTTTGCCGAAGGGTCTACCGAGAGGCGGTGGGTGATGACCCTTCGGCTGATTCCCGGCATGTCCTCTGGCCCCCATGCAAAGACAGTGGAGTAGGCGCGGAGGGCGTCGGTGATGCCGGTCTTCAAATCTTCAGGGAGCTGGGCTCCAATCTTCACGACTCTCTCCGGCTGGGCCGGATCGAGCGCAAAGTCTTCTACGTCCTCGGCCGGTTCAGCCCTCGGCCTTCTTTCCTCTTGGTCGACGGTTCCGGTGATGGTGTCAACACGGAATTCCGTCTTGCTTACCTTCTTAGTGACCTGAAGATAGCAGGCGCGGGCAATTTTCTGGTTCCCCCGGGAGTAGCCAATGCCCCCCTCGGCGGGAAACTTGAGGCAGAGATGCCTCATGGAGATGATGGCTTCGAGGTCCTCGAGGGCTGGCCGGCCGAGGATGATATTGTGGGCGCAGTCAATGTTGACGACGACGAACTCCACCTCGAGCTGGGCTCTATGGAGCCCGTCGCCGAAGATCACCGGGAGGGTTATTACTCCCTCGGAATCAATAGTGTCGCCGGTGAAGCCGGCAAGAGGGGTCTTAATGGTCCGAAGGGACCCCCTCTCTAGATGCAGCTCTCTGAAGGTGCTGAGGTACATTACATTGACGGAGCTGCCCGTGTCAATGTAAGTTCGGTGAATATTGGTGTCGTTTATCTCCGTCCGAATCACCAAGGCATCCCTGTGAGGAGAAGAAGTAGGAGGGAGATCTGCGTTGGTGAAGGTGATGGGTTCCTCCCTCAGTCGCTTTACCGGGGGCATATGAGTGACTTCCCCCACGTAAAGCGATTGAGCCCACTTCTTTCGTTGGCTGGTGGAATCGCCCCCTGTATTGCCACCGGTGATCATGAGGATGTGGCGTTTTTTCTCCTGGTAGTGGGGGTATTCCTCCTCCTCCTCTTCCAAGTTCCCAATCTCCCTTTTCTTGCCGAGGGGGATGGTATTCGGGTTTACCCAAGCGTTCACCTTCGTGTGATGCCCTCGGGGAGGCCCCTGATGAGAAGGTCCCTCCTGCCGAGGGCTCTGAACAAATTGGGACAGGTGCCCTGCTTGTATTAACCTCTCGATGGCCGTCTTTAGCTGATGGCAGTCATCGGTCCTGCGCCCCTGGTGCCGATGGAAGCGACAGTAGGGGAACTGAGGGTTGATAGCGTGTACCTCCGGGGGTGCGCGAGAGTCGCGCTCAACGAGGCCCCTCTCCTCGGCAAAATCGAGGATGATGCTGACGGGGTGCGTCAATGGTGTCCGAGGGCGGTCCAAGAGAATGGGCTGGGCCCAAGTCTTAGGGTTGCTCTTATAACCTCCCCCGGGCTTGGCTTGGCCTTGCCGAGGGCGGTTATCAGTGGGTCCCGAAGCCTTGGGGTGATTTGGAGGAGCCCCCGGCCCTCGGTTATGCTTGTTGTCAGCCCTCGGGGGCTGCTGGTCCGGATGCTGGTGATACTTCTCCACCTCCTCGGCCTCAGCATATCGGTCCCCCCGCTGCAAAGCCCTTATGTAGTCGCGGGGGGGTTCAATGATGAGGCTCCTTGAAAAGTTGCCGGTGCGGAGGACGGTTTGTAGGAGGGACAGGAGGGTCCCGTCATCAACACCGTCGACCTTGTCGGCCTCCGTCCTCCAGCGCTCTAGGAAGTCCCGAAGGGTCTCATCCCTCTTCTGGCGTATTGTTAGGAGGTGGGAGAAGTGCTTCCTTGTGCGACGCCTCCCGACAAATTGTGTCAAGAACCGCTGGGCGAGTTCTTGCCATGAATCAATACAGCCCTCGGGCAGCCTGTTGAACCATTCGTATGCCGGCCCCTCTAAGGTGGAGAGGAACCAACGACACAAATATTCGTCCGACGCCCCTACCATCATCATGCTGTTCTGGTACTTGCTGTAATGTTCCTGGGGGTCCGTTTTTCCGTTGTAGGGCTGTATATGTTGCCCTCGGTATTTTTCCGGGATTCGGGCCGCCAATACCCTTGGAGTAAATGGCGTCCGAGTCCTGAGCTGGATGACGGGTTCCCCGGAGCCCTCGGCCACCTTCTTCTGTAACTCCTCCATTTTGGCCATCATGGCCTCGTATTTGAGATCTGAATGAGGGGTGGAGGTGGTGGCGTGAGCTTTGTTGGACTCCATCTCGTCAAGCCGGCGTTGGAGGGCCGCAATAATCTCGTCCCGGGGATCCTTCGGGAGGGTCTCCGCCCCCTGCGAACGAACCCGGGCCAAGTGGGCCTGGTTGATTTGGTGCCGAGCATCATCGGCATGAAGGGGTGCCTTGCCTTTGTCCCGAGGGGGACGCTCCTCGTCTGCCCTCGAAACAGATCCCCCGCTTTCCGGGGGCCTTTGGAGTGCTTTCCCCCCGAGGCAGTCTTGGACCCCTCGGCGGTCTGCCCCTCCTCCGAGCCGGTTGAGGGCGGAAGTACGGGGCCTTTCCCTGTTGTCATTATGGCGGTCCCGGGACTGAACTTCCTGGGAGGACGTTTCTTGGGCCACCACCCCTTCGTCGTTTCTCACCCGAGGGGTGGGATTTCCGCAGGGGTGTGGTAGAGGGGGGAAGTATGATATTTTCCCCGATCTGGGGGTGAGTTGGAGCCAGGGTGCCGAAGGCACCCAGGTTCTGGGTGAGCGTCTGGATGAAGGCGGAGAGCGCCGATTGTACGTCGATGGTGAGAACCGGAGGGCTGACTTGGTCATCGCTCCGGTTTTTCTTCTTGGCCTCGATGCCGAGGCGGGCATCGGGGGCATTTTGTTCCAGCCCAGCGATGACACCGCCCTCGGGAGTCCTGTGAGAGGCTTCGGGGGCGTTGACGTCGCCGAGGGCCAGGTTCTTGTCTTCTACGTTCTTTGAGTTGGCACGCGTTGTCCTCACCATTTTGATAGAGGGCTAGTGTTTTGTGTTTGATCGAGGGGGAGGGTTTCTTACTTGATTGTTCGGCCTCTCAACGAGAGCACCAAATGATGGATAGTCTACCCGGGGGTATATATCCGAAGGGTTATTACGGGGAATAACTTAGAGAGAAGTCAGAGCAAATAAGTAAAAGTAGAGAGAGAATGTATTCAGTATGAGTGCCGTTTTCAGCGTGGTTCCAAATGAGGAAATGAGGTGCTATTTATAGTAGCAATAAATGCCGGGCAGGGACACGTGTCAAGCGCTCATTGGCCGAGGGGTCACCTCAACTGGTTGGCGCTGGCAGCCGCATGTGGCCGCATTTAATGCGGCTGTTGGATGGGACGTCTATGCGGGGTATGGTGATCTGTGCGCATGTGAGGCGGATATCTTGTCGAGTGAGATGCCTTCGGCTATAGAGCAGTAGCCGAGGGCTCTTCCACCCGATGGCACCCTGGTGCCGAGGGCTACTGTTTTCGCCGTTTTCTCCCAGTCTCTTAATTTGCTTGAGAAACCCGTTCTGTGAGAATTTGGAGCCTTCGGCCAGGGGGCCGAAGGCACCCCTGGCGCGTAGTGCGGACTGCTTGGTACTCTGGGCGCTGTGATTTGGGCCTGTTGGGCCTTTTGGGCCTTTTGGGCCTTCGCTGGAGTAGTAGGAGTCTGTGGGCCGGGGGTTCCCGGGCCATATACTCCATCACCATTAATATTATGTTTTTATTTATAAATTTTGCGCTCACTTTTGTTTAAAAATACTTTGTTAAAAACTAAACTATGACACATTTACATTTATCGTCATCAAAGGTAGCATCAATGACGAAATAATATTGTCATTATTTTACAAAACAATTAATGACAAAATATGATTATGTCATAATAATTAAAGATTATGTGACACCAATTTTCGTCATTAACTATTTAAAAATGTCATAAAAAAACTTCCCTCCGGATTTTTGGCGTCAAATTTTGGCGCTCAAACTTGAAGTGACGAATTAAATCTTATTGTCATAGTAAACATCAGTTAATGACAAAATATAGGAATTAAAGTGACAAACAATAACATTGGCATAACAAATTACTTTATTGTGACGAATTTGAGTTTTGTAACTATTTCTCAATATAATATCACAATTTTTTGTGTGTCACGCAATTTTTTGTCATGAAATGTGTGATTTCTTGTAGTGGGACATGCACGACGAAGCAGCCTTCGGGGGGCGAGACAACAGGTCATTGGGCCTCGGTTCTACCACAGTCGCCGAGGGCCCAGCATATAGTTGAGTAGCGTAGTAGTTGGTCGCTTGAGCTTTCGTTTTCACATCGAGGGCCGCGGTGTTCAGAAATGAATACCCCTCGGGAATACCGACGTGTTTCCCAGCATTTGCAACCGCTTGCTTTTTCCCGGAAGCTGCTTTCACCTTCTTCTTCTTCTTCTTTGACGGAGCAGCTCTGAGGGGTTCTGGATTTAGGGCTCTTGAAGTCCCCTCTCCACTGACGATAGCCGAAGGCATAACGATGGTCACCCTGCGTTGATCTTTCTCCTCCTCCGTGGTTTGGACGGCGAGGGCCAGCTCCTCATCCTCGATGACTTGCTCAAATTCCTCGGCCTCGGCCTCGGCTCTAAGATCTCTCTGCACCTCCTGCGCCACAACAGAGTCGTTATTGGACGAAGCCTTCCCACTTTCTGACTTCTCATCCGACCATGTCTCGGATTGGACCGAGGGCTCCCTGGATATGTCTTGAGAATCGCCTGCGGACGACATCCTTCGATAATGTATCGAGGGATTTTAGACAATAGAAATCCTTAGTCCACTAACACTGGATCTAAGGGAGGTGAAGCAAAATATGCAAGAAGTACCAAGAACGGAGGAAGAACAGACCTCAGAAGTAATGGTTTGATCAAACAAAGGGCTTTCTCTCTCTAGAAAATTTGGTAGAGCTTCGCTTCAACTAAAATTCGCACAAGGGAAATGGGTTTATGACAGGGGTATTTATAGCCTCCCCAACCGCGGTTAGGGCCTGAACCTGGGCCTCAGGTTAAAAACCCATTATTACGAACCGTCGCTTTGGCCAACCCTGATGCACGCCCGAATGAAACCAACTACCGCACGCCACGTGGAAGCCTTCTCCAACGGTAATATCTTAACGGCTATTTTGAAACACTGAGGAGGTCTCAGCTGGCACCCTTCGAACGACAACAAATCAAGCCCTCGGGTTATCATGTTCGAACCCCTTCATCCAGAGTTAGCCCTCAGCCCTCGGGAAATACGCCAGTTTTCAAGGAACGCCGACTTCACCAAAATTGCAAAGGCAACTCACTTGCACTTCCCCTCAGGAAGCCCTCAGCCCCTCGACGTATGGGTGACTGGGGGACTCCCCTCGGCAAATACCAGAATAATCACTTGTATTCATCAACTCCGGTCATATTCCGACGACCACTTCCAACGATCACGCCCTCAGATCGCGAACGGCCCTTGGCCTCAAGGCGATCCTATATCTCACGGCGAAGGGTCCACCCCTCTTGCTTCATTTTGGGGGCATCCGGTGCACTCTTTTTCCCTCATTAGGATTTTTTCCCATTGGGTTTTTTCCTTATCAGGTTTCTAACGAGGCATCTCCTCATTGTGGATCAAAAGGCGTCGGCCCTCGGCTCCCTGTAAAAAGCAGGCAACACCCTACTCCTTTTCACCTCATTAAATGTGCCTCAACGAGTGGGGGACTGGAGAACCCCTCGGGAGAATTGAAAAATTCCTAAAAATTACCCAAAATCAGCACCACAACCGCAAACACACTTTCACCCGACAACCCCTCGACACAAAGGCAATGTTTTCACTACTTCACAGCGACATCAAGGTAGCCACCGACGATTTCACTACAATTACTCCTATTTCCCTCGAGAAGCTCTTGGCAAAAGGAGTGGGGGACTCCTGATGGAGTATATGGCCCAGGAACCCCCGGCCCACATACTTCCACTACTACAGTCAGGCCCAACAAGCCCAAGTGGCCCAAATATAGCAAGCAAGAATCCGGCCAACCTGTAACACCCCCATTTTCCCCAACCAAAAATACATTTAAATAATGATTTATTCAAAGGAATTATCAACTTTATTTGAAAACATCAGAGATACAGCGGAAGTCTTAATAGGGAAATGGGTGTTACCGCCACACTCGGTTCTCACATAACTGAATGCACAGGCTAAACCACCATCCAAAAATAATCCAAGTATTTAAGTACTGAAAATTTCAAAAATAATTTAAATGTCTACATGTTCTCAAACTGAAATAAACAATAACTAGGTGATTATAAATACTAAACTACGTGATCTAACGCAACTCTCATCATCATGCATAACCTTCATCACCTGCACAATTAAAGTGCAGAAAACAAAACAAAGAAAAGGAAACAAAAATTAGCTTTTTAGCTAAGTAAGGCCCACCCAACCCCGTAAAATAGTCACGTTTGGCGAAAATAGTTTTATACATAACTATAACTTTAAAAATTCATTTTCTTCCCACAAAAATAATTTGGTGTTTAAAATAATATTTATAAACTCTTAGTAACTCACACATTCATATACAAGTATCACTTTTCAAAATATAATTTATAGCTAATCACTCTTTTTAAGTATACTCAATTGCTCTTTGAAAATAACCTCCATAGTCTTCCTCTTTCTAAAACCAAAATCTCCTACTTTCTTTTAAGATGGGCGGTACTTTCGAATACTTATGCCCGAAGCCCAATGAGTCGTTGTTATTTACGAACTCATCCCGGAATCCAGTTCCCATCACTATCTCTTGAATCGAAAAGGTCACTAAACTTGTTCTCTTCAAGTAGTAGTAGCCCTAATCATCCTCCACATTTATCCGGATGTGAAAAACCGACACCACGGATTTCTCCCGGAGTGCTCACCTCTTATGAAAATGTTAATTTTCATCTTGAATCAAGATACACTTCAAAATATTTTCCAAACTCTCTAAATAGTCTAAAAGGTGTTTAAAAGTATTTAATACCCCAAAAGTACATAGTTTGTATTTATCAAATACTATAGATTAAATATCTCTTTAAATAACACATATACATAATTCAAAAACTCAATACATAATCACATAGCACATAATAATCACATAGCACAGAATATTTCTCAAGTCTCCAAATATTCTCAATGGTGTTTAAAAATATTTAATACCCCAATATCTCAACTTTCTCAAATACTATAAATTTAATGTCACTTCAAATAATACATATTCAAAATTCACACTTTAATCAAATAATAGCATATAATACGAGGAAATCATTTTGGATCGGCAGAGAAACTTACAATTTAGGGTTTATCCAAAACTAGTTCCAAAATAGTATTTAATAACATATTCAAAATAATCCAATAAGGATATTTATAACTCCAGAATATATATGTAAATTTTCATACCAAATTATACATTTAAAAATATATAATTTATCCCAAAAGATTTGATCTCACAACACTTTCCAAAAAGAGGGTTTAACCCAAACAACCACTTCCCAAAAGTAGCATTTACTACTACCACCAAAATAATCAAATTGGCGTATTCTGAACCCATAATATATTTTCAATATGACCAGTTATAATAGTCTCAAATCATACTTCAACTCATACCAAAACAATCACCAAAAGTTTCCAATCCCAAAAGAAAAATCATCAAAAATCACAATTTTAGCCATGATAATCTGATTTGATAAATTCACCAAAAATCACACGTTCATAAATTCCCAGAAAAGCATACATCATCATACTCATACTATGATAGCCGAATTATCCATAAATTTCAGAAAGAAACTCAAATCATAGCACAAACCCTAGTTTATACAATATAGAGGCAAAATAGTAATTTTGGTTGCAATATTCCTTACCTCGAGGCTAGCAACGAATCCTAAACGTTAAACCTAGTTTGATGGATCATTCGCACGTACCTAGGAAGTGATAGGTTCTAAGGATCTCAATTTAGGAGAAAGAAATTTAGGAAACGGATGAACGACGCGAATTAGGCAACAAACGCACTTACCGGAATATTAGATTGTTTGATCTCATCATTGGCATAAAATTTCGTGCTGGATACGTTAATATTGAAGAGTTGGAAGGGATAAAGCTTGAAGAGGCGGTCCTAGGGTTTTTGGAATGAGGAAAATCGGATTAGGGATGTATTTATAGTGAATTTCCGAAGTTTGAGTTGCATTAGGATACAACAGGAACGCACACGTGCGTACCTTCCACGCACGCCGTGCGTGACCCCCAGACGCCCCAAACCTTAGTTTTTGCCCCGTTTCTTCCCCATTTGGACCTCCCCTTTGTCCCAAACACTAAACCAAACATAATAAACGACCTAAAGACCGTGTAAACAATATGAAACACCATTTTAATTATTTCCCAAATTCTCTCAAATTTTCGGGGTATTACATTCTCCCCCCCTTAAAGGATGCTTCGTCCCCGAAGCTCAAGTCAAAACACAGTCGAGATGAAACACTGAAGGAAATACCTTATCAAAAGGGCTCTAGATATAGAATACTAAGAGTTTACTTACCTCAACCACGTTCCTATGGGTTGCCATAGTTCTTACAAAAGAGAGACGCAAAGTTCAGAATACTAGAAACTCTTACAGATCCCTACCAAGTTCTACCTAAGATCAAAAGATATAGGATACTAGGAATATACTCATAACTATTCTCAAGTTTACTAACTCACAATATACTCTAGGATAAGGAACACCTACAAGCAACCATTGGAAAAATTCCATTCAATTCACAAATCTCAAATCAATCCAAGACATCACAAAATACAACAACTAAAATCAATCACACAATCTCACACGCGCCTAAGCCATAAAATTCCTCCCTAATAAGTTTCATTAATCCTAATTAATGAAAATAATATTTCAATTCAAAAAATTTTTGAAAATCTTTAAAAGATTTTGAAAAACAAAGGCTCTGATACCAATTTGTAACACCCTCATTTTCTCCAACCAAAAATACATTTAAATAATGATTTATTCAAAGGAATTATCAACTTTATTTGAAAACATCAGAGATACAACGGAAGTCTTAATAGGGAAATGGGTGTTACCGCCACACTCGGTTCTCACATAACCGAATGCACAGGCTAAACCACCATACAAAAATAATCCAAGTATTTAAGTACTGAAAATTTCAAAAATAATTTAAATGTCTACATGTTCTCAAACTGAAATAAACAATAACTAGGTGATTATAAATACTAAACTACGTGATCTAACGCAGCTCTCATCATCATGCATAACTTTCATCACCTGCACAATTAAAGTGCAGAAAACAAAACAAAGAAAAGGAAACAAAAATTAGCTTTTTAGCTAAGTAAGGCCCACCCAACCCCGTAAAATAGTCACGTTTGGCGAAAATAGTTTTATACATAACTATAACTTTAAAAATTCATTTTCTTCCCACAAAAATAATTTGGTGTTTAAAATAATATTTATAAACTCTTAGTAACTCACACATATATATACAAGTATCACTTTTCAAAATATAATTTATAGCTAATCACTCTTTTTAAGTATACTCAATTGCTCTTTGAAAATAACCTCCATAGTCTTCCTCTTTCTAAAACCAAAATCTCCTACTTTCTTTTAAGATGGACGGTACTTTCGGATACTTATGCCCGAAGCCCAATGAGTCGTTGTTATTTACGAACTCATCCCGGAATCCAGTTCCCATCACTATCTCTTGAATCGAAACGGCCACTAAACTTGTTCTCTTCAAGTAGTAGTAGCCTTAACCATCCTCCACATTTATCCGGATGTGAAAAACCGACACCACGGATTTCTCCCGGGGTGCTCACCTCTTATGAAAATGTTAATTTTCATCTTGAATCAAGATACACTACAAAATAATTTCCAAACTCTCTAAATAGTCTAAAAGGTGTTTAAAAGTATTTAATACCCCAAAAGTACATAGTTTGTATTTCTCAAATACTATAGATTAAATATCTCTTTAAATAACACATATACATAATTCAAAAACTCAATACATAATCACATAGCACATAATAATCACATAGCACAGAATATTTCTCAAGTCTCCAAATATTCTCAATGGTGCTTAAAAATATTTAATACCCCAATATCTCAACTTTCTCAAATACTATAAATTTAATTTCACTTCAAATAATACATATTCAAAATTCACACTTTAATCAAATAATAGCATATAATACGAGGAAACCATTTTGGATCGGCGGAGAAACTTACAATTTAGGGTTTATCCAAAACTAGTTCCAAAATAGTATTTAATAACATATTCAAAATAATCCAATAAGGATATTTATAACTCCAGAATATATATTTAAATTTTCATACCAAATTATACATTTAAAAATATATAATTTATCCCAAAAGATTTGATCTCACAACACTTTCCAAAAAGAGGGTTTAACCCAAACAACCACTTCCCAAAAGTAGCATTTACTACTACCACCAAAAAAATCAAATTGGAGTATTCTGAACCCATAATATATTTTCAATGTGACCAGTTATAATAGTCTCAAATCATACTTCAACTCATACCAAAACAATCACCAAAATTTTCCAATCCCAAAAGAAATCATCAAAAATCACAATTTTAGCCATGATAAACTGATTTGATAAATTCACCAAAAATCACACGTTCATAAATTCCCAGAAAAGCATACATCATCATACTCATACTATGATAGCCGAATTATCCATAAAATTTCAGAAAGAAACTCAAATCATAGCACAAACCCTAGTTTATACAATATAGAGGCAAAATAGTAATTTTGGTTGCAATAGTCCTTACCTCGAGGCTAGCAACGAATCCTAAACGTTAAACCTAGTTTGATGGATCATTCGCACGTACCTAGGAAGTGATAGGTTCGAAGGATCACAATTTAGGAGAAAGAAATTTAGGAAACGGATGAACGACGCGAATTAGGCAACAAACGCACTTACCGGAATATTGGATTGTTTGATCTCATCATTGGCATAAAATTTCGTGCTGGATACGTTAATATTGAAGAGCTGGAAGGGATAGAGCTTGAAGAGGCGGTCCTAGGGTTTTTGGAATGAGGAAAATCGGATTAGGATGTATTTATAGTGAATTTCTGAAGTTTGAGTTCCATTAGGATACAACAGGAACGCACGCGTGCGTACCTTCCACGCACGCCGTGCGTGACCCCCAGACTCCCCAAACCTTAGTTTCCCCGTTTCTTCCCCATTTGGACCTCCCCTTTGTCCCAAACACTAAACTAAACATAATAAACGACCTACAGACCGTGTAAACAATATGAAACACAATTTTAATTATTTCCCAAATTCTCTCAAATTTTCGGGGTATTACAAACCCATACTGCACCAGGTTACTGCCTTCGGCCCCATGGACGAAGGCCACATATTCGGTAAGCGGTTACACTTTGTCGACTGACGTCACTAGGAAATTCGGGCTTAGATTACGTGCACCCTTCGGTATGCACAGCCTTCGGCATATACACAGCTTTCAGCTCATACATAGCCTTCGGTACAAGGGCCCCCGATAGCATGTAACCGAAGGCAATTTCCTCGACATGATCTCCTCTCCACATGCGCTGGATCGCCGCATTGAACGCGAACGTCACACCCAAACCACCACATTAGATGCGGCGACATACACATGTCGGTGCCACCCTGGCTGAATTGACCCTCCATCGCTGGTTGCTTGACACGTGTACCCCCGTTGATTAGACCTAGCATTTATGGCTGCTATAAATAGCAATCATTTTCCATTGTAACAAAAAACACAAGTTATATATCGAATACATACTTACTCTCTCTATTACTTGCTCTGACCTCTCTCTTGATATTTCTTATAATATCCTTCGGATAAGCTACCCCCCGGGTACACTATCCATCACTACCTATATTATGTTTTAGGTTTAGGCCGGTTCTGGAATTTAAAACTAGCGGGTACCCGACTTGATTGTGAGGGAATGGCCTTGTTCAAAGTTGTTGAGGCAATTTTAGAGATGATTTTATTTGGATTGAAATTTTATATTCTGATAAATATCTTATATATATGTGTATTTTATAATTGTTGAAGTCTAATCTAGTTTGATCTTATCAATTCTATTTAAGTTTAGTCTAGTCTGATTTTATTTGCTTAAGTCTGATTTGCTCTCTTGTTTGTTTAAGTCTCATGGTTGATGGGACTAAAAATCCCAATTAAATCTCTACGAAATGTCATGCGGCTCTCATACCAGCCCGGTTGGTTATGAGATTACCGGTGCATATATGAGGTCTCGTGTTCGAAACCCGCTATGCACCAAAGGGAAGATGATGGTAATGCCGTTTTGCGGATTCGTGTGGTAGGAGGATCCCTTGGATGCAGTTGGGCTATGCGGGCTGGCAGGCTTTGGAAGTCCTACTCGATTTGCCCTGTGGAACCAATACCGACGAGGCTGACTGTGATTAGATCCGGATTTAACTGTCTAGGGCTTTGAAGGGTAGTTCATAGACTCCAGGATTAGGGGAGCGCAAACACCAACAACTGAATTATAAAAAAAAGTATAACATCCATCATTGACTCGCAAGACAAAGTAGCATATAAAAGAACATATCATTTGATCCACTAGAGGAGCTAGGGAAAGGCATGAGGGGGCAAGTGCCCCCACTTCGGGCAAAAAAAAGTAGTATTACTAGTTATAATATATTTAATGTCTCTCTTTTTCTTTTCAAATCTCAATACCAATCTATTGTTTTATATAATAAAATTGAGTTATAAAGCAATGTTGTGTCAATCTCTTATTGGTCACTAAAAATTGTATTATCACTCCAATTATAACATTTAGTTAATTCTCCTTAGGTTCACAACTTCACGCGGTCATCACTAGAGTTTCACCTTAATTAGGCCAACTAATTTGGAGAAAAGATAAGAGAAAAAATCTCTTATTTTTGAAGCGTTATAATTTTTTTATTTGTACCCCACTTTTTTATTAAAAAATATATCACAATTCATAACTTTTTATGATCTTTTATATAACATCAATATTGCATATGTAACAATAAAAAAAATTTAAAGATCTAATTAATGGAGAGTTTTAAGCTTAAAACCTTTTTTGTCAATAAAGCTCAAAACTTTTTTGAGTAGATTCAAATCTTAAAATCAAATTTTATAATTAATTTTTACTTTTTAGTTAATTCTTCAAAAAAATGCCTAAAATACTGGATTATTCATCTATTGTGCTATATAGTACTCCATAAATTTGAATTATGAAATGCTACATGCGACTCTCTTATTCACTTCGCATAATACATGCTAACATCACTTTAATTTTACAATCATTGTTTAACTCATTAAATGATGCAAGTGCTAATATAATATATAAAAACCATGCATTTACATTACACCATTTAAATAATTTGTAACATCTACATAATATGCTTAATTATTGATTGAATTGTGCATTAAATCATATTGTAAATTATGTTTGAAATTCAATACTTCAATTATATGCATAAATATACTCAGTGTATACCGTGAATTAAGAAATTATGATATGAAAACGTGATAATAATATGCATATATAAAATGAACACAGTCAAAATATTCAGAGTAAAAATTTTCATTGTGGGCTTTTATTAGTCTTCAATTACGCACAACTGCAAAAATTAAAGGTTTTCAGAGTAAAAAGTTTTGGGCTTTTATTATTCTTCAATTACGCACAACTGCAAAAATAAAAATAATGTACTCCCATCTTCCCAACGAACCACAATGTGGCCGCAATGGGGATAGGTCGGGATCCAACATTTGTTGCAGTTGTAATATTATTGTTGCATTCTGTACGTAGCACAACGGCATCGGATCGCAATGGAGGTGAAATTTCAATTCACAGGGGAAATCTACTACGTAACCCAACAAAACCGCAACGTGCCCGCAACAGGGCTATATCGGATCGTATCAGGACATCAACACTAATTATTTTCTTATTTAGTTTTAACGTAAAATTAAATTACACCGCATCAAGTTGCAATACGCATCACAACAGCTGCAATATTTGCAACCGCAGTGACCGCAATCGCAATTTTTCCGCAATAAAAAACCTTGGTATAGACTAAAGAGTGAATATATAATATATGATGATGGATAATTTAATATATAGTCACTTAAAAATAAAAATTTGTTATTGTTTGTCATAGTAAAAATGCATAACCCTATGTATTAAATTTTGGGTCCTTTGAATAATTCACAATATCTATTACTATATTTCATTTTAACTCATATCAAAGACGCGTTACCGGGGCATTGCCCCTGGCTTTACACTAGTTAAGGATAATTTTAGATTAAGTGTTAAAATAAAAGGCAAAGTTTTTTCAGGAAACATGTGTCTCTAGGAATATAAGTATTGGCTGCAGCATATCACACTCATTTGAATGCAAGTGTGGATTGTTTTAGGCTTTTAATGACACATGGGTTGGCTTTTCGTGGTTATAGTGAGCAAGAAAGTATTGAGTTTGATGAATATGTTGTCACATTTCTTGCAAGAAAAAGATCAAAACATTCTCGAGATTGTTTTCTATTTCCTCCTTAGTGGAGAAATTCATGAGACTTTTATAAGTTTCAGAAATGTCTAAGATTTTGTATATGTGTGTAGAGAAGTATTGAATGTTCTAGAATAATAATGTGGAGTTTTCTAGAGAAGACCCGTATGGAAGTGTGTGGAAGTCTCTAGAACATTTTCAAGAATTGTGGAGTTCTCTAAATCCTTCAAGAAGATGTTTAAAAGAACTCTAGAGAAGATTTGATGAGATTAGTACAGAGAAGCTTCCTATTTGTACGAGGAGAACCTTGAAGAGGGCTCTTGATAATAGAATTATTAGAGGCTTAGTATTGTACTTTACATTAAATTCTCTTTAATATAAATATATCTGTCAGGGCTCCTTAGGGAGTAATCTTTCCCATTATTCTCACATGGTATCAAGAGCTAGTTAAATTTCTCTCTCTCTCTCTCTCTCTCTCTCTCTCTACCCGATTAGGCGCCGCGAGCTAACCTAGAGCCGCCGCCTACACCGCCGCGCAAACCCTAGCGCCGCCGCCCACACCGCCGTGCAAACCCTAGCGCCGCCGCAAGCCCTATGACAACGGCAACTTCTGCAGCAATCAACACGGTTTCATCCTCGGCCCAGCATCTCTCCCTTGCCATGGCCACCATGCCGCCATCAACCGGTGTTCCCCCTACCTCCTTCTCTACCGGTGTGACATTCTCCTCCAACTATGCATCACCGAGCCGGACCTCTTTGCCATATTCTTTGTTTCCGAATATTCCACAGATGTTTCCATGGTCGGCTCCGGTCCCTATGCAGCCCATACCTCTGGAACCGCCACCCTTCTCGGCTGGATCATCATTTGCCGGTCCAACTTTTGTCGGCTCACCTGGTGTCTCCTCTGTCATACCTCCCTCTCGCACACCAGCAGCCAGCCTGGTCGGTTCACTCCTCACGGATCTCGCCCAAAGTATCTCTCATGTGGCAACTAATGTCACAAATATTATGACTACCAAATTATTAGCGGTGGAAGACTACACTACCTGGCGCACACAGTTCGAATCGTTTTTGGTGTCCCAAGCTCTCCTTGGCATGGTTGATGGCTCCATTCAGGTACCACCTGCTTATTCCATAGATGCTCTTAACCGTCAAACTCCCAATCCCGAATTTTCTACTTGGTTGAGAATTGATCAAACCATCCGTTAATGGTTATTTGCAACCCTATCTAGGGATGTTCTTATCGATGTACGTGATTTAAAACATTCATATGAAATTTGGGAGAGGTTGGAGTCTCGGTTTTCGTCTGCCAGTTTAGCGAGATCTATGGAATTAAAGCGTTTATTTAATCAAATTAAAAAGAAACCTGATCAGTCCATGGATAATTATTTGCGAGAAATTAAAACATTACCTGATGATCTTGCCACAATCAATTGCCCTGTGCCTCAGCGTGAAATTTTAAAAACTACTGTTATGGGACTAGGACCTGAGTATGAATCTTTATTCACTGTTGTGTCCTTATTTGGACAAAATTCCCCGTTTGAGACTCTCCGTAATCATCTTCTTGAGTTAGAGCAGCGGGTCCTTTATCTCCGCTCCCAGGAGTCCCAGTCCCTGCATCAGGCGTTTGGCGCGGCTGTTTCTTCTCCCAGGCAGCCGTCTGGGCAGCAGCCGACTCAGCTGCATTCGGGATCCACGCACCCGGTCAGGCAGCAGGCTTACCCGGTCGGGCAACCACGGCAGTATGGCGCTCCACAGCGCGGCCGAGGCCGCGGAGGCAGGGGGCGTGGCCGAGGACAGCAGCAGCAGGCATATTGGTACCCCTAGGGGCAGACAGTTTATTATTTCCGGAGGGGGTGGGCAGCCGAGTACACCTGCAGGGGGTGTGACATCTACGAGTACTGTTGTTTGTAACTCTGTTGTGTCACATTTAAATATTAATGCTCTACCTGTCTGTGTTACTAACCATAGTTCTGCAGGCTTGCCATCAGATGGGGGTATTCTTGGGTCTGTTCCCCATCCTGTTGTCTGTCAAATTTGTTTTTCTGCAGGTCATTCTGCCATCAATTGTCCTTCTCGTTTCACACAACCGTCCTCTCCTGCTCTGTTGACTACTCCCGGTGACACTACTCCTGCTCTATGGTTTCCTGATTCGGGAGCTTCTGCTCATATGACTGCATCTGAAGATATTTTAGTTAATAAATCTCCCTACATCGGCTATAATTCTGTTAGTGTTGCCAATGGTGCCCATCTTCCCATATGTAATGTTGGTGATGTTGCTTTACCTACATTTGGTCGTCCTCTCACTTTAAAATCTGTTTATCATGTGCCTCAGTTAAAATATAATTTAATTTCCATTAAAAGGCTCTGTGCTGATAATCATTGTACTGTAATTTTTGATAAAAAATCTTTTTTGATTAAGGACAAAGCAACGGGGGCAATACTTCTGTGAGCTACCAGTAGTGGGCCACTTTATCCTCTCCATCTGCCGCCATCATCACCATTAGTTTTTGCTTCCGTTTTAGCTTCTGGCCCTGTGTGGCACCATAGATTAGGTCACTGTGGTGATAGTATTTTACAGTTTCTTAAGAGAAAACAATTTTTATGTAGTCATACTCCCTTTACTCATGAGTGTGTGGCTTGTCGTTTAGGAAAATCACAACGTTTGCCTTTTATGGATGCTAGTCATAATTCTGTTTTTCCTTTGTAAATTATTCATTCTGATGTGTGGCAGTCACCTGTGTATTCAAATTTGGGATTCAAGTATTATGTGTGTTTCATTGATGATTTTTCTCGTTATACTTGGATATATCCCATGTGTCACAAAAGTGAAGTTTTTATGCACTTTAAAAAATTTAAAGCTTTGGTTGAAAATCTTTTTAATCAGAAAATTAAAAATTTTCAAAGTGATGGGGGAGGTGAATTTGTTAATAATAATATGCAGCAATTTTTTTCTGCTAATGGCATTTATTTTCGAAAATCTTGTCCTGACACACCTCAACAAAATGGGGTTGCTGAGCGCAAGCATCGTCATTTACTTGAGTTAACTCGGACAATGCTTCTTGAAGCTTCGATTCCGAGTCACTATTGGATCGATGCCATATTCACTGCTGCATATATTATTAATAGATTACCCTCTCCTACCTTAAATGGCTTTTCTCCGTACCAAAAACTTTTTAACCGTGTTCCGGATTACTCCTTTATGCGAGTATTTGGTTGTGCCTGTTATCCAAATGTTTCAGCCACCTCAGCCAATAAATTATCACCTCGTTCAGTTCAGTGTGTTTTTCTTGGCTATGCATCTGGTTATAAAGGCTATCGTTGTTTGGATCCTTTCACAGGTCGAGTCTATGTTAGCCGTCATGTTAGGTTTCATGAGGACACATATCCTTTTAAAACCCTCTCGTCTGCTCCTTCCCATTCTATTTCTACTACACAATCTCCTATGAATCTCACCGATATCACTCTTGACCCACCTACCGAGTCTGTTCCCACAATCACGGCCGCAACACCACCACCCCCCATCGCCACCAAGGTCACCCCTTACTCCTACCACTCCGTTTGTACCATCGCCCGATACATCCTTCCCCACGTTCACAACCAGCCCGCCACCATCGCCTGTCTCCTCCCATACTTTGTCCAGCACGCCAGAGACAGCCTCAGCCGACAATGTCTCACCCGAAACCACCTCACCTACGTCCACTACGGCAGTTAACCACCATCCCATGCAAACCCGTGCTAAGTCAGGAATTTTTAAGCCTAAAACCATTTTTAATATAAGTACGGTTTTTACCTCTGCAGATCCTACCTGTTTTACTGAGGCAAATAAACAATTAAAATGGCGTGAGGCGATGGCTGATGAATTTAATGCACTCATTAATAATAATACGTGGGACTTGGTTCCCTTTGATAGCTCTAAGAATATTGTTGGATGTAAGTGGATTTATAAAACTAAATATCATTCTGATGGATCCTTAGAGCGCAATAAAATTCGATTAGTTGCACAGGGTTTTAATGAGCAGGCAGTTATTGATTTCTCTGAAACTTTTAGTCATGTCGTAAAACCCACCACTATTCGTATTGTACTTACTCTAGCTATCTCTTTTGGGTGGGGTATACGACAACTTGATGTTAAAAATGCCTTCTTACATGGTAATCTGACAGAAGAAGTTTATATGCGGCAGCCCCGTGGTTTTATTCACCCTCAATTTCCTAATCATATATGTCGTCTGCGCAAGGCCATTTATGGCCTTAAGCAAGCTCCACGGGCCTGGTTTCATAGATTTAGTAGCTTTCTTTTACAACATAATTTTTCCTGTAGCAAATCTGACAATTCTTTGTTCATCTGTTATTTATTTATTACTATATGTGGATGATATTATTATTACTGGCAATTCTGAATCATCTGTTACCCAATTTATTTCAATTATCTCTAAACATTTTGCTATGAAAGATTTGGGTAATCTCCATTATTTTCTGGGTGTCGAGGCTATTCGTTCAGCTAAAGGTATGTTTCTCTCTCAACATAAATATGTTAATGACCTTCTAGCTCGTTTTCATCTTCATATTGTAAAGCCTGTTCGCACCTGTTAGCTTCTCGTACCACTCTGTCTCTTTCTGATGGTGAGTTATTGTCTGATTCTACTGAGTATCGCAGCATGGTTGGGGCATTACAATATTTAACTTTGACACGGCCAGATATTACTTATGCAGTACACTTAGTGTCTCAGTTCATGCATGCTCCTCGTACCACTCATCTTTTTGCAGTCAAGAGAATTTTCAGGTACTTGCAGGGAACACGAGATCATGGTCTCTGGCTTCAGCAGTCTAATCGGCCAACCTGTGTAGTTGCTTACTCCGATGCAGATTGCGCAGGTTGTCCTGATAGTTCTCGGTCCACCACATGTTTTGCTGTATTTTTAGGTTCTAATTAGGTTTCCTGAAAGACTAAGAAGCAGCCTACTGTGTCCAAGTCCTCCACAGAAGCGGAATATCGTGCCATTTCTTACACAGTACAAGACACACTACATATCCGATCAGTACTGTTCGAACTTGGATGGCCTATCTCAGAGCCGGTACATTTATTATCTGATAATATATCTGCTTCTTACTTGACTGCAAATCCAGTTCAGCATGCTCACAGTAAACATATTCAGATTGATTATCATTTTGTTCGCGAACGGGTTGCTCATGGAGATCTGATTGTTAAGCATGTTCCTACTCATCTACAGCTGGCAGATATTTTTACTAAAAGTCTCTCTAGTCAACGTTTTCATTTTTTGAAAGACAACTTGCGCGTTGTATCTTCTCCCGCACAGGTTGAGGGGGTGTAATAGAATTATTAGAGGCTTAGTATTGTACTTTACATTAAACTCTCTTTAATATAAATATATCTGTCAGGGCTCCTTAGGCAGTAACATTTCCCATTATTCTCACACTTGAGTGAGTGAAAGTGATAGTCTCCTTGAGAGAGAAAAGTGAAAGCTTTCTTGTGAGAGAAGAAGGTTCAAAGATATCACTTGATGAAGTGTATGTGATCATTGAGTGAATTATTCCCAGATACAAATAGTGAGTGCAGGTAATAGAAAGTGATATTGTCATATTGAGTTTTTGTATTATGAGTGTGGATAAGTGTACAAGAGTTTATGAGCTCATGATCCTAAAAAGGGCTAGGAGTCGTGTTTTTCCAACACATGAAGTTATTATACAACATTTTGAATAAATTAAAACTCATATGATTGATATACCTAGATTATAGATACGAGTCAAGCAATATGTAATGGACTAATTTATACTAACGTATAGGCTTGGACTCGGGTCGGGCCACCCGGCCCGTGGACCGGCCCGGCCCGCTACTGTGCGGGACCGGGACCGGCCCGGTTCTCGGGTCCGGGTCGGGCTTAGGCCTGGAGGGTAAGGCGGGTCCGGGCTCGGGTCTCAATTTTGGTGAACCGGCCCGGCCGGGTCAGGCCCGGGCCCGGGCCAAATTGATTTTTTTTATTTTTTTTTCATTTTTGGGGTTCCACCCGGGTTGGGCTTGATGGGTAGGATGGGTTTGGGGGGATTTGGGAGGGTGGGGGGTGAGGGGGGGGGGGTTAGGAAAGCAAAAAATAAATAAATTCCAAACCGGAGGCCCGGACCGGCCCGGACCCGGTGGCTACCCGGGCCGGTCCCGGGTCCACCATTCTTGAACCGCCGGCCCGCCCGGGCCTAGGCCCGACCCGGACCCGCCCCGGACCCGAGTCCACCCCTACTAACGTAGTACGCTTTTATTGTTTTTATTATATTTTGAGCAAATACACAAATAATTATTAGCTTTTAGTACGCCCCCTCTCCTCCCTCAAAAATTTCTGGCTCCATCACTGCTTTGATCGATTAGCATACATAAGTAGTAGTCATATTGATTTGAAGAATACAATTATTATCAAGAAGAGATGGAGAAGGTTGAGGAAGTGTATCGTCCACACTCCACAATTCAAGTACTTGGTAGGATACAAAAGGGGATAAATACCTTTATACGGAGTATGACTACAACTCATTAGAATTCTCAAAATATAAACAAGTATGTTTATTTCCTAACATGTGACTCTAATGATATCAAAATAATTATATATGTAAAACCAGGGAGCATTGAAAGACAAAATTGACCTTAAACATATCTGCATATAGTGGGTTTTAGGATAGGAAAGAATACAGGCTTTCATAAATGCTTAATTAAAGATGGAGAAAATGTAGGCAGGTTCTATGTTTTTTTGAGAAAAATTAATGAATGATTTAACCAAAATTTATACCCTACCTGCTAATTATAATCGTGTGCCCCCAAAAGCAAAAGAGGGAATAGAATGAGCAAACACTCGATGGGTAAGTTTGAATCTTTTTGTATAGTTCGTGAATGTAATTGGATGTTTTCTAAGTTCGGGGCCTAATTAACTTTTTTGATATACTAGGTGGACCTATTTGACAATTTTCCCTTTATAGTTGGAACCTTATGAATGGTACAATTAAGGTTATTACAAGTTTTACACAACTACACAGAACTACATACACTAATAAACTCTCAAACTCTTGATCATGCAACCATTGGTTTTCAGGCTTATAAAACTCGTTATATAGCAAAACACACAGTTAGGATATTCCCACAAATCCATAATTTATTAACATAACACTGGGAAATGTACTCTTTTATTACATGGATTTGTAGACAATTTGTGCTTTGGGTGATGCACGAGGAAAGTTCAGAAGTTTCTTTGGGGCCTCGAAAGCCATAGAGTAATCGATATGACGAGCTTCTTGAATAACAACATGGTGCAGTGCAGGCGACTTTGAGAGTAGTAATTTCACAAGGCATAGTTCGATTTCAGATCCTCTGAACCTCTTAAGCTCCACTGTTTTAAGCATCCTGAAATCAGCTTCAATAAGGTCCTCCAAAAATGCTGGATCAGCTACTTCAGAACCTTCCACAATATCAATCTCCAGCACACATAGCTTGGGGGATTTCTAAAACAATTGGCCAGCATATGTAAGATGGTCCTCTGAACCAAAATTGAAGGCAACAATTATGATTACTCGCAGATTGATTGCAATTGGAAAGGTTGAGGAGGCCACCGCAAGAGGCCTAGCCTTCAGAATAATTGAAGGGAAAAATAATACTCCGTATAAGATTAGCCATGAAATAAACTTAAAAAAACAAAAGTAACAGGAAAATGCTGTTAAAGACTAAAGCATACTCAGTAATACATTAATAGCTAATACACATACCTATCTAATATTTCATTCTACTAATTTTACGTTTTTCAATTTCAATATTTTTAATGTTTATTTAGCTTAAAATCTGCAAATCAAACTTGATGCCTTCCATTTTATTCTACTAATTTTACGTTTTCCAATTTCAATATACTTATCTAACATCTTATTCTACTCATTTTACGTTTTCCTTTCCCCTATCTTTTTCTCATTATTCTTTTACTTTAAGTCCATCCAACTAAACTTCAACATTAGAAGTCAACCCTTTTAATAGATTGTCACTGTCCAAATTTTAGTGCAATGAAACTAGTATTATTTAATATATAATAAAATACCATCATCATGCATGCAGTCTTACACCTGTAATAAAGCACAAAGAGACTGTTTTCCGAATGACCAATAGTGAAAATCGCGTCGAAAATTGCATAGACGACTGATACTTCATAAATCATAACAAAGAAGCGCATACAGTTTAGTGAGTCATTTTGCTTTATTCCATCATATTCCCAAGCCAAAAAATAATGAGTCTTTGGCTCCATTGAAAATGATGGAAATATAATAAAATACCATAGTAGGAAAATCAATAGAGTAACAAAAGCAAAATCAGAAAGTAATCTTGGTAACAACAATTTTCTTAATACTTTGTACTTATATAGTTATAAAAGTTCACTTCTAAACACACAGTTATATGAGTTGACTTGTGATTATAGTTATACGAATTGACTTTTACATTCTAAATATTTATATATTTAATTTAATTGGTCATTTCATCTAAAAAATTATTAAAATTTTACATAAATACTATTACTAGAATTTTCATAATATAATTTATACAGTAACAAACTAGTAGATACAATACAGCAACAACATCAAGCTTTAATCCCAAAAGATATTGGGGTCGGGTAACATGAATTCATCCATGATATCAGAGCTAAAAAGAGAAGAAAGATAAGAAAAATAAAAAGATAAGAAAGATAAGCATTGTACCGACGTCGAGTTTCCCAAGCCTCTAGGGTTGCCGTCGGCACCACCTAGTTATTTTCCGGTGGTGCTCCGCTCATAGGAGTACGGCGCCGAGACCAAAATTCCTGGTGGATAGATCTGCGGATTCTGGTGTTGATCGGAGTTATGAGCGTATTGGCATGGAATTACAGAGGCTTGGGAAACTCGGCGTCGGTACAGTGCTTATCGGACCTGGTGCAGAGGAACAGACCATCAATCATATTTCTAATGGAGACGAAATTATGCTGCAGAAGGACGAAGGATATACTTCGATCGCGGGTATATTAATAGCGAAGGTACAGATGCAGAAGGGCAATGAGGAGGAATTATTCTGGGATGGAATGAAGATTGCGATGTTACGGTGATGGAATTGAATGCCAATTTCGTTGATTGCCAGGTGTGTAGCATGGAAGGCGGTTTAACGTGGAGATTCACGGGCTACTACGCATACCCGGAGACAGTGAGAAGGAGGGCGGCGTGGAATCTGCTGCAAAGGCTGGCAGCGAACAATTCTATTTCGTGGTTGGTCATGGGAGACATGAATGATATCATGTATATGTCGGAGAAGAAAGGGCGAATACCGCACCCACCGTAGCGGTTGAATGGGTTCAAGGGTGCAGTGGCAGCTTGTGAATTGCGAGATTTCCCGTTTGACGGATACCAGTGGACATGGGAACGGGGGAAAGGAACTCCAAATTGGGTGGAGGAAAAGCTTGACCAAATTCTTGTCAATGATTCTTGGTGGGATAATTTCAGGGAAGCAAGAGCTAACTCGGTGGAAGCCTCCACAAGTGACCATATGGCCTTGGTTATTCGCATAAAGTCTACTTGCCACAATAAGACGGAGAAGAGGTTCCGATTTGAGAACAACTGGCAGAAGGAGGAGGAATGCAGAACAATAGTAGCAAACAATTGGAGGGCACGAGAACAGATATCAGTGGGCGATCGGCTCCTCTTCTGTGGGAAAGAATTAGCTAAATGTGATGGCAGCAGAACTAAGGGTTTTCGCCATCAAATACAAGCATGCAAAAAAAGAATGGCATGGTTAAAATGGAAGGAGGATACGGCTAATGTTACTGAATATATCCGCACTAGGTTGGTCCTGAATTCGTTGTTGGAGAAGGAAAATCAGTACTGGAGGCAGAGGGCTAAGGAATTCTGGCTGAGAGAAGGGGATATTAATTCCTGGTTCTGGTAGGGGATAGGCAAGGAGGAGGTAGGGGATATGGTGTATAATTACTTTGCTGGATTATTTACAGAGCTACCTCGGTCAGATGGGGAGGAGATTCTCGGTCCGCTGGGAAAGGTGAGCTCGACGCAGAACGACAGACTTTTACGGCAGATCACAATGGAGGAAGTAAAGGAAGTCGCATTTAATATGCATCCGGAGAAAACTCCAGGTAAGGATGGGATGAATCCGGCCTTTTTCCAAAAAAATTGGGACATTGTGGGGCCGAAGGTAGTAGATATGGGTAGAGGTATTTTTGATGGTGGGAGAATTCCTAGAGATATAAATGTTACCAATATTGTTTTGATCCCAAAGAAGGAGAGGCATGAGAATATGGGGGACTAGAGACCGATTGCTTTATGTAATGTAGTATATAAAATCTTCTCTAAAGTTCTGGCTAATCGTATGAAAGGTTTATTGGGAGAATTGATAGGAGAAAACCAGAGCGCATTTATTCTAGAAAGGTCGATAGTGGATAATATTGTGGTGGCATTTGAAACTCAGCACTGTCTGAAGAGAAAACAAAGGGGTAAAGAGGGGTTTGTGGCACTCAAACTTGACATGAGTAAAGCTTATGATAGAGTGAGCTGGAGTTTTTTGGAGAAAGTAATGGGAAGAATGGGTTTTGAAGCCCGTTGAATTGGTCTCATAATGGAGTGTATCAGTACAGTTAGCTATCATGTCCAATTCGAGAAGGGAGCACTAGGGCCGATTGTTCCGGGTAGAGGACTGAGACAAGAGGATCCACTATCTCCCTATTTATTTATACTAGTGGCCGAAGGCCTAAGTTCGTTACTATGGAGGGCGGAAAGCAGAGGAGATGTTCACGGGGTGGCGGTGTGCAGAGGGGCTCCAAAGGTATCACACCTATTTTTCGCAGACGATAGTTTCTTGTTCTTTAAAGCCAATCCAGCCGAGTGTGATGATATAAAAAAAATGTTAAATTATTATGAAGAAATGTCTGGGCAGGTGGTGAATTTTGCTAAGTCTACAGTTTATTTCAGCCCTAATACGACTGAGGAAACTAGAGATATGTGCAGACAAAAGTTGGGGGTTTTGCAGAGGGAGAGCATGGGCAGTATTTGGGGTTACCGGCAATGGTTGGGAGGAATAAGGGAGCAATTTTGAGTTATTTGAAGAACCAGATTCATAGCAGAATCAAGAGCTGGAATAACCATTTTCTTTCTAGGACTGGTCAGGCGGTGTTACTAAAGAACGTGGTCCAGGCAATGCCATCTTACGCCATGAATGTTTTTCTATTGCCTAAGGAATTATGTGATGAGATTGAAAAATTGATGAATGGGTTCTAGTGGAGAGGTTCGAAGATGGATCAGAAAGGTATGAGGTGGAGAAGTTGGAAGAATTTGTGTAAATCAAAAGAGGCAGGTGGACTGGGATTCAGGCAGTTAAGGGAGTTCAATTGAGCCATGATAGCTAAGCAGGGGTGGCGGTTGATCAACGATAAAAGTAGCCTCTTGGGGAGAATTTTAAAAGCAAGGTATTTTCCTAACTCTAACTTTCTTAATGCTAAGTTGGAAAATAACCCTTCCTTTGTGTGGAGAAGTATTTTTGAGACTCAGGATCTGTTGATGAGGAACATAAGGAGACGAGTTGGGAATGGTATAGATGTGCAGGTATGGGTGGATGCGTGGCTACCATGGAAGGATGATGGTAGGATAACTTCATCAAAGCCGCAAGGGGTGCGGGACATGAATGTTGCTGCCCTGAGAGATGTTACTAGAAAGAAGTGGAATGTAGAGAGAATAGGGGCACTATTTAATGAAGAAGCTAAAAGAAGAATTTTGAGCATACCCATCAGTGCAGGCAATAGAATGGACTAGAATGGACGGCTACTGGTAGAAAGGCGAAAACAATGGGGTTTATTCGGTGAAAAGTTGCTACAAGTTGCAGGTGGAAGAACAGACAAGGGGCGCGAATGGTGCTTGGTCGCAACTCTGGTCAGCCAAAGTTCCCCCTAAATTTAAATTTTTTATTTGGCAGGTTTTGGATGGGACGATCCCTACTGTGGATAAATTGCGCCACAGAGGTATAGCTGTACCGAATGGGTGTAAACTTTGCGATGACCCGGCGGAATCTCTGGAGCATGCTTTTCGGAGTTGCCGGTGTGGCAGAAAGCTGGCATAAATGCTGAGGATGACAAGCCAGTAGAGGATTGGCTGAGGAGGGGTATTCAGATGGGAGATGAGGAGAAGAAAGGCAAGTTCATAGCGCTACTCTGGAGCCTTTGGAAACGAAGAAATAATGCGGTTTGGAAAGATCAAAAGCAGGACACCACTAGTGTTATTAATGGAGCTGCAGGAATGCTGGCATGTTGGAAGGAGGCCCAAGAACAGGGGGACCGACAGGTATTCAACAAAATAAAGAGAAAGAAAAGTGAAGGAGACCGAATAAAGATTATATAAAAATTAATGTGGATGGCGCGGTAAATGAGAATGGAGGTGTAAGAGCTTGGGGGTGGGTGGCAAGAGATGATGAGGGAATTTTCTAAAAGCACAAGGGGGGTCAGCGGCGGCGATTTGGACAGTAGCAGAAACAAAAGCTCATGGACTGCAAGAAGCAATTAAGGGAGCTATTCGGGAAGGATGGAACCAGGTTGAGTTTGAGTCAGATGCATTGACAATAGTAAAAAATATAAAGTCAGGGGGAGGGTGCTCGTATTTACAAATTATTATAGAGGATATTAGAGTGGTGTTAGAAAGCGACTTTTCTCTCTCTTATTGTAATAAATCTGCGAATAGTGTGGCTCATGCAATAGCAAGAGGACACGTAAATCTCCCAGATCAGCATAGTAGCTATGATGTGGCACCTAGTTGTATTGCTAGACTTTTGGCTACTGATGGTTTGATTAATAAGAATGTCTGGAGTTGATGACCAAAAAAAAGAATAGGGAGACAATATATGAGAAATAAAATCTTACCGAATCATAATGTAGCAACAATCTAAGTATCAAAATAGAGGTCAAATGAAGCTTGAGCAATCTGGAGCTTCCAACCTGACATTCGAAACCAACTTCGGTCCAACTTTTAAGTTTTGGGGCACTGATGGCAAAACTCATAATTTGAGAGCACATGCACAAAGCCAGCTTCTCAAGCCCCGGAATACTGAAGACCAGCCTCTTATCAAATTCATCACTATCCCTGAAGAACTCAACACTGCGGAAATCTAAGGACGTGAGTCCAGGGAATATGCAGGAAGCATCTACCGGCAAGTAGAAATGGAAATGATCAAGTTTCAGTTTCTTGATGGTGTTACATGAGACTAGACAAGATGGAACCTTATATTTTGGTCCGGAATGACTCATAGAGAGGTCAAGCTCTTCAATGCCATTTCTTGACATATAAAGACACCACCGGTCTAAAGCTCTTCAATTCTTATATAAGATTAGATAAGAATATTCGTCCGACGGTGATGGCGAGAATCTTAGGTTGGTCTTTCCTGACTTGTATAGTTCAGTACTTTGCAATCTTTGTATCTATAAAAAGGGAACAGTCTGTTCCCAACTGTTCCCACCCAAGGTAAATTATCCGACTCAAGTGGCAGATTTTCAACCGCAAAATTCCAGAAATATTGAGTGAAAAAGTTGTTTACATTGTCAGTAGTTACACAATAACTACCATTCTACAACTGGCCATATATATAACACATAACAGTCAGTAGATAAGCTACACTCTTGGCTTCTGTAGAGTGCATGTTTTTAACTTCGATTGGAAATTTCCACTCACAAGTCACAACATTACAAGTTAAACCACCTGCAAATGTACATGAACCCACGTAAATGACTTATCCAAGTATTACAAGAGATGCTATTTCAACATAATTTTGGCATATAGGTGATGCATTTATGTCTTTAAACATCCAACTCAACTAATATATTTTAATTCTAATGAAAATTCTTCAAGAAGGTCAAGAGAGTTTGCAAATATCTTCAGTCTATTTCATTTCTTCAGTAACATTGTAGTTGTTTACTACTCTCTCTATCTCGTTAAGATAGTCCATATTAAAATTGCAAAAGATCTTTTTGTACCCACTTTTGTACCCACCCCTATTTTGCTTGTGCACACAGGCAATTCGTTAAGAAGAAGGCAGCATATTGTCTGTGTTTGTCTGTGTACAGAGACAAAATAAGGGGGTGGGTACAAATGTCTGTACAAAAGTGGGTACAACAAGAAGGATTCTTAAAATTGTCTTGTACAAAAATATGATAACATTTGGGTGGTTCTACATTATTCCTACTTTATTCTTACTTTATCAATTCAATAGTAAACTTACTCATATTCTTAGTAAAACTACTTTTCTTAATAATCACCCCACCTACTCATATTTCTCTTATATCCCAACATTAGTGTTATGGAGGTAGTACAACTTCGATGTAGAGTTCTGGAAAATACATACACTACTTTCTTTGAAGCAAACGTCGCACATAATGGAGATTTAGAGGTAAACATTCCAAACTTGATATTTTGTAGTTTCATCAAAACTTGATTTTTTCGTTAAATTCAGTGCAAAAGACTTCTTAACATTTTACCTATGGTTTGCTCAAGATGCTAACCGCGAAGGACACTGTAAAATACTGAAAGACTTCTTAACATTTTACCTACTTTTCTTAATAATCTCTAGACTAGATTCTTTGATTAGGGACACCGACAAAATGTTTGAGACACTGAAAGTAAACGAACGAAACTAATAAAAACCTGATAGCAGCGACTATTGAATAGGAAAAGAGTGAAAGCCGGATAGACGTTAGAGAAACCTCAGAGCGCCGATTGTCCACAACAATGAAGAGATATTATGTTTTCCTATGGTGGCCCGGTGGGAAATTAGGTTTCCCTAATTTTATACTACCTCTGTCTCGGTAGACTATGTTAAGTGCAAAAAAGGTTAGAAATAAGAATAGTAAAAATTATGTGGGTGAAATTTATGCAGAAGAGAGAGAAATGTGCAGAAACAAAAATTAATTGATTTAATAGGGAAGTGTCAAAGTTTTTTGGGAGAACCAAAAAAGGAAAATAGGCAAAGTCCAATGGGATGGAGGGAGTACAAAATTAGGTTTTCTTCGTGAGTGAATACCAAATATCGATCAAGCTGAGATCGTCAATTATAGGTCAAGTCTTCGCTGACTTTGTTATAGAATACACAGCTAGGGACCCCACCTCCAGCACCTCGGGCTCAAACGTCGATAAATGTTGGACCATCTACACAGATGGATCCTCAACTTCAAAAACATGAAGGGGCGGGATGTGCTCATTTCGCCTGAAGGTTTTAGGCCTACTACGCTGTTTGTTTCAACTTCAGGGTCTCCAATAATGAAGTCAAGTATGAGGCCCTCCTCAAGTGCCTTTGTAGGTTCGTTGCGAGCTAGAAAGCACAACACATCTGCATCAAATGTGACTCAAAACTGGTAATGGGCCAGGTCACCAGGTCAAATGAAGCCAAAGAAAGGAGGATGAGACAATACAAAGAAGTGGCCGTCGAACTTCTCAAAACGTTTGAAACCCACAAGATCACTGAGATCCCCACGGTGGAGAACGTCGAGGTTGACATACTCACCAAATTAAGCTTCGGCTCCTCTAACACATCTCCAAAATTCTTAGAGTGGAGGAGCTCAACGTGTCAAGCATCCACGCCAGCCCCATCCTATGTATAGATCCACGCCCCTTAAACCGGATAACGGACATCTTCGCTTACATCTCATCTGAGGAACTGTCAGAGGACGAGGAGGGGGACGAACTGGCCAAACTCAGAGCATCAAGCTACACTATTGAGGCATGGAGGCTCTACAAAAGATCTTGCACTATGACACTCTTTTAGTGACACTTTCTGCTATATTACCACTAATGATATAGAAGTGTCACTATTTTTTAACACAAATATTTCAATCTTAGGGAGTGACACTTGGCAATTAGCCCCGGCCCATTTTTTATTTGATCTATTCTACATATAGATTTTCATTTTACTTTCTAACATTTCAACACATCTCTATTTTGCCTCTCCCGTTAACTAAGTTTCCTCTCCTCCGTATCCACTCTTTCATTTCACTACGAACCTTAACTTTTCTTCACCAGCTTGATTATCGATTTCTCTACCCAGCCGCACGACTCCATCGATCTCCTCACTAGGTCTTCTTCGTGATGGATTTTCATTTACTTTAGTTATGTCATTTGTCCTTCATCTCCTTCCTAGATTATGCTTCATTAATGACGTTAGAGCTTCTATTTCTAGATTTACGACACTGATTTTGTGTCACAAGCTATGGCCAGTCCATGGGTTTGCAGGTCTGATTTCATTTTTTCTTGTTTGTTTCCTAGATGTAACTCACCTCTAAATCCATTCTCGACCTCGATTGAGACAGGAAAGATGTTGTTTATGGCCAGAAATGGGATATTGAATCGTGATTTGTACTGTTCATCTCGAACTTGATTTTGGTCTATATCTCCATTTTTACCTTTGATTCTGGAATCGAAGAGTGGTTTGGTGCTCACAGTATTGGGTGCACCTTCCCTAACCTTTCGCCCGAATGGAGGACATCGGGAGGCTGGAAAACCGATTGGAGCCGATTGTGCGGTTTACTATTCATCGTTCTTGTCTTCTGCTCCCAATCTCCGAACACGAGATTCTTAGGGTGTTTTCAGGTACGCTGGGTTCAGATGGGGTGACTGGCTGCTACGCCTTGACACTGGTTTGAAACTTCTTTGTTCCCGCTTGACTGGTAATCTGCATTTACGAACATAGTTGTTTGCATATGGCGAAGAAAAGTTGGGGAATGGCGAGTCTACTCAGGTCAGAACCATGTCAAATTTTAAGGGATAAGCATCTATTTTGCTTCTATTCAGGTTCGCACCAACTATTTTCTCAAACTTGAGTTTATTTAGCTTTACCCCCAACTATAATCTCAAACTTGAGATTATACAGATTACACACTGTCTCACTGCTTAAGTTTCATTAATTTTTTGTATAACACTGAAGTCGGTGAAAGCTCATGAGATGTGTTGCTTTGGTCTCGTGTTTGTAGTATTGTCGTTCATTATCTAGTGGACAATATGGAAAGGAAGCCAATATTAAGTAATGTTATCTACCCTTTCTATAATATTTCTCATCTTCGCATACAAGATGCCCACACAACTAATGCATTCTGTTGCATGCAATTTGCATCTAAATCATTGTTGACTCCACCAGGAAATTTGGGCATATATTGTTATCCTTATAAATAAATATATGTGCATGTGTGTGGAAAAAGACACGGTGGCAGAGACTCTTTTCATTGATTTTTCCCTTTTATTTGTGTAGGAGAAAGACTCAGACATTAGTGACGTTGAACTGGAGCCTATGTAAGGGTTTATAAGATTTAAATATATGGCAAATGGTTACCATGATTATAAGGTAAGTTTCTGGTGTTTTTCTTAAAAAATTAAGAGATAAAGGTTGGATGCTTTAGCATTCCCGTCCTGCTCTTCAACTATCCTTTTTTATATCTACTTTGAAATTATGGATGACTGAAATCATGTTTACTGAATATCCAGGGTGATGCCTTCACCAATGTGCTTGTTTGTTATTGTAAAGATCAGGTAGGTTGTATTATCGCATCCTTACGTTAGCTACTAGATTACTCCAACTTTTTAATATACTAATTTTTTGTTTTATAACCCTTCATTCTTGATTTGTAGGCTGCTTCTACACTAAAGAGTATAAAAAACGTCAATGTTTCCTCATGCATTATAGAGGGTATGTCAGATTCCAATGTTTTACTTTTCAAACGTGATGAAATTCTGGATATGCAATTCATTGTATTTTTTACATTAGTAGATTCACATTTTAAGTTTTTAACTAATTTGGATTATTCTTTACTCAGCCGGAATTTGAGAGAGAAACAAAGAGGTTGAGCTGATAGCATTATTCGTTATTCATATTGCATATTGAACATGTACTCATGTTATCTATGGAAATGATATTATTACTCACTTTTTTCTGCGAGGCCACTGGGGCAGGCAGTGACGTGCATTTTGTCACGGTGCGTCAAAATAATTCGATACTAACACTTATACGTAGTATAGGTGAAGTAGAGTTCGTATCCATAGGGAAAGGAATAATTCTCTTTTTATAAAACTTAGTAAATAAAGGGGGGATTTGGATTGAGTGATTTAATTTAATTAAAAACTAAGATGAACGACTTATATGAGATTTAATTCAAAGATAAAAAGTACTTGGCATTGCTACTTTCCACTTGTTGATATATTTTAGTCGATCATTGTTATATCTATAACTTATTTCCTCTCGAATACTCAATCGAGGAGTATATCCAATTCATCGAGGGTAGTTATTAACAACTACCGTTCATTAATAACCTTTACTATTAGTCAAGTATAGAACACCGTCATATACCGACTTGATAGTAGCTTTTAATCTTTTAACTCCTTGATGAAATCAATTGAGATTGATAACCTCAACACAACGGTTTCAGTTTAACCAATAAAATTAATCCCTCTTAAGTTTATCAACCACGACCGTGCATTGATAAACCGAAGTTACTTACTTGTGAAACCATCAACGATTAACCATCGGTTCGTCGATCGTTTCTAGTGATAATTAATATATGAAACAAAACTAGTTGATCCTTTAAGTGATGTTCAAAACATTAATATAAAATATGAATAGGAATTAATTAATATTCAAGGAAGAATATTATTAAAAGAGATGAATCCTACTATAATTAATATCAAGATGTTAACTAATTGTCATCTTAGCAACACTCCCCAACATTAATATAGAGGAAGAAAATACTATTCTAACTAATGTCGAGATGTTAACTAATTGTCATCTTAGCAACACTCCCCAACATTAATATAGAGATAGTATTTTGGAAAGAACTAATAATTAATATTCAAGGAAAGAAGTTTAAGAAAATAACTCATAACTTTAATAATCCAAAAGCTTCAAGAGCAACACCAAGAATGTAAGTTTAGCTCCTCATTTGGAGACTAAACATGCTATAAAAATATAAGAAATGTTATTCTAAACTGAGCTTAGGAGTATAGAAGAAGGGATGATTCTTTTAGAGAAGAAAAAGAGGGTTATTTATAGGTGTTTTTCAACATCTTTGGCCGGGTACTCGACTGGGTCAACTACTTACCCGACCGGGTCCGGTCAAAATCAGATAATTCACCACGTTCTGGTGATCTTCTCACACCGGGTTGTCCCCGGTCACTTCTCACCCGACCGGGTGAGGTATGGGGCCCGACCGGGTCCAGCTCTTTCCTCAGCAATTCAGTTTTCAAATCAGACCCGACCAGGTGAAGTTTCCTACCCGGTCGGGTATTTGCTCCTGGACAGTCAAAATTCCTTTTTCTTCACTTCAACATCCTCCTTTTCAACATCCTAATTCCTAATTCTACTTTACAACTTACAAATGAGAACTAAAATACAATTACAACTAAAATCACACAAATGTTTACAAACTAAATAAAACGTCAAACAACCATCATCAATGAAACATAAAGACATATAATTATGCATTACTAATTAGTGTGCATCAAACACCCCCACACTTAAACCTTTACTCGTCTCGAGTAAATCAAATCCAATCCAAGAAGTCCTTTTAAAATGACAAGAATATCAACGCAAAACATCCAAGAGTGTTTTACCACAATATAAAGCATCCCCAACAGTAATTAAAGTAAAACGGGGTCTTCAACTTCATCTTTATCTCCATTAAGCTTATCACCTTCAGGATCCTGTAAAATAGACATTTCTCTCATTCTCTCGTTTTGCCTAGGTGCCCTTTCAGGTTTTCATCCCAGCTTCCCACATTTTTCTTTTAATTCTCAAAACCTCACTCTTTATTTTATTGCTTTAATTTTTGCTTGAGTTGCCCTTTGTGGGTTTTCAACTCAACAAGCTCTTTTTTTTCTTTTTTTTTAAAATAAAATGAAAAAGAGTAGGATTGTGAGCATACCAGAACAATCTCTGCACCCCCACACTTAGTATCTAGCACTGTCCCTAGTGCTCGCCTAGACCTCCACCTTGGTGTCTGTCCTCATCCATGTGATCCCCGCCATAACCACCATCATCGCCTCCACCACCGGAACTCGATCCTCCAAAGTAACCCCACTGAGAGGGGTCATACCATGATGGTGCTGGAGGGGGAGTGGTCATAGAGGAAAAGGAGCCCTGGTGTGCTACATAGGAGTATATCGGACCAAAGGTTCGCCGTTGGTCCTCTTCATATCTCCGCCAGTCTTCTTGCCGTTGTTCCTCCATCCTCTCAAAGCTATGCCTCTGCTCAGTTCTATACTGATCAACTCGCTCCTGAAGTACGATGTAGTTGTTGTTGATCATGTTCATGTTATCGAGTATCTGTTGCTCGAATGGTGAGTATTGGTAGGCTGGAGCATCAGGTTGTTGTTGTGGTGGATTAGGTATGAAGAGCGGGTTTTCTGCAGCATGTTCTTGATCAGGTTCATCTTGTGCATAGTGCGCCGGGATTGTCCCGGGGAGACAGTAGTGATGACCATCACCGATTTCATGGCCCACGATATCTAGGGGGACGTCAGGGGATGGGATATGGATAGATATGTTTTGACGTGGGATGATAAGCCAGTTGTAGATTGGTGTCCCAGTAGGTGTCATGTGAGATAGAACCAAATCTTTGGTCTTTTGTACAAGCCATGACGTGCAAATGAGCTGTTTCGGAGTAATGGGGCCTGGGTCTACAAAACCATATAAAGTGGCTAGATGTGTGATTAGGCCCCCTATCACAATTTGTCCTGATGACGTTGCCACATTTTTGAAATGAGTCCATAAGATAGAGGCAACGTCAACTGGTTCTGGTCCAGGTTAAACAGCTTGTGCCAGAACACACACATCCCACATTCTTGTGTAATGATTATTCGGTCTTCCGAGGAAACAATTTGAACAGAATTTTAAGAAAATTCGGAAGACCGGATGTTGAACACAGTTCACACTCAGCTTAGAAAGGTCCACCACACCTTGTCCTGTCATTCTTTTCCTTAACTCATACCCCACAAGAGTATCATAAGCACGAGCTTCATCAAACAAAGGGAGGCCAAAATGATGTGCAAATTCTCTTTTGGTCAATGAACGGTTTTCATTGAGTAAACGAAAGGTGATGGTGTCATTTTCATGATCATCATCATCCTTTGTATACACATATGAACTAAAGAATTCATAAACCAAATGATGATAAGTCACATATTGTATTTTTAACAACCTAGTCATTCCAATCCTTGCAAATATATCACGCATGATCATATCAATCCAAAGGAGTGCTAGAGTAGTAATGCACATGAACCGGGATTGTTTTACCTCCCTTTTTGCTTGTTCCTTGAAGAGTTTCTTATGTGCCTCCGTTGCAAATTCCACGCTTTCATAGCCCGCTACCGGTGGGATAGCCCTTGAAGAAGAAGTTTTGGATTTGTTTGGAGCCATGGGAATGGAATTTTTTTTAAAAAGATTTTCGGAATTTTGGGTACGTAGGGTGAGGTTTGGATGGCTTTTATGGGTATGGTGTTGAAGAGGATGATGAGAAGAGAAAGAATTTGGTATTGGTTGAGAATTTTTGGGAAGATTTCAGACCTTGAATATCCAAGAATGGAGATTTTCGAATTGTTGGGTAGGGTTTTTGGGTTTGGTTGATTTGGAAGGTTTTGGGGGATTTTATGGGTATAGAATTGAAGAGGGAGGTGAGGAGATGAAGAAAATGGGGTTGTTTAGTGGATTTGGTTAAGGGAAGATGAAGATTTGAAGGTTTGGGTAGTTGAAAATGGTTGATTTTGGGGGGTTTTGTGCGTAGGGGGGGAAGATGAAGTGGGAGGGGGAGAGGTGAGCCCGACCCGGTATAGGTCTGTTTCCCGTTCGCCCGGTCGGGTGGGGTATTTTACCCGGTCGGGCGGTGTGATGCTTCGTATCCAGTGGCTACTGGAAAGCTATACCCGGCCGGGTGGTTTGGCTGGCCCGGTCGGATTTGCAAAGCAGTGGCCTGAGTTTTCATTTCCTCAGTTGCCCGGCCGGGTGTGTTAGATGTACCCGATCGGATTTTCAAAGTAATGGCCTGGGAATCGTTTTTGTCTTTACGCCCGGTCGGGTGCCTTGTTGTACCCGGTCGGGTTCTGTTGTTATTTCAAAATTTGAATGTGTACCCGCTCGGGTTTCGGTAATACCCGAATGGGTATGCATTCTAGTGGTTTCCAGAGCCAAAAATATGCATCCGCCCGGTCGGGTTTTGGAGTAACCTGGTCGGGGTTTATACTTTTTTTTTTGTTTTTCGTATTCACCCGGTGTGCGTGTTGCCCGAGTATTCCGTTTTTGTGAAGGAACCCGACCGGGTTGTTGAGGTACCCGACCAGGTTTCAGCCCAGGTTCATTTTAAAAAAAAATACACACGACTGAAAACAAATGAAAATAAAAATGACGAAATTGGGTTGCCTCCCAAGAAGCGTTTGATTTAATGTCGCGCCACGACGTTATTTTTATTTTATTTTCTTTTATGTGGGATCTTGAACATCCCTTGTTTCATTTTTCTTTTTCGGCCTTCTCCAGTAAGGCCGGGATTTCTTCCCTGTTATCACTTCAACCCCAGGTGGGATCCATTCTCTTTTTTAAAATTTGAACAATTCTTCTTTTTCAAAAAGTGTGATTTTCTCAGCTTTTTTCTCAACAAAAATATTCGGGGTTTGTGGTTCAAAAACATTTAGAGAACAAATAGATTGGTCTTTAATTTTATCACCAAACTCTAAAGTTAACGAACCATTAGACACGTCTATTTTTGTTTTTGCGGTTTTTAGAAAAGGTCTACCCAAGAGGATGGGTGTTGTTTGATTATCATCTCCCATTTCAAGGACGTAGAAGTCAACAGGGAAAATCAGATTTTCAACTTTTACGAGTACGTCCTCTACGACGCCCTTGGGGTATGTGTTAGACCTATCCGCCAATTGGATTACCACACCAGTTTCATTCATTGGGCCAAGTTTTAGAGACTTGTATAACGAATATGGAATGACATTGATCGAAGCCCCTAAATCCAACAAGGCCCTCGGAAATAAAGTGTCCCCTATTTTACATGGGATTGTGAACATGCCTGGATCACTACATTTCTCGGGGAGTTTGTTTTGAAAGATCGTCGAGACACGTTCACTAACCTTCACCTTTTGTTTTCCCTTTAATTTTCTTTTTCTTTTAATTGTGCATAATTCTTTTAAAAATTTACCAAAACGGGGAACACTCTTAATTAAGTTAAGGAGCGGAATGTTTACCTCACATTTGGCGAAAGTCTCATATATGTCAGCATCTTTCTCCAGCTTCCTTGTTTCCTTAAGTGCTTCGGGGAATGGGGGTAGTGGTTTCACTACAATAAAATTGACTTGTGGAGGCATTACAAAATTGCCTCTAAAAATAGAAAAGTAGTCTCTAATACTTTTTTGAGGCAACTTAGTGGTTGCCAACAAATAATCCGTCGCAAAATGATGGTTGCCTCTAAAAGCCCTCTTCAGAGGCAAAAAGATGTATGCTTCTAAAATGATATATTTAGAAGCAACCATAGCATTTTGCCTCAAAATGTCATTAGAGGCAACTTCAAATGCTATTCATGCTTTTTAGAGGCAACCTTAATGTTGAAGTACACAATATATCAATTCGTGACAATTTTATTATTTTGAACCAACTTAGTACTCACTAATGCTAAAAAATACACTAATGCTAACATAACTACTCACATACATAATTGCTTCCCTTGCGTAATAAAAATATCAATGTAAATTTTTATTTAATAATTGACTGTTGTAAGTACAATTATAATCTGTTACAGCAATAACAACATGCTACCCAATTCTATCTGCCAAGAATCTGTCTGAAAATAAACTAACTAAAGCTAATAAAACATGAAATAACAAACTAATCATTCTTCATCATTGTTGTACTCATCATGTTTCTCGTCATCACCATCATCGATAACTTGATTCTTTGTTAAGCTCCTTTGTTATGCTTCTTGCCAACCTATATTGCAATTAAATTGTACTAGTATATAAGTATTTTAACAACTTTAAAAAGTTATTAACAACAAATAATGAAATAACAAACGGATGCAATACTTCATTCGCAATCAATATAGAAATATAACCTCCCATAAGGTTGAAAATTTTCCCCTATGTCACGTTGCTCTACAAGCTTCCCTCATTCTGGCTGCAAAAATATGTTACATGCAATAAGTTTACAAGCAAAAAATTATATAAAATCTGGAACATCAGCTCGTATAATTAATCTGGTATATAATTTGCAGTAGTATATTCGTATATTTGTAGTTAGGCTGCAATTTTTCTATCGGCATAAAAATATGATACGGGAGTATATGCATTTGAGTATAAAATAAAAATCTAGTAAACAGTATGTAACTCACACTTGTATATTTAAACCAATAAACAATATATCAGTAACTACTATAATGAGATGGCAGGTATCTGATAAGCAATATGCAACTAAAATATATCAGTAACTAGATATATATCTAAAAACATTTTTGAGAAATTTGCTCCTAGTAGGACCAAATCATAGCTCTTTGACAAAAATAATACCTGCTGATGTTTTTTCCATTCATATTACTTATTTAGTTCTAGATTAGGAAACCTATTTCTAACTTTCCAAATTTGCCCTTCAGGCCAAAAAACTTTCGCCAACCAAGCTTCTTCCGCAGGAAGCCCATCCTCCATGTTGCCGTTGCCAGATGCCGCCACCGTTGCCGGACCTCGTCGCTCGTTGCCAGACGCCGCTGCCGGTGCTGGATTTGGGGAACGATTGGGTCCGATTTGGGGAATGATTGGGTCCGATTTGGGGAAGGGGAGCAGGGGAGGAGGGCTGGGGACAGGGGAGTAGGGCTGGGGGCTGGATGTTGGGGGTGAGGGCGGGGTGGCTGGATGTTGGGGGTGAGGGCGGGGTGGCTGGATGTTGGGGGTGAGGGCGGGTGGCTGGTGGTGCTGACTGGCGGTGACCACCGGGGATGGCTCTGTCACTGTGGCGCTGGCGGCATGGATGGGAGGGTAAGGGGCAATTTATTGTCTACTTATTCTCTATTTAATGTCTGATATTTCCTAAAGGTAAGGGTATTGTGGTCAATGTAGATGTAGTTGAGTCTTACGCAAATCTGCGGTCTTAGTTTTGGAAAATCCGTACGTTTTGCTCCTATTTGTTGAAATCTCCCAACATTTTTTCTTTATAACCAAACAAAACATCTTGTCAACTAAATCAGGAGATAGAAAAAACACCAGTGACTTCTAAAAAATATTCATTGCCAAATTATGAAATCAATCTAAAATCATTAGTGGAGTTAATGAGTTTTAATAACCTTGGTTTTAAGGCAAATAAAGAGCTTAAAAATAGTAAAGATTTAACAGAAATAAAGGATGAGAAAAAGGGGAGACAGATTTGCCTGAAAAAGCATAATGAGAAAGTAGAAAACAGAGGAAATAAGGTTTATTAATCTGGACCGCCACCATTTATCTAACAAACAGAACTAAAGTAATTCAAGCAGTAGCTGCTCCGCAGTTTAGATATAATCACTTATCTCTATGAATTTATAGATGTGAATGTGAGCACGAGACCAGTCATTGTTTTCGAAGATTAAAAATAAATTGCATACCTTCATCAGAAATGACGCTGTCTTGATCATCTTCTACTTGTTCTGCACTACTAATCAGCACTGCAGAACACACATTGAATAAAATGCAGTTTACAAGACTAAATTCTGAACAAATTGCTTAATGAGAGAGAAAGGACACCACAGATCATACTCTGAACAATGTCTTAGCATTCCTTGAGTAATAATGATTGCTAACACAACATGCATGCCTTTAAATCAAATCAAATCTAATAATAAAAAATGAATGTATATCGAACATAATGTTTAATCATAAACCAGAACAGCAAAACCACTTTCATAAAAATATAGTAACTCTGTAAAATAATAAATGTTTGGTCAAAGAGAAACAAAATACATAAGTTAGTAACATAAATTCAACTTTTATTTTCCACAAAAATATAGTCGCTAGGGAAAGGGAAATAATAGTACTATCTTACCGTACCTGTTTTCTCAAAGAGAAACAAAATACATAAAATCTTACCCTTTGTATGGAATTTAAGGGCTATATATGCTTTGACTTGCTTTTAGTTTTACCTTTTTTTATATCATAATCAATTTCTAGTAGGAAGAATGTTATGTTACCCTTTGTATCAATATCTTAGCATACCTTTGGTTACAGTAAGACTGATGCAGGAGAAAGCGCTTATAAGCTTATATGAAATCTCTAATTTATCTTTTTTTTTTGAAATCACCGCTTCATCAAGGGAGAAGGTGTGAAGAAGCTAAAGGTCAATAAATTTGCTCTGCAGATATAAGTACAAGCCATAGAGTCCTGGGAGTTAATAGACTCATTGTGATCATGAACGGCAGATGCAAAAGTAGCTACATGGGAAAAAGTAAGAGACAAATTCGTGGATAAATATACACTTCAAATTTCAAAACTAATTTAAAGCGAATAACCATGGAAACATTAAGTATTACCCAGTAACTAAGCATCTACAATTAATGTGAAAAGATCAGCCGCAACAATAATGCCTTGTTTTGAATTGGCAGCAAAGTCTTGTGGAAAATAAAATGTTTAAAAAGTTTAAAATTAGTGAAACTTTAAGTTTCAATTTCAGTTTTCTGAGTTTTAACTAGCTGTCAGTGTAAATTAAAATTTAAGTGTTTACAGTGTGTAAACTAAAACTTCAAGTGTTTCAAAAGTGTAAACTTACACTTGAAAATTCACCGTTGAAATAACCTGATACAGACTTACGCTTGAGCTTGAAGTTTTCAGTTTAAGTAATAAAGTGTCAAGCATTGATGTACAACGTACTTCAAACTTAGAGTGCATTTTGAACTTGAAAATCTCAAACATTTAATCAAACGCCTAACCTACAATGTCAGTTTTAGACAATAATGTATACAAAGTACACAACTACGTACTTCGTGTTATGAAATAAAATAAATTTGAGGAAAGTACGAAATAATCATATCCCAGATTAATATCACACAAAAAAATGTATAAGAAATGTTTCAAAAAAGAATCAAAAACCAAAAATATAAAAGAAAAACAACACATATTAATAATATTCTCACCCTTATTAGTTTTTGCCTTGCTCTGGAATCAAGCTGAAAGTTTAAAACCTTATTAGACCTACTAAAGAAATTAATAGTAAAGTGTATTTTAAAAGAAATTCATACCTTGAAGGATTCCATTGTTCCCTCAGCCTTAACAATACCACCAAGAATTCATGTCCTATCAAGATCACCATTTCTCATGGCTACTATGAACCTGTAAGAATCAACCACACAAAGGGGTGCTTATTTATAAATCATTGTAAGCTTGGTCTTTTTCTAAATCACTAATGTTCAAAATCTGAAATTATCTTGAGAAAAAAAATTAATTAAATTCATTCACATAAATGCATAATCACACTAGCAAATCACAGAAATGGCAGAATCCCAGCAAAACTATACATATTTTCCTCTAGTAGAGGCAAGAATAAGACAAGGTACAAAACAATGGTAATGCTGAAACAATTCTGGGAATTCCTCTACTGTAATGGGCCTGATTGCATTGGTAGCTTGAATTCTGCTTAAAACACTTATCAAGAATACTTTTACCGAAAACCAACATAACATAAAGGGCTAGGTGAATTTATAGACGAGGCTTAAATGAGGGAACACTTTTATCTTCATTTCTATAAATTATTCTAGTTTGAAAAGAAAATCACAGACTATTTAATTTGGTTCATACAGTGAAACTCTATCATTTTTTCCACATTTTACCTTAAACAAATGGGGCACAACATGAATGACATATGAAGCATAAGTAAATAGGAAATAACATTAAATAATGATACTTGCTGTGATATCCAACCCCAACTTATTGGTAAAAAGGAAAAACTCTCCTCTATTTCTGAAATTAAGAACAAAATGTTTTGTTCACACGATTTGATGCTATTATGCTTAACCTATATAATGAAACCAATATCCACACGACAAGAAATGAAGTTACTAGTACGGTGCAGAGGTACATAAATCATAAATTTAAGTTTTATCGCAACATTTAAACAAAGAGAAGATGAAATTAAGGATAAATATTACTAACCTTGTAAAGAAGCTAAGTAGAAAATAAAATCAGATTGAGATGAAGCTAGAGAGAGAAAAGGAACCATATGAAGCTCGAAGGAGGAAGAACACCAGCCCAGATACCACTGTTTGTTGTATTGTCGATTGAGTCACCCGTTGTAGCTGGTTGAGTCGCCCTTCTCGCTGACTAAGTCTCCCTCTGACCGATTGAGTCTCCAATCCCTTTCCCACTGCGGAGTCTCTGATCCCTTACTCGCAGCGACTTCCCTCTGGCCGATTGAGTCTCCGATCCTCTGGCCGATTGAATCTCCGATCCCTCTGAACGATTGAGTCTATGGTCCTCTCGCTGCGGTTTCCCTTTCTTCGCTGAGTATTTTATTTGGACCGACTTGAAGAGTTGAAGAAACAATGGTAGGAAAAGATAAATTCGTAGGGTCGTAGGGTTAAGGGGCATTTGGCCGATTAAAATTTCTGAGCGGCAAAACTAATACTGTTACCAGAGTTAGCGGCAAATTGAAATGTTTAGTCTATTTTCCCATTAAAATTATAAGGTATGTCGACATAAGCATTACAAATGCTAAAAACAATACTTTCAAAAATAGTTAAAGGTAAGTTGGAAAAATGTTAAAAGTAATACGTAGTACTTCTTTTATTGTTTTTTAATTGCAATGTTTCTATTCTCACGTTTATTAGTGTATAATCTTGATCATTGATATATTTTATTTGAAAAAATTCTACTTTTGGTCTCATGACTATTATACCACTTCCACATTTAGTCTCTTACTTTCAGATTATCCACATTAAAATTTACTCCCCAATAAAATTAATAATAATAAGTTTGTAAACATTTTATAGAAGCGCGGATATGTTATTGTCTCAATAAACTTTTAGAAGCGAATGTTTTAGAGGCAGTTATACTTTTGTCTCAAACTTTTGGAGGCAGACATAAAAACGTTGCTCCCAATTGATACTTTTAGAGGCAAGTCCAAAATGGTTGCTCCCAAATGATAGTTTTTAGGGGCAAGTACAATACGGTTGTCTCAAATGATAGTTTTTAGAGGCAACATGACTTATATGATGCTAAAACATACTTTTAGGGACAACGGAATATAAGTTGCCTCAAAGAGTTGCCTCTATAAATCAATTTTTTTGTAGTGTTTGTTGGTCCCGGTTGTACTGGATACAGTCTAGAGGGGGGGGGGTGAATAGACTGTATTGATTTTTAGCTTTTTAAACTAAGTACCAGATTTTATAGAATAGCCTGTTCTGTTGACAGAACAGACTGGCAGCGGATGGGGTTCTGGTAGGGGGTTCTGTTGATTTAGCCTCAGAGAAGCAAAGGCAGTAGGCCTTCTGTTAACTCATAAGACAAGTTCTGCTGAACACAGATACCAAGTCTAAGGAGTTAGACAGTTCTATCTAAGTGCAAATATTAAAACAGTAAGTAAATGACACCAGGGATTTTTATAGTGGTTCAAGGAACAACTCGTTCCTCTAATCCACTGTTCCACTAAGCTTGTAAAAACAACCGTTTACAACGCCTTAGTCCTAGCACTTAAGAAGCTCTCCACGTCTTCTTCAAGCCTAGATGTCTCCTAGGATGCACTGCCTGGCTTCCTTTAAGACTGGTCCTTTCACTGAGCTTCCCGGAAGTATCACCACTTCACTACTCCAGTTACTTGGACGTCCTTCTTGTAACAAGAAGAGTTTCTGTTGAAACAGAGGTTCCTCCAACTAGCTTCGTTACAAAGGATTTGTAGATGAAGTGCTTGAAGTCGTTGAAGAACTGTTGGAACCTTGCTCTTGTTGAATTTAATGATATGAAGTTATATTCTTTCCAACTTGTGTCTCTCTTGTTGAGGATGAGGAGTTTGAATCTCAAGAGGACCTTTTTTGCCTTGAATGATTTGAATGTGTTTTTCTTCGCAAAGAATGTGATGAAGTTGGCAAAGTTAGCAGAGCAAAAGTTCCCTCTTTGTTCTTCGTAGAGTATCTATTATACTTAGGGTTGTCTTCCCGTTGGAGGTGAAGGAGGACAACTGCATTTAATGCGCGTGTTGTTGACTTGACCGGTTGGACCCACTGAATTCGGCGACTTGCTATTTTGAGAAGATTCTTACCAAAAGATGGTCAATTATATGCTTTAAATATCTTCTCGTACGTATCCGCATTAAATGAGCATTTAATGCGCGTACTGTAGCTTTTCCGTTGAAGTCTTCTAGCCGTTAGAGAGTCTTCCGTTGATTTCGCCGGCTTGAAAGTAAACTTGAATTTCTCTAAGTGTCAAGCCTTCTGGTTTCTTTATCAGAGTGTACACCAGAGAGGGTCATGAGCACTTCTGTTACAATGGATGTCAGCAGAGGCCAACAGAGGACCTAAGTGCTTCTGCCTTGGTGAAGTCCAACAGAAGTCAGGAGGACTTCTGTGAAGGCACTATCACCAGAGGGCCAAAAGGGCTTCTGTCTGGGGGTCTTCTGTCAGTTGACTATACTAAAACAATTACAAGGAAAATTCTAATACAAAGTTTTCTAAGGGGTAAAAACAAAATCCTATAGCATCATCAAAATCTAATTACATTTATTCCTTACAATTTCCCCCTTTTTGATGATGCCAAAACCCTTTAACTATTTCCAGAGAAGTGCATTCACCATAAGAGATTTAAAGTAAGAAACTTTTCATTAAAATCTTGGTGGGCAACTTAGCATAGGAAGATAGTAAGAGTACGGTACATTCAGATAGCAGTTCAAAAAGAAACAAGTACTAGAATAAAATAAAGTACAGTAAGCAACAAGGAGTAGAAGTAAAGAGACCAAAGAAGAGGCAGAGGTATTCTTTTATTAGATCAAGAGTTTAAGAGAAGTTTAAAAGGAATTACAGATTCTCCCTTTCAGCTTCAGCTCTGGTTCTGCGATCTTGTTCTTTCAGGCTCTTAAGTTCAGCATTTACTTCTTCTCTTATGCCAGCCAAAGTTCCTGGTGCTTGACAAGAGGCCCAAATGGGGGAGAGCTTGCAGTTCAGATAGTGAAGTACTCCCTCATGTACATCCTTGCCTGGGAGTACTCTCTTGTGAAACCAATATTCAACTTCTTCCAAGGAACCACCATGTCTGACCCTTATATGAACGTCTCTGTCAAGATAGAGATTCTGTCTTTGAGTAGGGGTCATTTTCTGTTGTATTTCTTCAAATTGCGCTCTGTCAATCCTTTGAGAGCCTCCAAGCCTCCACTCAGTTAAGCTCAAGGGTTTCTTCTTCTTGGTAGAACCTCTGCGAGGAGAAGAAGGTCTTGAAGTACTAGCTTCTCTCTTCTTTTGTTGGGAGGCCTGGAAGTAAGGGGTAGGGTCAATATCAGATGAGGATCTCTGTTACCTCTTTAACAGAGATGCTTTCATCAAACTTCACATGTATAGATTCTTCAACATGTAGGGTCCTTCTGTTGAGTACTCTATAGGCTTTACTGGTGTTTGAATAACCTATAAAGACTCCTTCATCAGCCTTCTCTGGAAAGACTTTCAGATGCTCCTTTCCATAGTTAAGAATGTAGCACTTGCATCCAAATACATGAATGTAGCTGATGTTGGGTTTTCTTCCTTTCCAGAGTTCATAAGGGATCTTCTTGTGATTCTTGTTGATCATGCTTCTGTTCTGGGTGTAGCATGCAGTGTTGATTGCTTCAGCCCAGTATCTCATTGGTAGTCCAGATTCTACGATCATTGTTCTTGCAGCTTCTTTCAAGGTTCTGTTCCTTCTTTCTGCTACGCCATTCTGTTGAGGGGTTCTGGCAGCAGAGAGTTGATGAAAAGTCCCATTCTGATCACAGAAGTCCTTTATGACTTGGTTGACAAATTCAGTTCCTCTGTTTGACCTGATTGTCTTCACTTTCAAATTCTTCTCAGTCTGAAGTTGCTTTAACAGAGATGGCAACTTCTGAAGAGTTTCATTTTTCTTTGTTAGAAAGATAGTCCATGTATATCTGGAATAGTCATCCACCATGACAAGTGTGTATCTTTTGCCACTTACACTAGGAGTTTCAACTGGTCCAAATAAATCCATGTGGATCAGATTTAAAGGACTAGTAGAAAGATCTCCAGCAATAGGTTTGAAGGAATTCTTCACGTGTTTGCCCTTCTGACATGCACTGCAGAGGGTCTCCTTCTTGTACACAATGTCTGGTAGCCCTTCTACAATTTGTTCTCTGGCCAGTTTGTTGATTGTCTTGAAATTCAGATGGTTGAGCTTTTTGTGCCAGTCCCAGCTTAGCTTTGAATCTCCTTTTGCTATCAAGCACACACCATCTTTGGCAGTCTTCCGATCAACTACATAGATGTTCTTCTTTCTTGATGCAGTCAGTACCACTTCCTTTGTTGTCTCATGTTTCACATAGCAGAAGTCCTTTGTGAATTCAACAGTGTAGCCTTTGTCACAGAATTGGCTAGCACTCTGCAAGTTGAACTTCAGTCCTTTGACATATGAGACATCATCAATGACTATCTGGTTCTTGATCAGCTTTCCTCTTCCTTTTGTTTGACCTTCTTTGTCATTACCTCCAAAGGTAACTCTAGGTCCTTTGCATTTCTGGAATTCTGTTAGGCAACATCTGTCACCTGTCATGTGCCTGGAGCATCCACTATCAATAAACCATTCTTGTTCAGAGATAGCTCCATCACACAGTTCCTGCAAAATTAAAAGAAAGGTTTAGGTACCCAAGCAATGTTGGGTCCTAGGGGGTCATGCAGTCTTGGCAGCCGGTACCACTTTGGTCTCATTAAGTGAAACCTTGGTGGGTGGTACCCATTATCCACCTGGTAGTCATAGTAAACTGAAGTGTGATTCACTTTGGGCAGATGCTTGTGAGGGTCATGCTTCCTGTTTACATACTTTTGCATAGCTTTCTTTGTTGGAAAGAAGTCCCATATACTATCAAGAGCAGAGGGACGGTTAGCTTTGGGCTTCTGAAGTTGACCAGCCAACCTCTTCTGCCTGAAGTTAACTCTCTCTTGATATCTGCCCTTCTGGTGATCATTTCTGGCACGATTGTCATGAGGTTGTCTGTCAATGAATGGTCTCTTATTTTTGTTATCTTGAAAACCTTTTCTGTTATTAGGTTTTCTGCCAGGTTTAATATTTTTCAAAAAGGGTTTCTGTTGAACCTTTATCTTTCCCTTTTCTGGTCTGACTTCCTCATGAGCAACCTTGGTGCCAGATACACCAGCTTGACAAATGGGGCTAGAAATCAGTGGCACTATGACCTTATCTGCCTTAGCAACACTGGTGTTAGGCATTACAGAAGGCTCACCTGATTCTGTTGAGCCATAACCAAGACCAAAACCAGTGCCAATCTGTTGATCAAGTACAATCTTTTCCATGGAAGACTGGGCCTTCTGGTAAGCTTTGTACTTAATCTCGAGAGGCTCTATTTCTCTTATTCTCTTGAGAAGAGAAACATTTTCAGTCTCCAGTTGATCTCTTTCCTTAATTAGAAGGTTGATTTTGATCTCAACTTCCTTCTTCAAGTCAAGAATCTCAGCTTTTAACTTACTGTTTTCTTCTGTTACAGAGGAATAAGTGGCTTGTATGGCCTTAAACTCTTCCCAAAATTCTGACATTGAATCAGAATCAAAAGCTAAGCCGACCGAAGAAAAACTAGATTCAGAAGTAGAGGTTACCTCATCATCAGATTGAGCCATGAGGCATAGGTCTTCTGTCTCTGTATCTAGGCAACAGAATGCCTCATCAGAATCGGAGTCAGAACTGGATTCTGTCTCTGACAGAGGGTCTTTCTCGACGTGTTCTGTGACGAGTGCTTTTCTTCTTCTGGAATTGTCTTCAAACTTCTTCTTTTCTCCATCATGTCCTTGTTTCTTGGACACCCTTGGATGGGGACAATCAGCCTTGAAGTGACCAGGTTGTCTGCAGTTGTAACAGAGAAGCTCTCCACTGCTCTCTGTTGGTTTGACCTTCTGGTGTGGTTTTCTGCTGGAAGATGGGCTTCTTCCATCTTTAGGATTCTTCATAAACTTTTTGAATCTCCTGGCAAAGGCAGCCATATATTCGTCAGATAAAAGTATTGAAGGGTCAAAATCATTTACCTTAGATGTACTAGCTGTAAGAGCTGTAGTGGTTCTCTCTTCCGGTACATCTTCCTTCTCTTCAATCATCTCGAACTCATGAGCTTTGAGATCAGAGATGAGTTTGTCTGTTGGATAGGTCTTCACATCTTTGCTGGCTTGGACAGCAACCACCTTCATCTTCCATGCAGAAGGAAGACCTCTCAATACTTTGAGGTTGATCTCCTTGGTGGTGAGTTCTTTGCCAAGCTCTGAGATTTCTCCAGTAAGGGTGAGGAGCCTATCATACATCTTGGAGATGGTTTCTCCAGGGAGCAGCTTGAAATCATCAAACTTTTTGTTGGCTATGGTCAGCTTGTTATCTTTCTCTTGCTCATCACCGGCCCCAATGAGCTCGAGAGTATCCCAGATTTCCTTTGTGGTTCTGCATTTCTTTATTCTGTTGAAGTATCTGTCATCAATGGATTTGTAGAGGATGTCCTTAGCAATATTGTCCAGGTTGTATTTTCTTCTCTCTTCAGTGGTCCATTCTGACTTGGCTTTACTGATCATCTGGGGTCTGGTGTTGTCAATAGCATGCTCAGGATTGACCTTCTGGAAGCTTGTGAAAGGTCCAATGTCGAGAACTTCCCACATCTCATCATGCAGAGCACAGAGATGTGATTTCATCCAGATCCTCCAGTCATCAAACTTAAGATCTGATAACATAAGATTCTTGGCAAGAGAGTGATCCATTATATCAGATAGAAATGAGGAGAATAACAGAAAAACAAGTGGATCTTTGTTCAGCAAATAACCTGAGAGATTATTAGAACAAGGAGGCTCTGATACCACTTGTTGGTCCCGGTTGTACTGGATACAGTCTAGAGGGGGGGTGAATAGACTGTATTGATTTTTAGCTTTTTAAACTAAGTACCAGATTTTACAGAATAGCCTGTTCTGTTGACAGAACAGACTGGCAGCGGATGAGGTTCTGGTAGGGGGTTCTGTTGATTTAGCCTCAGAGAAGCAAAGGCAGTAGGCCTTCTGTTAACTCGTAAGACAAGTTCTGCTGAACACAGATACCAAGTCTAAGGAGTTAGACAGTTCTATCTAAGTGCAAATATTAAAACAGTAAGTAAATGACACCAGGGATTTTTATAGTGGTTCAAGGAACAACTCGTTCCTCTAATCCACTGTTCCACTAAGCTTGTAAAAACGACCGTTTACAACGCCTTAGTCCTAGCACTTAAGAAGCTCTCCACGTCTTCTTCAAGCCTAGATGTCTCCTGGGATGCACTGCCTGGCTTCCTTTAAGACTGGTCCTTTCACTGAGCTTCCCGGAAGTATCACCACTTCACTACTCCAGTTACTTGGACGTCCTTCTTGTAACAAGAAGAGTTTCTGTTGAAACAGGGGTTCCTCCAACTAGCTTCGTTACAAACTATTTGTAGATGAAGTGCTTGAAGTTGTTGAAGAACTGTTGGAACCTTGCTCTTGTTGAATTTAATGATATGAAGTTATATTCTTTCCAACTTGTCTCTCTTGTTGAGGATGAGGAGTTTGAATCTCAAGAGGACCTTTTTTGCCTTGAATGATTTGAATGTGTTTTTCTTCGCAAAGAATGTGATGAAGTTGGCAAAGTTAGCAGAGCAAAAGTTCCCTCTTTGTTCTTCGTAGAGTATCTTTTATACTTAGGGTTGTTTTCCCGTTGGAGGTGAAGGAGGACAACTGCATTTAATGCGCGTGTTGTTGACTTGACTGGTTGGACCCACTGAATTCGGCGACTTGCTATTTTGAGAAGATTCTTACCAAAAGATGGTCAATTATATGCTTTAAATATCTTCTCGTACGTATCCGCATTAAATGAGCATTTAATGCGCGTACTGTAGCTTTTCCGTTGAAGTCTTCTAGCCGTTAGAGAATCTTCCGTTGATTTCGCCGGCTTGAAAGTAAACTTGAATTTCTCTAAGTGTCAAGCCTTCTGGTTTCTTTATCAGAGTGTACACCAGAGAGGGTCATGAGCACTTCTGTTACAATGGATGTCAGCAGAGGGTCTCCAGTCCTTCTGTTCTGTTAGAGGCCAATAGAGGATCTAAGTGCTTCTGCCTTGGTGAAGTCCAACAGAAGTCAGGAGGACTTATGTGAAGGCACTATCACTAGAGGGCCAAAAGGGCTTCTGTCTGGGGGTCTTCTGTCAGTTGACTATACTAAAACAATTACAAGGAAAATTCTAATACAAAGTTTTCTAAGGGGTAAAAACAAAATCCTATAGCATCATCAAAATCTAATTACATTTATTCCTTACAATTTCCCCCTTTTTGATGATGCCAAAACCCTTTAACTATTTTCAGAGAAGTGCCTTCACCATAAGAGATTTAAAGTAAGAAACTTTTCATTAAAATCTTGGTGGGCAACTTAGCATAGGAAGATAGTAAGAGTACGGTACATTCAGATAGCAGTTCAAAAAGAAACAAGTACTAGAATAAATAAAGTACAGTAAGCAACAAGGAGTAGAAGTAAAGAGACCTTAGAAGAGGCAGAGGTATTCTTTTATTAGATCAAGAGTTTAAGAGAAGTTTAAAAGGAATTACAGATTCTCCCTTTCAGCTTCAGCTCTGGTTCTACGATCTTGTTCTTTCAGGCTCTTAAGTTCAGCATTTACTTCTTCTCTTATGCCATCCAAAGTTCCTGGTGCTTGACAAGAGGCCCAAATGGGGGAGAGCTTGCAGTTCAGATAGTGAAGTACTCCCTCATGTACATCCTTGCCTGGGAGTACTCTCTTGTGAAACCAATATTTAGCTTCTTCCAAGGAACCACCATGTCTGACGCTTATATGACCGTTTCTGTCAAGATAGAGATTCTGTCTTTGAGTAGGGGTCATTTTCTGTTGTATTTCTTCAAATTGCGCTCTGTCAATCCTTTGAGAGCCTCCAAGCCTCCACTCAGTTAAGCTCAAGGGTTTCTTCTTCTTGGTAGAACCTTTGCGAGGAGAAGAAGGTCTTGAAGTACCAGCTTCTCTCTTCTTTTGTTGGGAGGCCTGGAAGTAAGGGGTAGGGTCAATATCAGATGAGGATCTCTGTTACCTCTTTAACAGAGATGCTTTCATCAAACTTCACATGTATAGATTCTTCAACATGTAGGGTCCTTCTGTTGAGTACTCTATAGGCTTTACTGGTGTTTGAATAACCTATAAAGACTCCTTCATCAGCCTTCTCTGGAAAGACTTTCAGATGCTCCTTTCCATAGTTAAGAATGTAGCACTTGCATCCAAATACATGAATGTAGCTGATGTTGGGTTTTCTTCCTTTCCAGAGTTCATAAGGGATCTTCTTGTGATTCTTGTTGATCATGCTTCTGTTCTGGGTGTAGCATGCAGTGTTGATTGCTTCAGCCCAGTATCTCATTGGTAGTCCAGATTCTACGATCATTGTTCTTGCAGCTTCTTTCAAGGTTCTGTTCCTTCTTTCTGCTACGCCATTCTGTTGAGGGGTTCTGGCAGCAGAGAGTTGATGAAAAGTCCCATTCTGATCACAGAAGTCCTTTATGACTTGGTTGACAAATTCAGTTCCTCTGTTTGACCTGATTGTCTTCACTTTCAAATTCTTCTCAGTCTGAAGTTGCTTTAACAGAGATGGCAACTTCTGAAGAGTTTCATTTTTCTTTGTTAGAAAGATAGTCCATGTATATCTGGAATAGTCATCCACCATGACAAGTGTGTATCTTTTGCCACTTACACTAGGAGTTTCAACTGGTCCAAATAAATCCATGTGGATCAGATTTAAAGGACTAGTAGAAAGATCTCCAGCAATAGGTTTGAAGGAATTCTTCACGTGTTTGCCCTTCTGACATGCACTGCAGAGGGTCTCCTTCTTGTACACAATGTCTGGTAGCCCTTCTACAATTTGTTCTCTGGCCAGTTTGTTGATTGTCTTGAAATTCAGATGGTTGAGCTTTTTGTGCCAGTCCCAGCTTAGCTTTGAATCTCCTTTTGCTATCAAGCACACACCATCTTTGGCAGTCTTCCGATCAACTACATAGATGTTCTTCTTTCTTGATGCAGTCAGTACCACTTCCTTTGTTGTCTCATGTTTCACATAGCAGAAGTCCTTTGTGAATTCAACAGTGTAGCCTTTGTCACAGAATTGGCTAGCACTCTGCAAGTTGAACTTCAGTCCTTTGACATATGAGACATCATCAATGACTATCTGGTTCTTGATCAGCTTTCCTCTTCCTTTTGTTTGACCTTCTTTGTCATTACCTCCAAAGGTAACTCTAGGTCCTTTGCATTTCTGGAATTCTGTTAGGCAACATCTGTCACCTGTCATGTGCCTGGAGCATCCACTATCAATAAACCATTCTTGTTCAGAGATAGCTCCATCACACAGTTCCTGCAAAATTAAAAGAAAGGTTTAGGTACCCAAGCAATGTTGGGTCCTAGGGGGTCATGCAGTCTTGGCAGCCGGTACCACTTTGGTCTCATTAAGTGAAACCTTGGTGGGTGGTACCCATTATCCACCTGGTAGTCATAGTAAACTGAAGTGTGATTCACTTTGGGCAGATGCTTGTGAGGGTCATGCTTCCTGTTTACATACTTTTGCATAGCTTTCTTTGTTGGAAAGAAGTCCCATATACTATCAAGAGCAGAGGGACGGTTAGCTTTGGGCTTCTGAAGTTGACCAGCCAACCTCTTCTGCCTGAAGTTAACTCTCTCTTGATATCTGCCCTTCTGGTGATCATTTCTGGCACGATTGTCATGAGGTTGTCTGTCAATGAATGGTCTCTTATTTTTGTTATCTTGAAAACCTTTTCTGTTATTAGGTTTTCTGCCAGGTTCAATATTTTTCAAAAAGGGTTTCTGTTGAACCTTTATCTTTCCCTTTTCTGGTCTGACTTCCTCATGAGCAACCTTGGTGCCAGATACACCAGCTTGACAAATGGGGCTAGAAATCAGTGGCACTATGACCTTATCTGCCTTAGCAACACTGGTGTTAGGCATTACAGAAGGCTCACCTGATTCTGTTGAGCCATAACCAAGACCAAAACCAGTGCCAATCTGTTGATCAAGTACAATCTTTTCCATGGAAGACTGGGCCTTCTGGTAAGCTTTGTACTTAATCTCGAGAGGCTCTATTTCTCTTATTCTCTTGAGAAGAGAAACATTTTCAGTCTCCAGTTGATCTCTTTCCTTAATTAGAAGGTTGATTTTGATCTCAACTTCCTTCTTCAAGTCAAGAATCTCAGCTTTTAACTTACTGTTTTCTTCTGTTACAGAGGAATAAGTGGCTTGTATGGCCTTAAACTCTTCCCAAAATTCTGACATTGAATCAGAATCAAAAGCTAAGCCTACCGAAGAAAAACTAGATTCAGAAGTAGAGGTTACCTCATCATCAGATTGAGCCATGAGGCATAGGTCTTCTGTCTCTGTATCTAGGCAACAGAATGCCTCATCAGAATCGGAGTCAGAACTGGATTCTGTCTCTGACAGAGGGTCTTTCTCGACGTGTTCTGTGACGAGTGCTTTTCTTCTTCTGGAATTGTCTTCAAACTTCTTCTTTTCTCCATCATGTCCTTGTTTCTTGGACACCCTTGGATGGGGACAATCAGCCTTGAAGTGACCAGGTTGTCTGCAGTTGTAACAGAGAAGCTCTCCACTGCTCTCTGTTGGTTTGACCTTCTGGTGTGGTTTTCTGCTGGAAGATGGGCTTCTTCCATCTTTAGGATTCTTCATAAACTTTTTGAATCTCCTGGCAAAGGCAGCCATATATTCGTCAGATAAAAGTATTGAAGGGTCAAAATCATTTACCTTAGATGTACTAGCTGTAAGAGCTGTAGTGGTTCTCTCTTCCGGTACATCTTCCTTCTCTTCAATCATCTCGAACTCATGAGCTTTGAGATCAGAGATGAGTTTGTCTGTTGGATAGGTCTTCACATCTTTGCTGGCTTGGACAGCAACCACCTTCATCTTCCATGCAGAAGGAAGACCTCTCAATACTTTGAGGTTGATCTCCTTGGTGGTGAGTTCTTTGCCAAGCTCTGAGATTTCTCCAGTAAGGGTGAGGAGCCTATCATACATCTTGGAGATGGTTTCTCCAGGGAGCAGCTTGAAATCATCAAACTTTTTGTTGGCTATGGTCAGCTTGTTATCTTTCTCTTGCTCATCACCGGCCCCAATGAGCTCGAGAGTATCCCAGATTTCCTTTGTGGTTCTGCATTTCTTTATTCTGTTGAAGTATCTGTCATCAATGGATTTGTAGAGGATGTCCTTAGCAATATTGTCCAGGTTGTATTTTCTTCTCTCTTCAGTGGTCCATTCTGACTTGGCTTTACTGATCATCTGGGGTCTGGTGTTGTCAATAGCATGCTCAGGATTGACCTTCTGGAAGCTTGTGAAAGGTCCAATGTCGAGAACTTCCCACATCTCATCATGCAGAGCACAGAGATGTGATTTCATCCAGATCCTCCAGTCATCAAACTTAAGATCTGATAACATAAGATTCTTGGCAAGAGAGTGATCCATTATATCAGATAGAAATGAGGAGAATAACAGAAAAACAAGTGGATCTTTGTTCAGCAAATAACCTGAGAGATTATTAGAACAAGGAGGCTCTGATACCACTTGTTGGTCCCGGTTGTACTGGATACAGTCTAGAGGGGGGGTGAATAGACTGTATTGATTTTTAGATTTTAAACTAAGTACCAGATTTTACAGAATAGCCTGTTCTGTTGACAGAACAGACTGGCAGCGGATGGGGTTCTGGTAGGGGGTTCTGTTGATTTAGCCTCAGAGAAGCAAAGGCAGTAGGCCTTCTGTTAACTCGTAAGACAAGTTCTGCTGAACACAGATACCAAGTCTAAGGAGTTAGACAGTTCTATCTAAGTGCAAATATTAAAACAGTAAGTAAATGACACCAGGGATTTTTATAGTGGTTCAAGGAACAACTCGTTCCTCTAATCCACTGTTCCACTAAGCTTGTAAAAACGACCGTTTACAACGCCTTAGTCCTAGCACTTAAGAAGCTCTCCACGTCTTCTTCAAGCCTAGATGTCTCCTGGGATGCACTGCCTGGCTTCCTTTAAGACTGGTCCTTTCACTGAGCTTCCCGGAAGTATCACCACTTCACTACTCCAGTTACTTGGACGTCCTTCTTGTAACAAGAAGAGTTTCTGTTGAAACAGGGGTTCCTCCAACTAGCTTCGTTACAAAGGATTTGTAGATGAAGTGCTTGAAGTTGTTGAAGAACTGTTGGAACCTTGCTCTTGTTGAATTTAATGATATGAAGTTATATTCTTTCCAACTTGTGTCTCTCTTGTTGAGGATGAGGAGTTTGAATCTCAAGAGGACCTTTTTTGCCTTGAATGATTTGAATGTGTTTTTCTTCGCAAAGAATGTGTTGAAGTTGGCAAAGTTAGCAGAGCAAAAGTTCCCTCTTTGTTCTTCGTAGAGTATCTTTTATACTTAGGGTTGTCTTCCCGTTGGAGGTGAAGGAGGACAACTGCATTTAATGCGCGTGTTGTTGACTTGACCGGTTGGACCCACTGAATTCGGCGACTTGCTATTTTGAGAAGATTCTTACCAAAAGATGGTCAATTATATGCTTTAAATATCTTCTCGTACGTATCCGCATTAAATGAGCATTTAATGCGCGTACTGTAGCTTTTCCGTTGAAGTCTTCTAGCCGTTAGAGAATCTTCCGTTGATTTCGCCGGCTTGAAAGTAAACTTGAATTTCTCTAAGTGTCAAGCCTTCTGGTTTCTTTATCAGAGTGTACACCAGAGAGGGTCATGAGCACTTCTGTTACAATGGATGTCAGCAGAGGGTGTCCAGTCCTTCTGTTCTGTTAGAGGCCAACAAAGGACCTAAGTGCTTCTGCCTTGGTGAAGTCCAACGGAAGTCAGGAGGACTTCTGTGAAGGCACTATCACCAGAGGGCTAAAAGGGCTTCTGTCTAGGGGTCTTCTGTCAGTTGACTATACTAAAACAATTACAAGGAAAATTCTAATACAAAGTTTTCTAAGGGGTAAAAACAAAATCCTATAGCATCATCAAAATCTAATTACATTTATTCCTTACATGGTTCATATGAGGACAATGGTGGAAACTTTGCTTTTATGGTCCTCTCTTCCGGTTGGAAATCTTCTTCGAGGCCAACCTCCTTTTTATCTTGCTCTTCTTCCCTATGCACCTCTTTCAATGTCGTCCCACTCCTCAACATGATTGCATTAACATATTGTCTTGGGTTTTGCTCCGTTTGAGAGGGGAGTCTACCTGAATCTTTTGCCTCGAGCCGACTCACAGCACTCGAAATTTGGCTCATTTGGTTCTCCAAATTTTGAATGCTAGATTTAGTCGTTTCTTGAAATTGGGCCACACTTTGTTGTATCGTTGATACACTCATGGTAAGTGCTCGAATCATGTCTTCAGTGGACATATTCGAGCTTGAAGTTTGGCCTTGGGAGGGCTGGTTGTATTGTTGGGAAGAAAAATTTAGTTGTTGAGGATTTCCATACCTTAAATTTGGATGATCTCTCCATCCTGGATTGTATGTGTTGCCATGCGGATCGTACCTCCTTTGACCTTGGAACCCCAATGCGTTGACTTGTGCGGGTTTCTCCTCTTGTAGTGTTGGGCAAGAATCGGTGGGATGCCCTTGTGTTGAACATAGGCCGCAGACCTTGACTTCTTTTGTTTTTGGATTTAAGAGAAAATCTTTAACCAAAGAAGTCAAGCCGGCCACTTGACTTTCCAACGAGGTGTTAGATTCTGCCGCCATAACTCTTTTTGATGACCGCCGGTCATAGTGTCTACAATTCTCGGCCAACTCCGAGATAAGATTCCTAGCTTGAGAAGGGGTTTTGTTTACAATTCCTCCTCCACATGCGGCGTTGATCATCCGCTTATCATCATTGCAAAGACCATCATAGAAGTATAGGATGAGGTCTTGCTCCGAATAGCCGTGGTATGGACAACTCGCACAAAGTTTCTTGAATCGTTCCCAATATTCGTAGAACGATTCATCATCTTGCTGCTCTACATTGCTGATTTTCTTTTTGAGAGATGAGGAGACAGAGGCAAGATAGTACCTTTCGAGGAAAGCTTTCTTCATGGCCGCCCATGTACCTATACTTCCCGAAGGAAGATAGAATAGCCAATCTTTTGCGATATCTTTTAGGGAGAACAGAAAGGCCCTCAAATTGATCTGCTCCTCGGTAACTCCATTTGGGCACATGCTTGTGCAAACAATATGGAATTACGATAGATGTTTGTTTGGGTCCTCGCCCCGTAGACCATGGAATGAAGGAAGGAGATGGATGAGCCCCGATTTGAGCTCAAATGTAGCACCTTCATCAAGAGTAGGGAAGGTGATACATAGCGGTTGTTGGTTAAGATCAGGAGTCGTGAGCTCCCTCAACATTCTCGTTTCAAGAGCCATAGTGATTGGCTCTTCGGTGTCGCTAGAATGAGAACCAGCACTTGATGATTCCTCCGAAGAAGTATTCGGAAATAAATTCCTGAACCTCTCGAAGGCTTGTTCTTTTTCGGGCTTTGTTTGGTAGGTGATTTGGTTTATAGATCGGTGTTTAACCATATACTCAAATAAAGCTCGGAAGAATAGAAATCTAAGAACTCTTTATATTTTGTTGATTTAATTTTTTTTTCTTGAAATGAAATAAAAAGAAAAATTAATTGTCTTTCCCTGGCTACGGCGCCAAATTTGACGTGCACTTTGTCACGGTGCGTCAAAATAATTCGATACTAACACTTATACGTAGTATAGGTGAAGTAGAGTTCGTATCCACAGGGAAAGGAATAATTCTCTTTTTATGAAACTTAGTAAATAAAGGGGGGATTTGGATTGAGTGATTTAATTTAATTAAAAACTAAGATGAACGACTTATATGAGATTTAATTCAAAGATAAAAAGGACTTCACATTGCTACTTTCCACTTGTTGATATATTTTAGTCGATCATTGTTATATCTATAACTTATTTCCTCTCGAATACTCAATCGAGGAGTATATCCAATTCATCGAGGGTAGTTATTAACAACGACCATTCATTAATAACCCTTACTATTAGTCAAGTATAGAACACCGCCATATACCGACTTGATAGTAGCTTTTAATCTTGTAACTCCTTAATGAAATCAATTGAGATTGATAACCTCAACACAACGGTTTCGATTTAACCAACAAAATTAATCCCTCTTAAGTTTATCAACCACGACCGTGCATTGATAAACCGAAGTTACTTACTTGTGAAACCATCAACGATTAACCATCGGTTCGTCGATCGTTTCTAATGATAATTAATATATGAAACAAAACTAGTTGATCCTTTAAGTGATGTTCAAAACATTAATATAAAATATGAATAGGAATTAATTAATATTCAAGGAAGAATATTATTAAAGGAGATGAATCCTACTATAATTAATATCAAGATGTTAACTAATTGTCATCTAAGCAACACTCCCCAACATTAATATAGAGGAAGAAAATACTATTCTAACTAATATCGAGATGTTAACTAATTGTCATCTTAGCAACACTCTCCAACATTAATATATAGATAGTATTTAGAAAAGAACTAATAATTAATATTCAAGGAAAGAAGTTTAAGAAAATAACTCACAACTTTAATAATCAACAAGCTTCAAGAGCAACACCAAGAATGGAAGTTTAGCTCCTCATTTGGAGACTAAACATGCTATAAAAATATAAGAAATGCTATTCTAAACTGAGCTTAGGAGTATAGAAGAAGGGATGATTCTTTTAGAGAAGAAAAAGAGTGCTATTTATAGGTGTTTTTCAACACCTTTGGCCGGGTACCCGACTGGGTCAAGTACTTACCCGACCGGGTCCGGTCAAACTCAGATAATTCACCACGATGTGGTGATCTTCGCACACCGGGTTGTCCTCGGTCACTTCTCACCCGACCGGGTGAGGTATGGGGCCCGACCGGGTCCAGCTCTTTCCTTAGCAATTCAGTTTTCAAATCAGATCCGATCGGGTGAAGTTTCCTACCCGGTCGAGTATTTGCTCCTGGACAGTCAAAATTCCTTTTTCTTCACTTCAACATCCTCCTTTTCAACATCCTAATTCCTAATTCTACTTTACAACTTACAAATGAGAACTAAAATACAATTACAACTAAAATCACACAAATGTTTACAAACTAAATAAAATGTCAAACAATCATCATCAATGAAACATAAAGACATATAATTATGCACTACTAATTAGTGTGCATCAGGCAGCACCAGATGTTACAACTTTTATCCGTTCCAAGGCAGCTGCTTATCCTATTTTTGAGATGATCGAGAGAAATGTGGCCAACAAAACTGGCTCAAAGAGTGGGAGGAACCTGAACAAATCAGATGGACACGTCCAATTCAAGGATGTTGGATGTTATGTCTTGATACCACCAGACAAGATTGGTGTTGGATGTTGCTGGATTTTTTGTCATGTTTTGTCTAGGCTCCAGCAGAGTATTTTTTGATTTTGCAAACCTAGAATGCAAACTACAACTACAATGTAGCTTTAGTTTGGAAATGAATATTGTACATTAAACGTTCAATCTATGGTTTGAGATTTATTGATTTTGTTATCGTTTATGGGTTTACTGAATATTGAATTGGAATTTCAAAAATATAATTGATTTGGAATTTCAAAATTATATTGTTTTGGAATGCTTAGTGATACCAAAGTGTCACTATTTAGTGATACTTTAGTGTCACTAGAGTATATGATGTAAAAGTGTCGCTGATGGAGTATATGGGCCTGGACCCCAGGACCCACATACTCAAAAGAACAGAAGGCACAGCTGTCACCTAGTGGAACCCTCATCGGCCATATGACCCTCATCGGCCGAAACGAAGTCAACCCAGAATATGATCCGGGAGTCAGGAGAACCGAGTGACCTCGTCGGCCGGGTCTTCGTCGGCCATGCACTCATCGGCCAGACCCTCGTCGTCCATAAAGGCCTCCCAGAACAGGATTTTGCACTTAATCATTTGTATACTCTACCATTTACTTTGTATTCGGCCCAATAGCGGTCCAGTTGTAAACGGACATCCCAAGCCAAGACCTGAGGGCCCAGCCCTAATTTTTCCTAAAAAAACTCCCTCTGGGAGTAGTTATGGGGGTTCTGAAATTCATTAATACAGAACAATTATACTACTTCTCTCTCTAGCTCTCACTTCTCTTTAGATTTACTCTATCAGTCGCCGAATAGCCATGATGGATAAGTGTACACGGGGGGTACCTATCCGAGGGGTTACTGCGGGGAATAACTAGAGAGAAGTCAGAGCAAGAGTAAGAGAGAGAATTGTAAGGAATAATTGTATTTAGATTTTGATGATGCTATATTAATTAGGACTGTAGAGTACCCCTTTAGAAATTATGTATTAGAATTTTCCCTTGTAAAGTTCTTAGCATATTCGACCACCAGAAGGCCTCTCTACCAGAAGTCCTCCAGACAGAAGATCTTGGTTCTCTGTCTAGGAACAGAATACGTCAGGGTCTCTGTTACCCATTAGCGTGACAGAAAGCCTCCTGGTTCTCTGTAAGCTACCAACAACAGAAGTGCTCATGATCTTCTCTGATTCAGTTGTCTGTCAATAACACCAGAAGGTCTGACACTTGGAAGAAATCCACAAAGCCGGGAAGTCAACTTAAAGATTCCTTCAACGGCTAGGAGTATGAAACGGAAAAGCTACAGTGCTCGCATTAAATGCTCATTTAATGCTCCCCATGCTCCGTGGAGTAATTGCAGATGATTGGCCGCAATGTCAGGATTACTTTATCCCAAAATAGTAACCCGCCAACTTTACCGGGTCCTACTGGTCAAGTCAACTGCTCGCGCATTAAATGCAGTTGTCCTCCTACTCCTCCAACGGGAAGACAACCTCAGTATAAAAGATACACTACGAAGAACAACCGGATAACTTTGCAACCTTGATTCAACTTTGCAACCTTGATTCAACTTTGCAACCTTGATTCAACTTTGCTATTACATTACTACAAGCAAGATATTCAAACTCTGAAAAGCAAAAGCCTCCTTGAGATTCAAACTCACTATCCTCTACAAGAGAAGGCAGAAGTTGGAAAAATACTCTTTCCAACTCAAGCAAAGTTCCAAGTGTTCTTCAACTCTTCAAGCTCTTCACATACAAATCTTTTGTAACGAAGCTAGTTGGAGGAACCCCTGTTTCAACAGAAACTCTTCTTGCTACAAGAAGGACGTCCGAATAACTGGAGTAGTGAAGTGGTGATACTTCAAGGAGACTCAGTGAAAGGACCAGTGTTAAAGGAAGCCAGGCAGTGCATCCCAGGACACATCTAGGCTTGAAGGAGACGTGAAGTGCTTCTTAAGTGCTAGGACTAAGGCTTTGTAAACGGCAGTTTTTACAGCTTAGTGGAACAGTGGATTAGAGGAACGAGTTGTTCCTTGAACCACTATAAAAATCCCTGGTGTCGTTTACTTACTGCTTTTAATACTTGCACTTAGATAGAACTGAATAACTCCTAGGACTTGGTATCTGTGTTCAGCAGAACTGGTTCTACGAGTTAACAGAAGGCCTTCTGCCTTTGCTTCTCTGAGGCTAACAGAACTCCCTGCCAGAACCCCATCCGCTGCCAGTCTGTTCTTTCAACAGAACAGGCTATTCTGTAAATCTGGTACTTAGTTTAAAAAGCTAAAAACCAATACAGTCTATTCACCCCCCCTCTAGACTGTATCCAGTATAATCGGGACCAACAAGTGGTATCAGAGCCTCCTTGTTCTAATAATCTTTTAGGTTATTTGTTGAACAAAGATCCACTTGTTTTTCTGTTTTACCTCATTTCTATCTGATATAATGGATCACTCCCTGTCCAAGAATCTTATGTTTTCAGATCTTAAGTTTGATGACTGGAGGATCCGGATGAAAGCACATCTCTGTGCCCTGCATGATGAGATGTGGGAAGTTCTTGATATTGGCCCCTTCACTAGCTTCCAGAAGGTCAACCCTGAACATGCCATAGACAATACCAGACCCCAGATGATTAGCAAAGCCAAGTCAGAATGGACCACTGAAGAGAGGAGAAAGTACAACTTAGACAATATTGCCAAGGACATCCTCTACAAGTCCATTGATGATAGATACTTCAACAGAATCAAGAAGTGCAAGACTGCTAAGGAGATCTGGGATACTCTTGAGCTCATTGGAGCTGGTGATGAGCAAGAGAAGGACAACAAACTAACCATAGCCAACAAGAAGTTTGATGACTTCAAACTTCTCCCTGGTGAAAGCATCTCCAAGATGTATGACAGGCTCCTCACTCTCACTGGAGAGATTTCTGAGCTTGGCAAGGATCTCACAACCAAGGAGATCAACCTGAAGGTGTTGAGGGGACTGCCCTCAGCATGGAAGATGAAAGTAGTTGCTGTCCAAACAAGCAAGGATGTAAAGACTTATCCAACTGATAAGCTCATTTCAGATCTCAAAGCTCATGAGTTTGAAATGATTGAAGAAAAGGAAGATGTACCAGAAGAGAGGACCACTACAGCCCTCACAGCCAGCACATCTAAGGTAAATGATTTTGACCCTTCAGTACTTTTATCTGATGAATATATGGCTGCCTTTGCCAGGAGATTCAAAAAGTTTATGAAGAATCCCAAAGATGGAAGGAGTCCATCTTTCAACAGAAAGCCATACCAGAAGGTCAAATCAACAGAAAGCAGTGGAGAGCTTCTCTGTTACACTGCAGACAACCTGGTCACTTCAAGGCTGATTGTCCCCATCCTAGAGTGTTCAAGAAGCAAGGACAGGATGGAGAAAAGAAGAAGTACGAGGACAACTCCAGAAGGAAAAAGGCACTTGTGACAGAACAGGTGGAGAAAGACCCTCTGTCAGAAACAGAATCCAGTTCTGACTCAGATTCTGATGAGGCCTTCTGTTGCCTGGATACTGAGACAGAAGACCTTTGCCTGATGGCTCATTCTGATGAAGAGGTAACCTCTACTTCTGAATCTAGTTTTTCTTCGGTAGGCTTAGCTTTTGATTCTGATTCAATGTCAGAATTTTGGGAAGAGTTTAAGGCCATACAAGCCACTTATTCTTCTGTAACAGAAGAAAACAGTAAGTTAAAAGCTGAAATTCTTGACTTAAATAAGGAGGTTGAGATCAAAATCAATCTTCTAATTGAGGAAAGAGATCAACTGGAGACTGAAAATGTTTCTCTACTTAAGAGAATAAGAGAAATAGAGCCTCTCGAGATTAAGTACAAAGCTTACCAGAAGGCCCAGTCTTCCATGGAAAAGATTGTGCTTGATCAACAGATTGGCACTGGTTTTGGTCTTGGTTATGGCTCAACAGAATCAGGTGAGCCTTCTGTAATGCCTAGCACCAGAGTTGCTAAGGCAGATAAGGTCATAGAGCCACTGATTTCTAGCCCCATCTGTCAAGCTGGTGTATCTGGCACCAAGGTTGTTCATGAGGAAGTCAGACCAGAAAAGGGTAAGATAAAGGTTCAACAGAAACCCTTTTTGAAAAATAATGAACCTGGCAGAAAACCTAACAACAGAAGAGGTTTTCAGAATAACAAAAATAAAAGACCATTCATTGACAGACAACCTCATGTCAATCGTGCCAGAGATGATCACCAGAAGGGCAAATATCAAGAGAGAGTTAACTTCAGGAAGAAGAGGTTGGCTGGTCAACTTCAGAAGCCCAAAGTTAACCGTCCCTCCGCTCTTGATAGTATATGGGACTTCTTTCCAACAAAGAAAGCTATGCAAAAGTATGTAAACAGGAAGCATGACCCTCACAAGCATCTGCCCAAAGTGAATCACACTTCTGTCTACTACAACTACCAGGTGGACAATGGGTACCACCCACCAAGGTTTCACTTGATGAGACCAAAATGGTACCAACTACCCAGACTCCATGACCCCCCAGGACCCAGCATTGCTTGGGTACCTAAATCTTTCTTTTGATCTTGCAGGAACTGTGTGCTGGAGCTATCTCTGAACAAGAATGGTTTATTGATAGTGGATGCTCCAGGCACATAACAGGTGACAAAAGTTGCCTAACAGAGTTCCAGAAATGCAAAGGACCTAGAGTTACCTTTGGAGGTAATGACAAAGAAGGTCAAACAAAAGGAAGAGGAAAGTTGATCAAGAACCAGATCACCATTGATGATGTCTCATATGTCAAAGGACTGAAGTTCAACTTGCTGAGTGCTAGCCAGTTCTGTGACAAAGGCTACACTGTTGAATTCACAAAGGACTTCTGCTATGTGAAGCATGAGACAACAAAGGAAGTGGTTCTTACAGCATCAAGGAAAAAAAACATCTATGTAGTTGATTGGAACACTGCAAAAGATGGAGTTTGCCTGATAGCCAAGGGAGATTCAAAACTGAGCTGGGACTGGCACAAAAAGCTCAACCATTTGAATTTCAAAACAATCAACAAACTAGCAAGGGAACACATTGTAGAAGGGCTACCAGACATTGTGTACAAGAAGGAGACCCTCTGCAGTGCATGTCAGAAAGGCAAACAAGTGAAGAATTCCTTCAAACCCATTGCTGGAGATTTTTGTACAAGTCCTCTAAATCTGATTCACATGGATTTATTCGGACCTGTTGAGACTCCAAGCGTTGGTGGTAAGAAATACACCCTAGTCATGGTTGATGACTACTCCAGATACACATGGACTGTTTTTCTGACAAAGAAAAATGAAACTCTTCAGAAGTTGCCATCTCTGTTAAAGCAACTTCAGACTGAGAAGAACTTGAAAGTGAAGACAATCAGATCAGACAGAGGAACTGAATTTGTCAACCAAGTCATAAAGGACTTCTGTGATCAGAATGGAACTTTTCATCAACTCTCTGCCGCCAGAACCCCTCAACAGAATGGCGTAGCAGAAAGAAGGAACAGAACTCTAAAAGAAGCTGCAAGAACAATGATTGCAGAATCTGGATTGCCTATGAGATATTGGGCTGAAGCAATCAACACTGCATGCTATACTCAGAACAGAAGCATGATCAACAAGAATCACCAGAAGACCCCTTATGAACTCTGGAAGGGAAGAAAACCTAACATCAGCTACTTCCATATATTTGGATGCAAGTGCTACATTCTCAACAATGGAAAGGAGCATCTGAAGGTATTTCAAGAAAAGGCTGATGAAGGAGTCTTTATAGGCTATTCAAACACCAGTAAAGCCTATAGAGTACTCAACAGAAGGACCCTACATGTTGAAGAATCCATACATGTGAAGTTTGATGAAAGCACCTCTGTTGAAGAGGTAACAGAGATTCTCAAGGATGTCATCTTAGAAGACAGAACACCAGAACCAACAGAAGAGGTGGCAGACAACCCTGCATTTCCAACACCTGCACCAAACCCCCTTCTGTTGAATGAAGATGAAGACTCTGAAGATGAGGAACCAGAGAGACCAAGACAGCAGCTGACAGAACCAGATCTGACATGGTTAAGAGATCATCCTCCTAACCAAGTGATTGGTCAAATCAGAAGTGGAGTTCAAACCAGATCCACATCAAGGAGAGAAGCAATGCTTGCCTGCTATATATCTCAGATGGAACCTATGACAATTGAAGAAGCTCTTGCAGACTCAGATTGGATCAATGCTATGCAAGAAGAGCTCACTCAGTTTGAAAGGAACAAAGTATGGGAACTTGTTCCTAGGCCAAAACTCCAGAATGTCATTGGAACCAAATGGGTATTCAAGAACAAAGCAGATGAAGATGGCAACATTGTAAGGAACAAAGCAAGGCTAGTAGCTAAAGGATATTGTCAAGAAGAAGGAATAGATTTTGATGAGACTTTTGCACCAGTTGCCAGACTTGAAGCCATCAGAATCTTTCTAGCCTATGCTGCCTACAACAACATCAAGGTCTACCAGATGGATGTCAAGAGTGCATTTCTGAATGGAGATCTTGAAGAAGAGGTTTATGTGGAACAACCACCAGGTTTTGTCATTCCTACTCAATCTTCTTGTGTCTACAAGCTTAAAAAGGCCCTCTATGGTCTTAAGCAAGCTCCCAGAGCCTGGTGTGACACATTGTCCCTTTTCCTAGTAAACCATGGGTTTACTAAAGGAAAGGTTGACAAAACTCTATTTCAAATCTCTGTTGCTAATCATATTCTGTTAGTACAAATATATGTTGATGACATTATATTTGGAAGTACTAATCCAGAATTGTGCAAGAAATTTTCTCAAGTGATGCAGAGTCAATTTGAAATGAGTATGATGGGAGAACTCAGTTACTTCCTAGGACTTCAAGTCAAACAAGTTCCAGAAGGGATCTTTATCAATCAAGGGAAGTACACCAGAGATCTAATCAAGAAGTTTGGAGTGGAAGGCAAATCATCAGTAAAGATTCCCATGAACACTTCACAAGGGATTGGTCCAGATGATGAAGGAAAAGATGTAAATGCAACAACATACAGAGGGATCATTGGATCTCTGTTGTATCTAACTGCAAGCAGACCTGACATCTCATTCTCTGTTGGAATCTGTGCCAGATACCAGTCAAAGCCCAAGGAAAGCCATCTAAGTGCTGCAAAGAGAATCATCAGATACATCAAAGGAAATCCAAATGCAGGCTTATGGTACCCAAAGAGAGGTAACTTTGAACTAATTGGTTACTCTGACTCAGATTTTGCAGGTTGCAGACTAGATAGAAAGAGCACCTCTGGTCACTGCCAATTGCTAGGAGGAAGGCTTGTTTCCTGGTTTAGCAAGAAGCAGAACTCCATCTCAACAAGTACAGCTGAGGCAGAGTACATTGCAGCTGGGAGTTGCTGTGCTCAGCTACTCTGGATGAAGCAACAACTGAAGGACTATGGAATTCAAGCAAAGGAGATCAAGCTGTTGTGTGACAACACCAGTGCTATTGCTATCACTCAGAATCCAGTTCTTCATTCCAGAACAAAGCATATTGAGATCAGACATCACTTCATCAGAGATCATGTGGAGAAGAAGCACATCTGCATGGAACATGTACCAACAGAAGATCAACTTGCAGATATTCTGACAAAGCCTCTCCCTGAGGCTAGGTTCAATAAACTGAGAGAAGAATTGGGAATGATGGATGAGATTCCAAGGGAAAGTTGAAAAGGAAGGCCCTCTGTCGCTGATTTCCTGTTAACAGAACACCTTTTGCAGAACCCCTTCTGTGAACCCCTTCTGTTAACCTCTTCTGTCAACCCCTTCTGATCCCTACCCTGGCAGAACACCTCAGCAACAGAAAAGCCCCCCTTCTACAGAAAAATCCTCAGAAGGTTGTGGACTTAGAAATTTTCTGAAACCGGGTATCCTAGTAAATTATTAAAAGGTCTTTTACCCTTTTACCCTTAAAACGGTATCAAGCCGTATAATATTTACTGCGCCCCCGTTTATTTACTCTGCCCCTTTTTACATTTATTGGTTTCTTGGAACCATAAATTAATTCCAAACGTCCACTAACCCAAACACATAAATTCCCCTTTCGCAAACCTAAACCGCTACTGCTCTCATTACTTTCAACTCTCAAACCTCCATAACTCTCAAGCTTTCTGCATTCGTCTCTGACCCAATGGCTTTCATCAACATCAACGACCTCACCAAGGAGGAAATCAACACTCTTGTTTCGATCATCTACACAGGGATGAACTGCGACCTCTCCGCACTCCCTGAACTCGCCTCAAACCACGACACAATGATGAAGATCATCAAGGGAATGGAGGACTCCCAACTGAACAAAGTGGTAGGTTATCACTTTGAATCCTACAGTACAAGCAATGTAGCAGAGTTCTATCTCAACGCTACATACGAAGGAGAGACCATTCGGTCTAATGTCAATGGTGAAGACATTACCCTCACTCCTGCAGACCTCAACGCTCTCTTTGGCGTGGTAGAGGATCCACAAGAAGAGGAAACTGAAGGCTTCCTCACTCTGGACAGTGTCAACGTCACTGTGGACAACTTTGTCCAACTCTATTGCCGACCTGAAGTGGGTAGAGTTCCTAAGCTCTACATGAAGAAAAATCTTCTCCTGAGTGACTATGAGAAATTGGTCAATATCCTGCATAGGTGCGTCTGGAGCAAGAGCACCTCCACAGATGACATGAATGCGCTGAATGCAAAGGCTGTCTTTGCAGTTCATCATGGGATGAACATCAACTGGGGACAAGTAATTATCAAATCCCTTATTGAGTTCATCAAGAAGAAAGACAAGGAGACCGGTCTTTTCAGAACCCCCATGGGTTATGGTCTCCTCATCTCTGAAATCCTGCTCACAGCAAGGATAGGACTGAGAAACTCTGTTGAGGTAGACTACACCAAGCTGCTCTTCCTCAACACGTCAAGTGACAGGAAGGTTGCTCTCAAGGCAGAGCAGAAAAGACTCAGAACCCTTGAGTTCAATAGGGAAAGGCAACAACAGAAGGTTGTTCAACCCAAGAAAGTTTCAAAGAAGCAACAGAAACCTCCTACCCCTTCTGACTCTGAAGAAGAAATACCCTTGGTAAAGAAGGTGATCAAGAAGGTTCCCAAGAAAAAGATCACACCTGTCAAAGTCCACAAGTTGGTGGCAAAGAAATTTGTCCTTAAAAGAAAGGCTCCTTCACCTATCTCTTCAGCAAGCACCCCTTCTGCCTCCCCCATTACTAAGAAGACCAAAATTTTGATCCCTGCAGCACAGGAGAAGCTGGAGGACTCTGTCCCCTCTGCCCCAGCCAACAGAAATGCTTGGCACGGCAAGAGGATCATCTTTGAGTCAAGTGACTCAGAAGAAGAAGAAGTTGTGAAGAATGCCACTTCTCAGGGGGAACTACATTCTTCTCCTCCTGCCTCTGAAAATGATCAACCTATGGTGGTTCCCTCACCAGAACACCAAGAAGGAAGCAGTACTTCTAGCCCTGATAGGAAATTCATCAGGATTCTGGCATGGAGAAAGTGGAGAGTGGGACCTCTCACTGAGCTCCTCCAGAACTTGTCCTACTTCATCTCTGAAGAAGAAGAAGTACTCAGATGGGCTGACACAGATGATGTGGAGTCCTGCCTAAACAAGGATTTTCTTCTTTCTGTCCTACAGAAGAAGAAGGAGAAACTGCAAGGCAAAGCACCTCTGGTCAGAAACTCACCAGAAGACCATGTGAAGGCTCTTCAAGAGCATGAGATGGACGCCTTTGATGCTTGGCTAGTTGAGAAGAAGAGGAAGGAATCAATGATCAAGTTTCGACACAGTGCACATGGAGAAGGTGAACCCTCTACTGCCAATGACCTACCTCTGGTCATGGAAAAACTTATCAAAGAATGGAGAGACTCTCTGTTCACTGAAACTGTACTAGAGGTAATTCCCTCAATCATTCCTTCTCCCCCTCACTCTCCTAAAATCACTTCACCCCAATCTCAACAAAATTCCCCCTCACCCTCACAGAAAACCATCTCTCCACAGAAAACCCCTACACCCCAGAAACCCTCAAACTCCAAATCTTCATCTCCCTCACCCTGCAAACCGTTCTCTCCTCCCAAGAACAAATCCCCATCCCCTCAAGGACAAATTATCCCATACCAACACCAACAGATCATCTCCTCTACAACTTCACCCCAACAGAAAACCTCCTCACCAAAAACCAAAAATCCATCTCCCTACAAATCCCAACCCTCAATCAGATCCAGATCACCATCTCCTCCACCCTCTCCTCCACAACAACAGAATGCTCCCTCACAACAAGAAAACCCCTCCATCAACAAATCCAGAACTGCTTCTCCACAGCATACACCACAAGGTGCAGCCACACCTATCTCCCCTCAACATTCTGTGGCCTCTACCCCCATCAGGAGACCTATCTTCAGGGTGCCCTCCTCCTCTAGTGACAATGATGGATTTCTTACATCCTCCATTGCTGCTGATGAAACTTCCAAGAGGAAGAAGACCCCTCCTCAGAGTGAAGAACAACCCAGAAGGCCTCCTATGCCTAAATCAAGAGGTCTAGGTATGCCTCAGAAAACTGAATCCAAAGAAGACAAGCCCCAAATCTCCTTCAATCAGTTTGTCACTGCAGCTGAAGACTTTGGTGGCCAACTCCTCCATGGCATGAACAAGTTGATACAGGTCAATGACAAGCACTATGGGCATCTTGCTCATGTGAATGATAATCTCAACTCTGGGATGCAGTTTATTTCAGATCGCTTTGAGAATCTGACAACATCTCTCAACGACTTCATGACCTCCTCAACTGCAAAAACAGATGCGCTGACAACAGAAGTGGAAAGTATTCATAAGACCCTCTTCACATTTCATCAGACTCTGATAGCTCAGGGAAAAGCTATTGAAACAATCTCCTCAAATATTGATGAACTTCAATGGGCTGATACAAAGACAAAGGAACAGCTACTGGACATAGAGGAACTGTGCAAAGTCCATCGTGATCAAGCCAGGACTCTATTTGCCCAAGACAAAGAGAGATACCAGAAGATGGTTCTTTTAGAAGCCAGTAATAAAGATATCCTGTCTGCACTTCAGAAGCAACATGGGCTTATTGAAGGTCTCACATCTGTGACTCAGACCTTACCAGAAACCCTGGAACAGATTGCCTCTACACAGGCCTCAGAATTCCAGAAACTCTCCCTTCTGCTTGGTGATCTAGTTGATGCCAAAAAGGGGGAAGAAGGCCCTCATCTATCAAAACCTAGGACCACCAGAACCTCAACATCTGTTGAACCAAGTGTGGATCCCACACCTTACTTTGAAGCTGCCCTTCAGAAGAAAAGGCTAGCTGGTATCCCTAGACCTCCATCCCCACTGAAGAAAGGATCTAAGAAAAAGAAAGCTCTAAGCTTTAAAGAATGGAGAATGGGAGGTTCTCAGGTGATGACTGCTACACAACTTGATGAAATGAAGCAGAAGATGACCTCTACTCAGCAACAGAATCTGTATTTGGACCATGATGGTCATGTGAAGGTCAGACATGGTGGATCTCTGGAGGAAGCAGAATTCTGGTTTCACAACAGTATAGTACCAGGAAAAGATATCCATGAAGGTGTTCTTAACTACTTAGACTGCAAACTCTCACCTGTCTGGGCTTCTTTCCAAAGAACTGGAAATCTGGCTGGAATCAGAAAAGAGGTGAATGCAGAACTAAAGAGACTACAAGGACTGGATGAACAAGCAAGAGCTGAAGCAGCCAAGGCTATTATGTAATCAGACACTCTTGTAATTCACCTTAATAAAAGAACATCTCTGCCTCACACTTTGTAAGGCAATTCCCCAATCTCTGGCTTTTTCCTTACTTTCTGTTTGTGTCTGTTTGTTTTTGTTTGCTTGTTTGTTTGCTTTGTGATAATTTTTCTGCTATCTGAATGTATCGTACTCTTACTATTTTCCTATGCCAAGTTGCCCACCAAGATTTTAATGAAAAGTTTTAAACTTTAAATTTTTATGGTGAAGGCACTTCTCTGGAAATAGTTAAAGGGTTTTGGCATCATCAAAAAGGGGGAAATTGTAAGGAATAATTGTATTTAGATTTTGATGATGCTATATTAATTAGGACTGTAGAGTACCCCTTTAGAAATTATGTATTAGAATTTTCCCTTGTAAAGTTCTTAGCATATTCGACCACCAGAAGGCCTCTCTACCAGAAGTCCTCCAGACAGAAGATCTTGGTTCTCTGTCTAGGAACAGAATACGTCAGGGTCTCTGTTACCCATTAGCGTGACAGAAAGCCTCCTGGTTCTCTGTAAGCTACCAACAACAGAAGTGCTCATGATCTTCTCTGATTCAGTTGTCTGTCAATAACACCAGAAGGTCTGACACTTGGAAGAAATCCACAAAGCCGGGAAGTCAACTTAAAGATTCCTTCAACGGCCAGGAGTATGAAACGGAAAAGCTACAGTGCTCGCATTAAATGCTCATTTAATGCTCCCCATGGTCCGTGGAGTAATTGCAGATGATTGGCCGCAATGTCAGGATTACTTTATCCCAAAATAGTAACCCGCCAACTTTACCGGGTCCTACTGGTCAAGTCAACTGCTCGCGCATTAAATGCAGTTGTCCTCCTACTCCTCCAACGGGAAGACAACCTCAGTATAAAAGATACACTACGAAGAACAACCAGATAACTTTGCAACCTTGATTCAACTTTGCAACCTTGATTCAACTTTGCAACCTTGATTCAACTTTGCTATTACATTACTACAAGCAAGATATTCAAACTCTGAAAAGCAAAAGCCTCCTTGAGATTCAAACTCACTATCCTCTACAAGAGAAGGCAGAAGTTGGAAAAATACTCTTTCCAACTCAAGCAAAGTTCCAAGTGTTCTTCAACTCTTCAAGCTCTTCACATACAAATCTTTTGTAACGAAGCTAGTTGGAGGAACCCCTGTTTCAACAGAAACTCTTCTTGCTACAAGAAGGACGTCCGAATAACTGGAGTAGTGAAGTGGTGATACTTCAAGGAGACTCAGTGAAAGGACCAGTGTTAAAGGAAGCCAGGCAGTGCATCCCAGGACACATCTAGGCTTGAAGGAGACGTGGAGTGCTTCTTAAGTGCTAGGACTAAGGCTTTGTAAACGGCAGTTTTTACAGCTTAGTGGAACAGTGGATTAGAGGAACGAGTTGTTCCTTGAACCACTATAAAAATCCCTGGTGTCGTTTACTTACTGCTTTTAATACTTGCATTTAGATAGAACTGAATAACTCCTAGGACTTTGTATCTGTGTTCGCAAGAACTGGTTCTACGAGTTAACAGAAGGCCTTCTGCCTTTGCTTCTCTGAGGCTAACAGAACTCCCTGCCAGAACCCCATCCGCTGCCAGTCTGTTCTTTCAACAGAACAGGCTATTCTGTAAATCTGGTACTTAGTTTAAAAAGCTAAAAACCAATACAGTCTATTCACCCCCCCTCTAGACTGTATCCAGTATAATCGGGACCAACAAGAATATATATTGCTGAGAATGTGTTGAGAGTATTGAACATCAATTACAAATGGGGAAAAGGGGGTGCTATTTATAGTAGTAATAAATGCCAGATAGGGACACGTGTCATCATTCTGGTGGTCGAGGGGTCACCTCAACGGGGTGGCACTGGCACTCCCATGTGGCCGCATTAAATGCGGTGGTTGGATGTGACATTTGTACTTGGTACGTTGATCTGGCGCATGTGGGTGGGAGATTCTGTCGTGGAGATGCCTTCGGCCGTAGATGATTGGCCGAAGGCTCTTCATACCGGGGGCCTCTAGGTGCTGAGGGCTCTAGGTGCCGAGGACTACTGTTTTTGCCGCTTTCTCCCACACACTTTGAGGGCTTTAAAGAAGCTGTACTGTAAGTTTATGAGCCTTCGGCCAGGGGGGCGAAGGCACCCCAGTGTTCGTCATGGGCTGCTTGGCACTTGGGGCGCTGTGATTTGGGCATGTTGTGCTTCCTGGGCCTATTGGGCCTCTTCTACAGTAGTGGGAGTCTATGGACCGGGGTTCCTGGGCCATATACTCCATCAGGAGTCCCTCACTCGTTTTGCCGAAAGGTACATGAGGGAAAAGGAGTAATTGCGGTTGTCCTCTGATGCTGCCTTGCTTGTAGCTTGTAAACCTGTGAGAGATCTGCGTTTGCACATGATTCTACCGGGGGCAGCCCTTCAGTCCCCCATACCTTGGGACAGAAGGGTTATGTTGCTGTTTTGGGGAGATTTTTGACATTTTGCATTTTTGTGAATTTTCCCGAAGGGGTCCTCCAGTCCCCCACTCCTTGAGGCGCATGTAATGTGGTGAAGAGGAGTAGAGTAGTGCCCGTTGTCGCATGGGGCCGAAGGTTGACACTTTTCGTTTCATTTTGGGGGGATGTCTCGTTAAAAACTTCATTAGGAAAAACCCTGTGGGAAAAAATCCTACTGAGGGAAAAAGAGTGCACCGAATTCCCCCAATGATGACTCGAAAAGGTGAAACCTTGGTCTGAGATGAAGGACAAAGTTGATGTCGAAGGCTGCCCTTGATCCCGGGAGATGCTGGAGGGGAGTCCCTCAATCCATGGGGTTGAGGGCGTGACGAATGTGAGTGGTAGTTGCTGTGTTGCCGAGGGGGTTCTCTGGCTAATGACAAGCTGGAGATGAGGGCACCCGAGGGTCCCGTTGTTGTATGTTGAAGGCTGTCCACCTAAGAGGGGTGTTAAATTCAATGTTCCCGAGGGGTCTCCTTGTTTCCTGTCCGGGGGGACAGTTGATGAAGGCTCCCGAGGGGTTTACCCGTTGTTAAGCCGTGGGCTCTTGATTGAGAAAGCCCGAAGGCACTTGTAATGTTGTATGAGGGGTACCGGTTGGAAGCACCTTTTTGATTTCAAAATATAGCCGTTTTAATCAGACCGTTGGCACATGGAACGTTTAAAAAGTAGCCGTTGGAGAGGACTTCCACGTGGCGCGTGGCTGTTGGCTAGCTTTGGGCGGGCATCACCGGTTGGCGGAAGGGGCGGCGTGTAATGATGGCTCTCGTAACCGGATGTAACACCCTGGCCCCGTAGGCCCCGAGGTAGTTACTTCTGACCTCTAGTACTGTCCTCACAAACCGCCACTAGCCTTTTCTGCGCACTTTGTCCTCACTCGTGCGCGCCCTGAGAAACTTCCCAGGGGGTCACCCATCCCAAGAATACTCCCGTGCAAGCACGCTTAACTTTGGAGTTCTTGGCTAATGAGCTCCCTTAAAAGGAGATGCACCTTGTTGGTATGAGTAGTACTATTAATCCGTTTAAATTAAATCTCAAGTGTTACAGGCCCAAGGTGTTGAAAAATACCTATAAATAGCACACTTTTTCTTCTCTAAAAACCATCCCTTCTTCCATACTCTTGAGCTCAGTTTAGAATAACATTTCTTTATATTTTTCTAGCTATGTTTAGTCTCCAAATGAGGAGCTAAACTTCCATCTTGGTGTTGCTCTTGAAGCTTGTTGATTATTAAAGTTGTGAGTTATTTTCTTAACTTCTTTCCTTGAATATTAATTAATAGTTCTTTCCCTAATATCATCTCTATATTAATGTTGGGGAGTGTTGCTAAGATGACAATTAGTTAACATCTCGATATTAGTTAGAATGGTATTTTCTTCCTCTATATTAATGTTGGGGAGTGTTGCTAAGATGACAATTAGTTAACATCTTGATATTAATCATAGTAGGATTCATCTTCTTTAATAATATTCTTCCTTGAATATTAATTAATTCCTACTCATATTTTATATTAATATTTTGAACATTACTTAAAGGATCAACTAGTTTTGTTTCATATATTAATTATTACTAGAAACGATCAACGAACCGATGGTTAATCGTTGATGGTTTCACAAGTAAGTAACTTCGGTTTATTAATGCACGGTCGTGGTTAATAAACTTAAGAGGGATTAATTTTGTTGGTTAAACCGAAACCGTTGTGTTGAGGTTATCAATCTCAATTGATTTCATCAAGGAGTTAGAAAGATTAAATGCTACTATTAAATCGGTATAAGGCGTTGTTCTATATTTGATTAATAGTAAAGGTTATTAATGAACGGTTGTTGTTAATAACTATCCTCGATGAAGTGGATATACTCCCCGATTGAGTATTCGAGAGGGAATAAGTTATAGATATAACAATGATCGACTAAAATATATCAACAAGTGGAAAGTAGCAATGCCAAGTCCCTTTTTTCTTTGAATTAAACACATATAGGTTGTTCATCTTAGTTTTTAATTAAATTAAATCACTCAATCCAAATCCCCCCTTTTATTTACTAAGTTTCATAAAAAGAGAATTATTTCTTTCCCTGTGGATACGAACTCTACTTCACCTATACTACATATAAGTGCTAGTATTGAAAATTAGTTTGAGTGCACGTCAAATTTGGCGCCGTTGCCGGGGAAAGGCAATTACTTTTCTTTTTATTTTATCTCATAAAAACAAATTAATATAAAAAAAAATCTTGCTCTTCTATTTTCTGAGCTTATATGAGTAAATGGATACCAACACATCATCGCTAGAGAGTCAAATTTCTAGCTTAACATTTTTAGTAAAGGAGTTTCTCTTATGCTCAAACGTTCAAGATACCAAGGCCTGCAACATTTGCATGTCACAAAGGCATCTTACGGATTTTTGCCCCAAGCTTCAACAAGAATACTTTGAACAGAGTGATGATGTTGTTTTCCAAGAGTGGTATGATTCATTCTCCAACACATATAATCCATACTCAAGTTCTTATTCCAGCATGTCCACTGAAGACATGATCCGAGCTCTCACTATCAATGTGACAAAAATGCAACAAGATATGTCGCAATACCCGCAAGAAACAATGCTCAAAGAACTGAACTTGGAGAATCAATTGAAACAAGTGCCAAACATTGTGAACCACATTGGCGAGGAGGAAGAAGAAGAGGAGCTTACGGAGGGAGCTCAACCAGAGGAGGAGAAACTTCAAAACTCAACTCCATGTCCGGCCATTCCAGAGAACATGCCACCATTTCCTGAGGCTCTAAGGGAAACAGAAAGGGTAGAGAAGGACGAAGATGAAATCCTCATCAAATGTGAGGATAATTCAAATGTACTTTTCGCGGTTGCAAATAAACCGAGAGAATATCATTTGGATTTCTTTTCATTCACCAATATGCAGGAAATGACAGTGGGGTTAAGTAAACATTTGATACCCCCTCTCATGCCACCAAGATCAAAACACTTTTCATTGACCATGCTAAATGATAATTTCTTTCCCTCACTCTCACCACATGAATCAATGAAAATCTGGATATTTGATCCTGGAAAGATTTTCAAAGTGAAGGGTCAGAAAATCAAGCATTCCTATGGAAGTCCTAGGAGTGAAAATGTGACGAAGATAAACTATCATGATCCCAGTTTGAACGACTGAACACAATGATGGCGTTGTACCGCGACGTTAACTAAGGCGCTTCTTGGGAGGCAACCCAAGAGGGGTACGTCTACTTGTTTTATTTTATTTTTACACATTTCAAAAAAAAATGACTTGGGATTGAACCCGGCCGGGTATAAAACCCCACCCGGTCGGGTTACCTCTAAAAACAAAACACCCGGCCAACCACCCGGGCGCGGCAAGAGCGGAACAAGAATGAACCAAACACCCGACCGGGTAGACCCCCATACCCGGCCGAGCAACCCAGCAAAAGCTTTCTGCCTCGGGTGAACAGTTTACACCCGACCAGGTAGACCCCTATACCCAGCCGGGCAACCCAACAAAAAAACATTCTGCCTCGGGTGAACAGTTTACGCCCGACCGGGTACACTACCCCACCCGACCGGGTATCTCGATTTTTTTGGAAACCAGGCCATTTCTCAAAAACAAAACAAAAAATGAATCACCCCCCTTTGTCTTCCCTTTCGAACCACACCCCAAATTTCCTCCATTTCCAAAAGTCAAAATCTTCATATCTCCTACATCCATCCACCAATTAAACTCATTTCATTCATCACCTCTTCACCCTTTTCATCTCCACACCCACGAATCACCAACAAAACCTCCCAAAAAGTAACAAAAAAAAAACATTCATCTCAGACACAAGCACTAGGGACAGTGCTTTGATTAGCTTGGGGGGAAAGTTTTATGGAATACTCACATTCATACTCTTTATTCTTGTAAAAAAATTATAAAAGCTTGTTAAGTTGAAAACCTGAAAGGGCAACTTAAGCAAAAATAAAGCAAAAATGAGAGTGAGTTGTGAGGACTAAAACAGAAAAATGAGGAAAGCTGGGATGAAAACCCGAAAGGGCACCTAGGCAAAATGAGAGAACGAGAGAAAGTATTTTCTTTTATTTCTGCAGGATCCTAAGGGTAACGAAAAAAAAAAGGTTGAGGTAGATAAAGAAATATGGAGTTGAAGACCCTCTTTACTGTTATATTTTTGGGGATATTCTTTATGTGCTTCTAAAAATACTCGTGGATGTGTGTGTTGATATTCTTGTCATTTTAAGGACTTTTTGGACCGGATTTGATTTACTCGAGACGAGTAAAGGTTTAAGTGTGGGGGTATTTGATATGCACTAATTAGTAGTGCATAAATGTATATTTTTATGATTGATTTGTGTGTATTGTTTACCGTTTTATTTAGTTTGTAAACATTTGTGTGATTTTAGTTGTAATCATATTTTAATTCTCATTTATAAATTGTAAAGTATAGTTAGGATTTGTGGTGTTGGAAAGGAAGACTTTGAAGAGAAGAAAACAAGAAATTTGACTGCCCAGGAGTGAAACCCGACCGGGTAGAAACCCCCACCCGGTCATGTATGATTTAACAGACGAAATTGCCAAGAAAGTCACTGGACCCGGTCGGGTCCCCTACTTGACCCGGTCAGGTCAGATGTGACCCGGGACAAAACGACGTGCGAAGATCACCAGAACGTGGCGGATTATCTGATTTTGACCGGACCCGGTCGGGTACCCGGCCCAAGGTGTTGAAAAACACCTATAAATAGCACACTTTTTCTTCTCTAAAAACCATCCCTTCTTCCATACTCTTGAGCTCAGTTTAGAATAACATTTCTTTATATTTTTCTAGCTATGTTTAGTCTCCAAATGAGGAGCTAAACTTCCATCTTGGTGTTGCTCTTGAAGCTTGTTGATTATTAAAGTTGTGAGTTATTTTCTTAACTTCTTTCCTTGAATATTAATTAATAGTTCTTTCCCTAATATCATCTCTATATTAATGTTGGGGAGTGTTGCTAAGATGACGATTAGTTAACATCTCGATATTAGTTAGAATGGTATTTTCTTCCTCTATATTAATGTTGGGGAGTGTTGCTAAGATGACAATTAGTTAACATCTTGATATTAATCATAGTAGGATTCATCTTCTTTAATAATATTCTTCCTTGAATATTAATTAATTCCTACTCATATTTTATATTAATATTTTGAACATTACTTAAAGGATCAACTAGTTTTGTTTCATATATTAATTATTACTAGAAACGATCAACGAACCGATGGTTAATCGTTGATGGTTTCACAAGTAAGTAACTTCGGTTTATTAATGCACGGTCGTGGTTAATAAACTTAAGAGGGATTAATTTTGTTGGTTAAACCGAAACCGTTGTGTTGAGGTTATCAATCTCAATTGATTTCATCAAGGAGTTAGAAAGATTAAATGCTACTATTAAATCGGTATAAGGCGTTGTTCTATATTTGATTAATAGTAAAGGTTATTAATGAACGGTTGTTGTTAATAACTATCCTCGATGAAGTGGATATACTCCCCGATTGAGTATTTGAGAGGGAATAAGTTATAGATATAACAATGATCGACTAAAATATATCAACAAGTGGAAAGTAGCAATGCCAAGTCCCTTTTTTCTTTGAATTAAACACATATAGGTTGTTCATCTTAGTTTTTAATTAAATTAAATCACTCAATCCAAATCCCCCCTTTTATTTACTAAGTTTCATAAAAAGAGAATTATTCCTTTCCCTGTGGATACGAACTCTACTTCACCTATACTACGTATAAGTGCTAGTATTGAAAATTAGTTTGAGTGCACCTCACGACAAGTGCACGTCAAATTTGGCGCCGTTGCCGGGGAAAGGCAATTACTTTTCTTTTTATTTTATCTCATAAAAATAAAAATAAAAATAAAAATTAATATAAAAAAAATCTTGCTCTTCTATTTTCTGAGCTTATATGAGTAAATGGATACCAACACATCATCGCTAGAGAGTCAAATTTCTAGCTTAACATTTTTAGTAAAGGAGTTTCTCTTATGCTCAAACGTTCAAGATACCAAGGCCTGCAACATTTGCATGTCACAAAGGCATCTTACGGATTTTTGCCCCAAGCTTCAACAAGAATACTTTGAACGGAGTGATGATGTTGTTTTCCAAGAGAGGTATGATTCATTCTCCAACACATATAATCCATACTCAAGTTCTTATTCCAGCATGTCCACTGAAGACATGATCCGAGCTCTCACTATCAATGTGACAAAAATGCAACAAGATATGTCGCAATACCCGCAAGAAACAATGCTCAAAGAACTGAACTTGGAGAATCAATTGAAACAAGTGCCAAACATTGTGAACCACATTGGCGAGGAGGAAGAAGAAGAGAAGCTTACGGAGGGAGCTCAACCAGAGGAGGAGAAACTTCAAAACTCAACTCCATCACCGGACATTCCAGAGAACACGCCACCATTTCCTGAGGCTCTAAGGGAAACAGAAAGGGTAGAGAAGGACGAAGATGAAATCCTCATCAAATGTGAGGATAATTCAAATGTACTTTTCGCGGTTGCAAATAAACCGAGAGAATATCATTTGGATTTCTTTTCATTCACCAATATGCAAGAAATGACAGTGGGGTTAAGTAAACATTTGATACCCCCTCTCATGCCACCAAGATCAAAACACTTTTCATTGACCATGCTAAATGATAATTTCTTTCCCTCACTCTCACCACATGAATCAATGAAAATCTGGATATTTGATCCTGGAAAGATTTTCAAAGTGAAGGGTCAGAAAATCAAGCATTCCTATGGAAGTCCTAGGAGTGAAAATGTGGCGAAGATAAAGTATCATGATCCCAGTTTGAACGACTGAACACAATGATGGCGTCGTGCCGCGACGTTAACTAAGGCGCTTCTTGGGAGGCAACCCAAGCAAGGTACGTCTACTTGTTTTATTTTATTTTTACACATTTAAAAAAAAAACGACTTGGGATTGAACCCGGCCGGGTATAAAACCCCACGCGGTCGGGTTACCTCTAAAAACAAAACACCCGGCCAACCACCCGGGCGCGGCAAGAGCGGAACAAGAATGAACCAAACACCCGATCGGGTAGACCCCCATACCCGGCCGAGCAACCCAGCAAAAGCTTTCTGCCTCGGGTGAACAGTTTACACCCGACCGGGTAGACCCCTATACCCAGCCGGGCAACCCAACAAAAAAAAAACATTCTGCCTCGGGTGAACAGTTTACGCCCGACCGGGTACACTACCCCACCCGGCCGGGTATCTCGATTTTTTTGGAAACCAGGCCATTTCTCAAAAACAAAAAAAAATGAATCACCCCCTTTGTCTTCCCTTTCGAACCACACCCCAAATTTCCTCCATTTCCAAAAGTCAAAATCTTCATATCTCCTACATCCATACACCAATTAAACCCATTTCATTCATCACCTCTTCACCCTTTTCATCTCCACACCCACGAATCACCAACAAAACCTCCCAAAAAGTAACCAAAAAAAACATTCATCTCAGACACAAGCACTAGGGACAGTGCTTTGATTAGCTTGGGGGGAAAGTTTTATGGAATACTCACATTCATACTCTTTATTCTTGTAAAAAATTATAAAAGCTTGTTAAGTTGAAAACCTGAAAGGGCAACTTAAGCAAAAATAAAGCAAAAATGAGAGTGAGTTGTGACGATTAAAACAGAAAAATGTGGAAAGCTGGGATGAAAACCCGAAAGGGCACCTAGGCAAAATGAGAGAACGAGAGATAGTATTTTCTTTTATTTCTGCAGGATCCTAAGGGTAACGAAAAAAAAGGTTGAGGTTGATAAAGAAATATGGAGTTGAAGACCCTCTTTACTGTTATATTTTTGGGGATATTCTTTATGTGCTTCTAAAAACACTCGTGGATGTGTGTGTTGATATTCTTGTCATTTTAAGGACTTTTTGGACCAGATTTGATTTACTCGAGACGAGTAAAGGTTTAAGTGTGGGGGTATTTGATATGCACTAATTAGTAGTGCATAAATGTATATTTTTATGATTGATTTGTGTGTATTGTTTACCGTTTTATTTAGTTTGTAAACATTTGTGTGATTTTAGTTGTAATCGTATTTTAATTCTCATTTATAAATTGTAAAGTATAGTTAGGATTTGTGGTGTTGGAAAGGAAGTCTTTGAAGAGAAGAAAACAAGAAATTTGACTGCCCAGGAGTGAAACCCGACCGGGTAGAAACCCCCACCCGGTCGGGTATGATTTAACAGACGAAATTGCCAAGAAAGTCACTGGACCCGGTCGGGTCCCCTACTTGACCCGGTCGGGTCAGATGTGACCCGGGACAAAACGACGTGCGAAGATCACCAGAACGTGGCGGATTATCTGATTTTGACCGGACCCGGTCGGGTAAGTACTATACCCGGTCGGGTACCCGGCCCAAGGTGTTGAAAAACACCTATAAATAGCACACTTTTTCTTCTCTAAAAACCATCCCTTCTTCCATACTCTTGAGCTCAGTTTAGAATAACATTTCTTTATATTTTTCTAGCTATGTTTAGTCTCCAAATGAGGAGCTAAACTTCCATCTTGGTGTTGCTCTTGAAGCTTGTTGATTATTAAAGTTGTGAGTTATTTTCTTAACTTCTTTCCTTGAATATTAATTAATAGTTCTTTCCCTAATATCATCTCTATATTAATGTTGGGGAGTGTTGCTAAGATGACAATTAGTTAACATCTCGATATTAGTTAGAATGATATTTTCTTCCTCTATATTAATGTTGGGGAGTGTTGCTAAGATGACAATTAGTTAAACATCTTGATATTAATCATAGTAGGATTCATCTTCTTTAATAATATTGTTCCTTGAATATTAATTAATTCCTACTCATATTTTATATTAATATTTTGAACATTACTTAAAGGATCAACTAGTTTTGTTTCATATATTAATTATTACTAGAAACGATCAACGAACCGATGGTTAATCGTTGATGGTTTCACAAGTAAGTAACTTCGGTTTATTAATGCACGGTCGTGGTTAATAAACTTAAGAGGGATTAATTTTGTTGGTTAAACCGAAACCGTTGTGTTGAGGTTATCAATCTCAATTGATTTCATCAAGGAGTTAGAAAGATTAAATGCTACTATTAAATCGGTATAAGGCGTTGTTCTATATTTGATTAATAGTAAAGGTTATTAATGAACGGTTGTTGTTAATAACTATCCTCGATGAAGTGGATATACTCCCCGATTGAGTATTCGAGAGGGAATAAGTTATAGATATAACAATGATCGACTAAAATATATCAACAAGTGGAAAGTAGCAATGCCAAGTCCCTTTTTTCTTTGAATTAAACACATATAGGTTGTTCATCTTAGTTTTTAATTAAATTAAATCACTCAATCCAAATCCCCCCTTTTATTTACTAAGCTTCATAAAAAGAGAATTATTCCTTTCCCTGTGGATACGAACTCTACTTCACCTATACTACGTATAAGTGCTAGTATTGAAAATTAGTTTGAGTGCACCTAACGACAAGTGCACGTCAGCTGCCAGGAGGCCCGTCAACCGTTGGACCTCCTTCACGTTGCGTGGGGGCTCCATGTCGATGATGGCCTGGATTTTCTCGGGGTTGGCCTCAATACCCCTTCGGCTCACTATGTAGCCTAAGAATTTGCCTCCTTGTACGCCGAAGGTGCATTTCTTCGGGTTTAGCCGGAGGTTGAACTTTTGCATGATGGCGAAGATCTCCCGGAGGTCGTCAGCATGGCTTGATGACCATTTGCTTTTGACAATCATGTCATCAACGTAGGCCTCCATGGTGCGCCCTAGGACGGCCTGAAAGACTCTAGCCACCATCCGGGTGTAAGTGGCGCCTGAGTTCTTCAGGCCGAAGGCCATCACAAGGTAGCAGAATATGCCCTCGGGAGTCATGAAGGCTGTTTTTTCGGCGTGTTCCTCGTGCATGAAAATTTGGTGATACCCTCGGAAGGCATCGAGGAAGGACATGATCTCGCACCCCGCGGTCTCATCCACCAGTTGATCAATATTTGGCAAGGGGAAGGGTTCCATGGGGCACGCCCTGTTTAAATCAGTGTAGTCTACGCACATGCGGAAGGTGGGCGGCTTTTGTGCGAGGACTACGTTAGCCAGCCATGAGGGGTATTTTACCTACTTGATGTGCTTGATGGAGAGGATCATGGAGACCTCCTTCTTCACAAAATCCCTTCTCTCGGTCGAGAGGGGTCTTCTTCGCTGTTGTACAGGTTTGGCCGAAAGGTCCACTGAGAGGCGGTGGGTGATGACCCCTCGGCTGATTCCGGGCATATCCTCAGGCCCCCATGCAAAAAAAATGGAGTAGCCGTGGAGGTCTTCAGTTATGCCGGTCTTCAGGTCTTCGGGGAGCTTGGATCCAATCTTCACAACTCTCTCCGGCTTGGCCGGATCGAGTGCGAAGTCTTCTACTTCCTCGGTGGGCTCAGCCCTCGGCCTTTTCTCTTCTTCCTCCACGGTTCTGGTGATGGTGTCAACACGGAACTCGGTCTTACTAACCTTCTTCGTCACTTGAAGGTAGCAAGCGCGGGCAAGTTTTTGATTCCCCCTTGAGTACCCGATGCCTCCTTCGGTGGGGAATTTGAGGCACAGATGCCTCATGGAGATGATAGCCTCGAGGTCTTCAAGGGCTGGTCTGCCGAGGATGATGTTGTGGGCACAGTCGATGTTGACGAAGACAAACTCCACTTCGAGCTTGGCTCTATGGAGCCCGTCGCCGAATAGTACCGGGAGGGTAATGACCCCCTCGAAATCAATGGTGTCTTCGGTGAAGCCGGTGAGAGGGGTCTTGATGGGCCGAAGGGACCCCCTCTCCAGATGCAGCTCTCTGAATGTGCTGAGGTACATTACATTGACGGAGCTGCCCGTGTCAATGTAAGTTCGGTGGATGATAGTGTCATTGATCTCCGTACGGATGACGAGGGCATCCCTGTGCGGAGAGGAAGCCGGGGGGAGATCAGCGTTGGTGAAGGTGATGGGTTCCTCCCTCAGCCGCTTTACCGGGGGCATATGAGTGACTTCCCCCACGTATAGCGATTGTGCCCACTTCTTCCGCTGGCTGGTGGAGTCCCCTCCTGTGTTGCCTCTAGTGATCATATTGATGTGACGCTTTTTCTCTTGGTATTGGCTGTACTCCTCCTCTTCATCGAAGTTTCCAATCTCCCTTTTCTTACCCTTCGGGTCGCCGAGGGGGATAGTGTTTTGGTTGACCCAAGCGTTTGCTTTCTTAGGGGGCCCCTGGTAGTGAGGGGTCCCCTGAGGCGGAGGGCCCCTGATGAATTGGGATAGGTGTCCTGCCTGTATCATCTTTCAATGGCCGTCTTCAGCTGATGGTAGTCGTTGGTGCTGTGTCCTTGGTTGCGGTGGAACCGACAATAAGGATAATTGTGGTTGATGGTGTATATTTCCAGGGGTGCGCGAGAGTCGCGCTCCACAAGGCCCCTCTCCTCGGCGAAGTCTAGGATGACACTGACGGGGTGCGTCAAGGGAGTCCGAGGGTGCTCCAAAAGAATGGGCTGGGCCCACGCCTTCGGGTTTCCCTTGTAACCTCCCCCGGGCTTGGCTTGGCCGTGCCGGGGGCGATCACTAGAGGGTGCCGAAACCTTGGACTGATTATGGGGAGCCCCCGGCCGCCGGTTACCCTTGTCATCTGGCCGAGGGCGTTGCTGATTGGGGTTGTGATGGCACTTTTCCACCTCCTCGACCTCGGCGTACCGGTCCCCCCGCTGTAGGGCCCTTATGTAATCGTGGGGGGGTTTGACGATGAGGCTCCTTGAAAAGTTCCCGGGGCGAAGGACTGTTTGGAGGAGGTCCAGGAGGGTCCCATCGTCAGCGCCATCAACTTTATCAGCCTCCGTTCTCCAACGTTCCAAGAAGTCCCGAAGGGTCTCCTCCATCCTTTGTCTCACTGTCAGCAAGTGGGAGAAATGTTTTCTTGACCGGCGTGTTCCTGCAAATTGCGTCAAGAAGCGTTGGGCGAGTTCTTTCCATGAATTGATGCAGCCTTCGGGCAGTCGGTTGAACCATTCGTACGCCGGTCCCTCCAAGGTGGAGAGGAACCAACGGCACAAATATTCATCTGATGCCCCCACCATCATCATGCTGTTTTGGTAGCGGCTGTAATGTTCCTGAGGATCCGTCTTTCCTTCATAGGGCCTGGTGGGCTGCCCCCGATATTTTTCCAGAATTCGGGCCGCCAATACCCTTGGGGTAAATGGCGTCCTAGTCCGAAGTTGGATGACGGGTTCCCCGGAGCCTTCGGCTATTTGCTTCTGCATTTCCTCCATTTTGGCCAGCATGGCCTCATATTTCGGATCTACATGAGGGGTGGCGACGGCGGTATGCGCTCTATAAGACTCTATCTCATTAAGCCGGTGTTGGAGGGCCGCAATGATTTCGTCCCTGGGATCCAACGGGAGGGCCTCCGCCCCCTACGAACGAACACGGGCCGAGTGGGCCTGATTGATTTGGTGCCTTGCGTCATCGGCATGAAGTGGTGCCTTGCCTTTGTCCTGATGGGGACACCTCTCGTCTGCTCTTGAGACGGATCCCCCGCTCTCTTGGGGTCTTTAGGACGCCTTTCCACCGAGGCGGTCTTGGACCCCTCGGCGGTCTTGCGCTCCTCCGAGCCTCTGGAGAGTTGAGGTCCGAGGCCTTTCTTTTTTCGCACCGCGTTGGTCCCGGGATGGGACCTCCTGGGAAGCGGTGTCTTGAGCCACGACCCCTTCGTCGTTCCCCACCCGAGGGGTAGGGTTCACAAAGGGGGGTGGCCGTGGGAGAAGAACAACGTTCTCCCCGATTTGTGTTTGAAGGGGTACCAGAGTGGCGAAGGCACCTGGGTTTTGAGTGAGTCTCTGGATGAAGGCAGAGAATGCCGATTGTACGTCGATAGTGAGAACCGGAGGGCTCACCTGATTTTCGCTCCGGTCCCTCCTTCGGGTTTCGATGCCGAGGCGGGCATCGGGAGCGTTTTGTTGGAGCTGAAGGCGTAGGTCAACAGCAGCCTGTTCCAACTCAGTGATGACCCCACCGTCGGGAGCCTTGTTAGAGGCTCCGGGGGCGTTGACTTCACTGAGGGCCAGGTTGTTGTCCTCAAGGTTCTTGGATTGAGCACGGGTGGTTCTTCCCATTTTAGTAGGTTTTTTTAGATGAAGGGGAGGTTTTCTTACTTGATTGTTCGAGCTCTCAATGAGAGCACCAAATGATGGATAAGTGTAGCCGGGGGTACCTATCTGAGGGGTTACTACGGGGAATAACTAGAGAGAAGTCAGAGCAAGAGTAAGAGAGAGAATATATATTGCTAAGAATGTGTTGAGCGTATTGAACATCAATTATAAATGGGGAAAAGGGGTGCTATTTATAGTAGTAATAAATACCAGATAGGGACACGTGTCATCATTCTGGTGGTCGAGGGGTCACCTCAACGGGGTGGCACTGGCACTCGCATGTGGCCGCATTAAATGCGGTGGTTGGATGTGACGTTTGTACTCGGTACGTTGATCCGGCGCATGTGGGTGGGAGATTCTGTCGAGGAGATGCCTTCGGCCGTAGATGATTGGCCGAAGGCTCTTCATACCGGGGGCCTCTAGGTGCCGAGTGCTACTGTTTTTTCCGTTTTCTCCCAGACACTTTGAGGGCTTTAAAGAAGCTGTACTGTAAGTTTATGAGCCATCGGCCAGGGGGCCGAAGGCACCCCAGTGTTCGTCGTGGGCTGCTTGGCACTTGGGGTGCTGTGATTTGGGCCTGTTGTGCTTGCTGGGCCTATTGGGATTCTGCTACAGTAGTGGGAGTCTATGGGCCGGGGGTTCCTGGGTCATATACTCCATCAAGCCATGTCGCCAATGTGTCACTATATTGTGATATCGTAGTGTCACAATTCTGTGACACTTGTAGTGACACTCAAAAAGTGTCACTTGTAGTGTCACTAGCCCCCACTTTCAACGACACTTTTTTAGTGTCACAGAAACTTTCAGTGACACTAATTTGATGTCACTGTAAGGCATTTTTCTAGTAGTGTTACAATGGCACCTTCCTCTGTTGCCTCCACCCAGATGAGGCCGAGGCGGCTATGGAAGAGGTCCACCGCGGCATATGCGCATCACACCAAAGGCCCTTTGGTAAGTCTGTTTACTTTTAACATTCTTGTCACTTTCTTCACATAAGTAAACATATGGGTCTTCTTCAGATAGGTTGTTTAAGTTGTGAATAAGAACTTTGAGTACAGGATAGTCTATACACAATTATAGGATAAGGATTTGATTGGTGGAAGGAAATATGGCATCAAAGTACTAATTATGTAATGTCGTTGCAACTTATGTGTTTACTATCCGGAGGTATAGTATCACAATATGGTTGATTGTAATTATGGTGTCTAGAAGTATAAAATTTGTCAAGTAGGGATTAGATGGTTCTACAAGTCTCCATTTAACAACTAAGCATGATCTTCAATTTTTTATAAAATTTTAGGTCACACACTCTCTCAAGCCATAAACAGTAAGCACGCACAAGGCATTCATTTAGAAAGGTAATATAATTATAAAGTACTACCTCTGTCCCAAATTGATTTGCAAATTTGACTTTTCTTGATCAAACAATTTCATTTTATTCGCTTAATTAGGATGTCAAATTTTAATTATATTCTAATTTGAAGTTTACAACTTTGAAAAGATTTTAATGTAGTTTATGAATATATATATTTTAACTATTAAAAATTGAACTAATTATCGATAAGGACCATTGACTTTTTTATTGGTTGACCAAAAAATGTTACTTTGCAAAACATTTTGGGACGGAGGGAGTACTTACTAATGGACACGTATAGTTGTCTGAGTGCTTCATAAATGCTATATGATTCACTCTTGATTGTTCCGTAAACCACCACCTAGGAGTTGTGAGTAACCTATGTCTTCAACTCTTTTTAGAAAGGAGTTACTTTTAACTGCATACTCTAATCCAGCCACTTAATCATTTTGTCTACATCAGGTTCCAATCCCTTCAATTTTGTCCATCTCTATTAAGACCCGGGATTCCATCCTAAAAGGTCAACCTGACAGGAGGAGTCATCCAAAGCCTTATATAGCGTTTTATAATTTTATAGATTTCCGGTGTGAGACAAATACTTTAACACGTCCCTCAGCCCGAACCAGGCTAGATAATATCGGGAGATATAAAAGGGCCAAACATACCCTTAACAAGCTACCCGTAATTATGAGTCCTAATAACAAGCAGTCAAACCACAATCGGAATTGGCTCTGATACCATGTTAAGACCTCGGCCTCCATCCTAAAAGGTCAACCTGATAGGAGGAGTAACCTAAATCCTTATATAATGTTTTATTGTTTTATAACTTTCCGGTGTGAGATAAATACTTTAACACGCCCCTTCAGTCCTAAGGAATTTCCTAGTTTGAAACAACGGGTGATTTTCTTTCTGTTAGTGAAAATAAAGTTGACAATAATGTTAGTCCTATTATAAGTTGTGAAATTTGTGCTAGAGCTAAGACATTTATTCCTTGTTTGAACCGTGATTTGAATATTTTTGAACTTATACATTGTGATGTATGTGGATCATACCGGGAACCCGGTACGTGTGGTTCATTTCAACCTGATAGGAGGTGTATGATGTTTTTACTTGGACTGTAATTCCTCGCAGACCAGATCAGCCTAAATAAGATTTGGATAGTTATAAAAATACAGAGAAACCAGACCAGACCAGACCATAACAGACCAACAACTTACAGTCCAAGTAAAAACATCTGTAGTCCGAAGTTTTATATAGTGTTTTCTTTCTATATATGGACAATCAAATAATGGATTGTCAATAAAATAATGAAAGAAAGAATTGAATAAGAGAAGGATTACTCTTATGTGTTCCGTTGGCGAAGAAGAAACGAAAATCTATATCTATATATTATACATTTAAGAGTCATATTGGTGGAAGTTTATGCCACATGTCATTCCTTTAATCATTTGTCACATGTCACTCTTGTAACATCATTCACTCTCATGCTCCATCAATTTTACTTCTACTCCACATAAATGGTATAACATCAATTATTGTATATTATTAATTGGTAGAAAAAAAATTAGGAATTTTATCAATTCAGGACCCGAAAGATAGACGAATTATCAATCCGGGACCTGAAAGATGAAATGCATCAATATAGGACCCGAATGATGAAAAACTATCAATTTAGGACCTGGATGATTGAAAACTATTACTTTAGGACCTAAGTTGTCATAAATTTTATTTTATTTTTTATTTTAAAATTTTTAAATACTATTTAGTTTCGTTAAACTAATAAACTTTTGTGAAGAAAAGTTTATCAAAAATTAGTAATGGAATTAATAAAAAATTATATAAATCAAAACCTATGGAACATTAGGTCCTCAATTGATAATTTTCCATCATTCAGGTCCTATACCGATATGTTACATCCTTCGGGTCCTAAATTGATAATTAATCTATCTTTCGGGTCCTGAATTGATAAAATTCCAAAAAATTATCATGTAAATATAAATTGTTTCTATAAATATCCAAGAAATCTATATATTATACATTTAAGAGTCATATTGGTGGAAGCTTTTACCACATGTCATTCTTTTAATCATTTGCCACATGTCACTCTTACAACATCATTCACTCTCATGCTCCATCAATTTTATTTCTACTCCACATAAATGGTATAATATCAATTATTGTATATTATTAATTGGTAGTAAAAAAATATCATGTAAATATAAATTGTTTCTATAAATATTCAAGAAATCACAAACATTCAACCATCTTTGATCCATGTTATTTTAGGCTCCATGTAATTGGTAATAAAATAAAGTACCATAGAAAATAATCAATATAAACTAATATTTGTACTATAAATCTTAACATGTTCATATAAATTAGTTTCTATATTTTAAAAGTTACAATCATGTCTATCTCGGCTACCATCTACTCCATATAGTCTTTACAATCATGTCCATCTTTACCATCATAATACACCATATTTACATCTCTAATCTCATTATAGTACGGAAAAATTGATAATAAAAATCTCAAATATTGCGAGTCCATTCACAATAATCCAAATTATTGATTTGTTTTTTTTTCAAAAAATATTAATCCCTCCATATTTTAAATTTTACTACACTTTTATTTTTGGGATGTATTTAAAGTTTGCAAAACTTTTCCTTTTTGGTAAATTTTTCTTAAGAAAATAAATACTCAACCACCCTTTCTTTTTCTACTTTAAAATTTTAATCTTCTCTTTCATATTTTCACACCTTCTCTCCTATTTTTTGTACACTATTCATTACCCCTACTATTTTTCTTTTGAAATAATGTGCCAAAGCTAATGTAGAAATCTCTAAAATATGAAAGGGGTACTAAAAAAAACTTATTTATACAAATATGACTAATAGTTAGTACAATATAGTGTTGATGGAGTATATGGCCCGGGAACACCCGGCCCACAGACTCCTACTACTCCAGTAGAGGCCCAACAGGCCCAGAAGGCCCAACAGGCCCGGATCACGACGCCCAGAGTACCAAGCAGCCCGCAATACGCACCAGGGGTGCCTTCGGCCCCCTAGCCGAAGCCTCCAAACTATCACACCATGGATATTTCAAACAAACAGAGGAACTGGGAGAAAACGACAAAAACAGTAGCCCTCGGCACCAGGAGCCCTCGGCACCAGGGTGCCATCGGTTTGAGGAGCCCTCGGCTGCTGCTCTATAGCCGAAGGCACCTTCCCCGACATGATATCCGCCTCACATGCGTACAGATCGCCGTACCCTGTACAGACGTCCCATCCAACAGTCGCATTAAATGCGGCCACATGCGGCTGCCAACGCCAACCAGTTGAGGTGACCTCTCGGCCAATGGGCGTTTGACACGTGTCCCTGTCCGGCATTTATTGCTACTATAAATAGCACCCCATTTCCTCATTTGTAACCACGCTGAAAATGCTCCACATTTATTGTAACACTTGAGATTTAATTTAAATGGATTAATAGTACTACTCATACCAACAGAGGTGCATCTCCTTTTAAGGGAGCTCATCACCCAAAAACTCCAAAGTTAAGCGTGCTTGCACGGGAGTAGTCTTGGGATGGGTGACCCCCTGGGAAGTTTCTCAGGGCGCGCACGAGTGAGGACAAAGTGCGCGGAAAAGGCTAGTGGCGGTTTGTGAGGACAGTACTAGAGGTTTGGAGTAACTACCTCGGGACCTACAGGGCCGGGGTGTTACAAATGGTATCAGAGCAACCCTGCGACAGTGTGCTGATCCGTTGGATATCGGGCGGGCACTTAGCAGGGGAAAAGATTCTGGGATATGATTGAGATTGGTTTATGGGCGCAACGAGGACGTTGCGTTCCTAAGTGGGGGTGATTGTAACACTTGAGATTTAATTTAAATGGATTAATAGTACTACTCATACCAACAGAGGTGCATCTCCTTTTAAGGGAGCTCATCACCCAAGAACTCCAAAGTTAAGCGTGCTTGCACGGGAGTAGTCTTGGGATGGGTGACCCCCTGGGAAGTTTCTCAGGGCGCGCACGAGTGAGGACAAAGTGCGCGGAAAAGGCTAGTGGCGGTTTGTGAGGACAGTACTAGAGGTTTGGAGTAACTACCTCGGGACCTACAGGGCCGGGGTGTTACATTTATAATACACTCTCTCTCTCTACATTTACTTGCTCTGACTTCTCTCTAAGTTATTCCCAGCAATAACCCTTCGGATATATACCCCCGGGTAGACTATCCATCATTTGGTGCTCTCGTTGAGAGCCGAACAATCGAGTAAGAAACCCTCCCCCTTCGCCAAACACTAGCCCTATACCAAAATGGTGAGAACAACACGTGCCAACTCCAAAAACGCAGAAGACAAGAACCTGGCCCTCGGCGACGTCAACGCCCCCGAAGCCTCTCACAGGGCTACTGAGGGCGGTGTCATCGCTGGGCTGGAACAGGCGGCTGTCGACCTACGCCTTCAGATCTAACAGAATGCCCCCGATGCCCGCCTCGGCATCGAGGCCAAGAAGAAAAACCGGAGCGATGACCAAGTCAGCCCTCCGGTTCTCACCATCGACGTGCAATCGGCGCTCTCCGCCTTCATCCAAACGCTCACTCAGAACCCGGGTGCCTTCGGCACCCTGGCTCCGGCTCAACCCCAGGTTGGGGAGAACGTCATACTTCCCCCTCTGCCACACCCCTTCGGAAACCCCATCCCTCGGGTTAGGAACGACGAAGGGGTAGTGGCCCAAGATACGTCCTCCCAGGAAGTTCAGTCCCGGGACCGCCACCATGACAACAGAGAAAGGCCCCGCACTTCCGCCCTCAACCGGCTCGGAGGAGGGCCAGACCGCCGAGGGGTCCAAGACCGCCTCGGAGGGAAAGCACTCCAAAGGCCCCAGGAAAGCGGAGGGTCTGTCTCGAGGGCAGACGAGGAGCGTCCCCCTCGGGACAAAGGCAAGGCACCCCTTCATGCCGATGATGCTCGCCACCAGATCAACCAGGCCCACTCGACTCGGGTTCGTTCGCAGGGGGCGGAGACCCTCCTGAAGGATCCCCGGGACGAGATTATTGCGGCCCTCCAACGCCAGCTTGACGAAATGGAGTCCAACAAAGCTCACGCCACCACCTCCACCCCTCACTCAGACCTCAAATACGAGGCCATGATGGCCAAAATGGAGGAATTACAGAAGAAGGTGGCCGAGGGCTCCGGGGAACCCGTCATCCAACTCCGGACTCGGACGCCATTTACCCCAAGGGTATTGGCGGCCCGAATCCCGGAAAAATACCGAGGGCAACACATACAGCCCTACAACGGGAAAACGGACCCCCAGGAACACTACAGCAAATACCAGAACAGCATGATGATGGTAGGGGCGTCAGACGAATATTTGTGTCGTTGGTTCCTCTCCACCTTAGAGGGACCAGCATACGAATGGTTCAACAGGCTGCCCGAGGGCTGCATTGATTCATGGCAAGAACTCGCCCAGCGATTCTTGACACAATTTGCCGGGAGGCGTCGCACAAGGAAGCACTTCTCCCACCTCCTAACAATACGCCAAAAGAGGGATGAGACCCTTCGGGACTTCCTGGAGCGCTGGAGGATGGAAGCCGACAAAGTCGACGGTGCTGATGACGGGACCCTCCTGGCCCTCCTGCAAACCGTCCTCCGCACCGGCAACTTTTCAAGGAGCCTCATCATTGAACCCCCTCGTGACTACATAAGGGCTTTGCAGCGGGGGGACCGATATGCTGAGGCCGAGGAGGTGGAGAAATACCACCAACATCCGGATCAGCAGCCCCCAAGGGCTGACACTAAGAACAACCGAGGGCCGGGGGCTCCTCCAAATCACCCCAAGGCTTCGGGACCCTCTGATGACCGCCCTCGGCAAGGCCAAGCCAAGCCCGGGGGAGGTTATAAGAGCAGCCCTAAGACTTGGGCACAGCCCATTCTCCTGGACCGCCCTCGGACACCATTGACGCACCCCGTCAGCATCATCCTTGATTTTGCCGAGGAGAGGGGCCTCGTTGAGCGCGATTCTCGCGCACCCCCGGAGGTACATGCTATCAACCCTCAGTTCCCCTACTGTCGTTTCCATCGGCACCAGGGGCACAGAACCGATGACTGCCATCAGCTAAAGACGGCCATCGAGAGATTGATACAGGCGGGGCACCTGTCCCAGTTTATCCAGAGCCCTCGGCAGGAGGGGCCTTCTCATCAGGGACCTCCCCGGGGGCACCACATGAAGGTAAACGCTTGGGTGAACCCGAACACCATCCCCCTCGGCAAGAAGAGGGAGATCGGAAACTTGGAGGAGGAAGAGGAGGAGTACCCCCACTACCAGGAGAAAAAACGCCACATCCTCATGATCACCGGTGGCAATACAGGGGGCGATTCCACCAGCCAGCGCAAGAAGTCGGCTCAATCGCTTTACGTGGGGGAGGTCACTCATATGCCCCCAGTAAAGCGACTGAGGGAGGAACCCATCACCTTCACCAACGCAGATCTCCCTCCTACTTCATCTCCTCACAGGGATGCCTTGGTGATTCGGACTGAAATAAACGACACCATTATTCACCGAACTTACATTGACACGGGCAGCTCCGTCAATGTAATGTACCTCAGCACCTTCAGAGAGCTGCATATGGAGAGGGGGTCCCTTCGGCCCATTAAGACCCCTCTTGCCGGCTTCACCGGCGATACTATTGATTCCGAGGGGGTAATAACTCTCCCGGTGATCTTCGGCGACGGGCTCCATAGAGCCCAGCTCGAAGTGGAGTTCGTCGTTGTCAACATCGACTGCGCCCACAACATTATCCTCGGCCGGCCGGCCCTCGAGGACCTCGAGGCCATCATATCCATGAGGCACCTCTGCCTCAAGTTTCCCGCCGAGGGGGGCATTGGCTACTCCCGGGGGAATCAGAAAATTGCCCGCGCCTGCTATCTTCAAGTCACTAAGAAAGTAAGTAAGACGGAATTCCGTGTTGACACCATCACCGGAACCATCGACCAAGAAGAAAGAAGGCCGAGGGCTGAACCAGCCGAGGACGTAGAAGACTTTGCGCTGGATCCGGCCCAGCCGGAGAGAGTCGTGAAGATTGGAGCCCAGCTCCCTGAAGATCTGAAGACCGGTATCACCGACGCCCTCCGCGCCTACTCCACTGTCTTTGCATGGGGGCCGGAGGACATGCCGGGAATAAGCCGAAGGGTCATCACCCACCGCCTCTCGGTGGACCCCTCGGCAAAAGCAGTACAACAACGAAGAAGACCCCTCTCCGCCGAGAGGAGGGAATTTGTGAAGAAGGAGGTCGCCATGCTCCTCTCCATTAAGCACATCAAGGAGGTGATATATCCCTCATGGCTAGCGAATGTAGTCCTCGCACAGAAGCCCCTACCTTCCGCATGTGCGTGGACTACACCGATCTCAACAAGGCGTGCCCTATGGATCCATTCCCTCTACCAAATATTGATCAACTGGTGGATGAGACCGCAGGGTGTGAGATCATGTCCTTCCTCGATGCCTTCCGAGGGTATCACCAAATTTTCATGCACGAGGAAGACGCCGAAAAAACTGCCTTCATGACTCCCGAGGGCATCTTCTGCTACCTAGTAATGGCCTTCGGCCTAAAGAACTCGGGGGCCACCTACACCCGGATGGTGGCCCGGGTCTTTCAAGCCGTCCTAGGGCGCACCATGGAGGCCTATGTTGACGACATGATCGTCAAGAGCAAACAATCTTCCAGCCATGCCGACGACCTCCGGGAAATCTTCGCCATCATGCAAAAATTCAACCTTCGGCTAAACCCGAAGAAGTGCACCTTCGGCGTCCAAGTGGGCAAATTCTTGGGCTACATGGTGAGCCGAAGGGGTATTGAGGCCAATCCCGAGAAGATCCAGGCCATCATCGACATGGAACCCCCACACAGTGTGAAGGAAGTTCAACGGTTGACGGGCCGCCTGGCAGCCCTCAACCGATTTCTATCTAAATCAGCGGAGAAGTCTTTACCCTTCTTCCAAATCATGAGGAAGACGGCTGGTTTCGACTTCAGAATGCCAGGGAGCTTTCGACGAGCTCAAACGATATCTATCTTCACCTCCTGTGCTCTCCAAACCCAAGGTAGGGGAGACCCTCTACCTCTACCTTGGGGTCAGCCCGGCGGCCATCAGCTCTGTGCTCATCCGGGAGGAAGACGGCATCCAACATGCCATCTTCTACGTTAGCAAGACTCTAAGGGAGGCCGAGCTCAGGTACTCTCCTGTGGAAAAAACGGTGTTAGCCATCGTTTGGACCGTAAAGAAGGTTGGCCACTACTTTTCAGACTCACCCGGTTCAGGTCCTCACTCATCAGCCCCTCGGCGCCCTCATGAGGAGCCCCACCAGCTCCTCCCGCATGGTGAAATGGGCTATCTTCTTGAGCCAGTACAACATTGACATCCGTCCAAGGCCTGCCATCAAGGGCCAAGCCCTGGCGGACTTTGTGACGGAATGTACCGCAAGGGCAGCCACGGACGGGGAGCCCTCGGTTACCTCGGACGACTGGTGGACCCTCTACACCGACGGCTCCTCCGCGACCAAAGCATGTGGGGGAGGGGTAGTCCTCATTACTCCCGAGGGCTTCAGAGCCTACTATGCAATCCGCTTCTCCTTCTAAGTCTCCAACAACGAGGCCGAATATGAGGCCCTCCTATGTGGCCTTCGGCTGGCTGCCAACATGAGGGCTCGGCAGATCCACATCAAATGCGACTCCAAGTTGGTCGTTGGCCAAATCTCCGAGGAATATGAGGCCAAGGAGGGAAGAATGAAACAGTATAAGGAAGCGGCCAAGGAGTTGCTTAAGGTATTTGAGGCCCACTCTCTCACTCAAATACCGAGGGCTCAGAACTCCGAGGCCGACATATTATCTAAGCTCTCGGCCGACTCCCCCGAGCACATCTCCGAAACTGCCAAAATTGACAAACTCAGCCTCTCAAGTATCCATGCAAGCCCCGTTATGAACATACAACAACGCCAAGAGGATTGGATCTCAGATATCACCGCCTTCATCTCCACAGGGCAGCTACCTGAGAATGAGGCCCGCGCTAAACTGGCAAAGCTGAGGGCTCCTAGCTACACCATCGAAGATGGAAGGCTCTACAAACGATCTTACAATGGCACGCTACTTCGGTGCCTTCATCCAGATGAAGCCGAGGTCGCAATGGAGGAAGTACACAGTGGCACTTGCTCAGCTCACCAGGGACCCTTCTCCATGTCCCGAAGGCTCATTCTCCAGGGCTACTTCTGGCCAACCATGGCCAGAGATTGTGCTGACCTTTCCCGGAGGTGCACCGCATGTCAGCATTTCCAGAAAGCCCCCGGCAGGCCAGCGGTCAACTATGCCCCCATCAGCACATCTGTCCCCTTTTCTCAATGGGGGATAGACCTTGTGGGCCCTCTGCCGAGGGGTACCTCCAACAACAGGTACATCATTGTGGCCATCGACTACTTTACCAAGTGGGTGGAGGCTGAACCCATCGCCAGCATCACAGAGGCGAAGTGCCGTCACTTCGTCCTCAATAATGTACACCCAACGGGAAAGAAGTCCCTAGGCACTGGAATGTACACCACTTAGTTAAATTTTATCAATAATGTAAGAGCGGTCAAGCCCTCATAACTAGTGAATGTACTATCTTATGGCCCAAGGCCTCCAATTTCGAAGAATGAAGATACATTCAAGACACCAAGAACAAAACACTTATGAGCGGCCAAGCCCTCATACCAACTACAGGCCCCATGTGCTCTCAGTCAAGACCCCTCGGTACTAAGTACCGGGGGTACACATCTCCGCCCTCAACATCAAAGATAAGAACACAAAGTGTTCCTACAGAAGACCCTTCGGCACCCAGTGCCGGGGGTACACATCTCCACCTTCAACATCAAAAAAGAAAAGATAAGAACACCAAGTGTTCCTACAGAAGACCCCTCGGCACCCAGTGCCCGGGATATGCTCTCCTATCAACTTCCAAACATCTGTTGGGAAACACCAAGTGTTTCATTTGAAGGCCCTTCGGTATCAAGTACCGAGGGTAGACACATCCATCAACTACAACAAAAGAGAGCACCAAGTGTTCCTACAGAAGACCCCTCGGTACCAAGTACCGGGGGCTACACATCGAAACTAACACCAAGTGTTGTTTCTAAAACCCGTACCCCACGAGGACACATATACCGAAGGCGCCACCATCGGTGCCGGTGGCACGTAGTGCCCCCGGCCATTTGCAACTAGTGTGCAAATGAAAACCCTTCCTTGAAACGCTTTCCGCGTCACTACCCCCAGGGTATGACAGGCATGAGAAATGCCCAGGATTCGACTTTCAAAAACGGAACGCTATCCGCGTCATCACCCCAAGGGTATGACAGGCACGAGAAATGCCCAGGATTCGACTTCCAAACCGAAACGCTCCCCGCGCCACCACCCCAAGGGTGTGGCAGGCCACGGACTATGTCTAGCGCCGAGGGGACGACTTTCAAAAATGAGGCGCTTTCCGCGCCATCCCCCAAGGGGAGGCAGGTTACAGACCACCATATCTTGTGCCCAGGAAACGACCCTCGATCCCCTCGGAACTCGGAAGGTTAACCCGAGGGAGGAGAGCCATTGGTGTATTCTGATGGTCTCCTAATAGGCCCAGCCTTACCAAGAAACCAAGTTTCTTGATGCCTTCCCTTCACCACCAACAAAAAAAAAAGGGGTGAAGGGGAGTAGACTCAGCGAGAAATCAAAGAGTACACTCCAACAGATCACAACATGCCGAGGGCTCCCCACGGGAACACCTCCGGTAATTGAAGGCTCCTATCTCCCGAAGGATACTACTCAAACAAATATCGTCAAGAAATGACTAAGTCCACTGCTTGGTCACCTCCGGTCACACAAACACCGAAGGCTTCAACAATACGAAAGGACTGAACTATCCAAAGTCCACTAAAACGGTACCTCCAACAAAATACCGAGGACATCTCTTATGCAATAATACCGAGGGCCCTTACCCCATGACAAGGGACACAACTGGCTAAGTCAAACTCTACAACTCTCCAAGCAATTGCCGAGGGCACATACTCCTCATCGGCTTTCTTTACAACAACAGGAGTCCACACTTTTCCTAAGTCCACACTTTTGGAAAATGACAACAACCAAAGGCATATATTACAAATCATCAAAGGCCAGACCGAGGGGGCTTATTCCAAAAACGAGTTGCCCCTCGGACGGACTCCTCACTTGCCGAAGGTTCAGCATCCACGGCACACTTTGAGATTTTTCTAAGTCCCACATATTTGGCCCTCGGCCAAAGACTCATACATCAAGTAGGGATGCCATCTCCCGAAGGCTCCCAAGGGAAAATCTACACTTAGAAAATTTTCTAAGTCCTACATGTTTTTCCCCCGGTCAACTACTCATACATCAAGAAGGGATGCCGTCTCCCGAAGGCTCCCAAGGGAAAATCTACACTTAGAAAATTTTCTAAGTCCTACATGTTTTTCCCCCGGTCAACTACTCATACATCAGGAAGGGATGCCATCTCCCGAAGGCTCCCAAGGGAAGATCTACACTTAGAAAATCTTCTAAGTCCTACATGTTTTTCCCCCGGTCAACTACTCATACATCAAGAAGGGATGCCATCTCCCGAAGGCTCCCAAGGGAAAACCTGCACTTAGAAATCTTTTCTAAGTCCTACATATTTCACCCTCAACTTACAAAGGGACCCAATGGCCGAAGGCTACCTATCAATCGAAGGCTACAGTACACAAGGAATCAACACTGAGGAAAATTTTCTAAGTCCTAAAGAATTGGCCCCCGGCCTAATCAACATTTCAGTCGGGGCTCCACAGTGGCCGAAGGCTACATGACATGCCACGCTTGCAAAAATTTTCTAAGTCCTGTACATTGGGCCCTCGGTCCAATATTCACACATCAGGAAGGAGGCTACCACCCGAGGGCATCCGAGGGCAAAACTACACCTAGAGATTTTTCTAAGTCCCAGGAGTTGGGTTACTACAAACACCCAAGGCCCTATGGTGTGCTACACTTAGGAAAATTTTCTAAGTCCTAGTTATCGCTGAACCCTCGGTTGTATATCCAGCAGAGGGTGCCCAATTACCGGAGGCTTCCAAAGGCAAGCTACAATCAGAAAATATTCTAAGTCCTAAAACATACATTCAAAGGAGCAAAGGCATACATCCAAAACGAGACGAAGGCATACATTCAAGAAGAAATGGATTAAGGAAAACAAGCCATATATACAAAGCCCGAAGGCGATCATTCAATCATCACAAAAAGGAATCAATGTAATTAGTACAAACAGGCCGAAGCCGAAGGATCGATGGTGTTCATTACAACAGAAGTTTCAAAATATTTACAAAGTACAAATCTTCTCGGCGACTTCAGCATCGTTGCCTCCGGGGGCATCCTCCACGGCGGGTTTGGAGGAGACTTCTTCCCCAGCAGCATCACCTCCGACGGCTCCGCCCCCATCACCCCCCATTATCACAGAATCGTATATTGTCGGCCGCTCTTCGCCCGGGGGGAGGGGAACTCTCACATCTGGTTGCAGTGGAGGGAGGCCGTATGCTGAGGAGTCAAATTGGTCGAGGGATACGCCAAAGTGCCTGGCGAGCCTCCGGTAGATCAGATGCTGGGTAAAGAATTCACCCCCCTCGTAGTAGGCGTCGCCCCTATCTGTCAGCCAGTCAACTCCGGGGCCTTCTACCCAAGCATCCACCGAGGTCGCCACCACGGAGGTCACCCACTCCTTATGGCCCTCGGCCCTCCAGCCCTCGGCAAGGAACTCAACAACTGCCTCCTCTCGGGCCTTGGCCGCAGCTCCCTCCTTGGCGGTTTTGGCCTCATCAGTAGCTTTCTTCGCCGCCTCGGCAGCAACCCTCTCGGCCTCTGCCTTGCCCTCGGCTATGCCGTCAGCCTTGGCCTTCTCCGCCGCCGCCTTCGCCTCCCGGAGGGCCTCCTCCAGCTGCGCAGCATGCTTCATCGCTTCAGAGTTCTTGCGAATCAGCCCCTCCATCTTCTTATCTTGGGCGGCCTCGTGAAGGCGCCTTTCCTCACGCCTCCGGGCCTGTTCCCCGAGGGCTATGCAGGCCTGCAAACAATGATCAAAGGAGTTAGATTATTCCCCAGAAAAAAAATACTAAACTGATAAGAGAAGGAAAAAGGAAGCAGATACTTACAGTGAGAGAGGACCGGAGGATCCTGTTCTCGAGGGCATCATCGTCGTATGTCTCGAAGACTTCCCTATCCATCTTCGAGGTGATGCCCCGCAGGAAGGCCCTCGGCTCGGCAGTACCGTGCATCAGTGAAGCACCGGGGGCAAAGGAGAGATGACGGATCTCCCGTGGTAATTCCTCCGGGGATGGATTCACCGGAGCCTTCGGGGTGACCGAGGCCAGAGGCCCATCAGCGGCGGGCATGTCATCAATAACTATCAGGGGGGCCGCCCCCTCGACAGCGCCCCCGGCGGCTTTCTGCTTCTTGGTAGGGGGCTCCACTCCCTTATCACTCCTCTTCTTCTTCACGGCCGCCTCGGCCTTCGACCCCCCGGTCCCCACAGCCGCATGGACGTCCCCGGCGGAAGGCCCTACGACCTTCGGGAAAAATGCGTCGGCTGGCTTCTGACCCGAGGGCCCCTTCTCCTTTGCCTGGGTCTTGCCCTTCCTCTTTGCGAACAGGGCGTTGGCATTCATCTTGCTACCTGCAAAGAACGACAACAACAAGTTAAAAGGTTAGAATCGAGGGGTCAGAGACACGACGACAAACATGACAAAAAGTACAAAAATCTAAAGCCCCCGGCCACTACCTCCTGCTCCCACGAAGGCTTTATCGTAGAGGGGATACTTCTCATCGGTCTCCCCAATGAACCGATACCTCAGGAATCCGAGGGCATATAGGTCTTCCTCGAGGATGCACTCCTTGATGGTTATGTTCTTCTCCCGACCCTCTGGAATCTCGGCAATCTTCAGGCCATCCTCCTCGAGGGCGGCACTCTTGACCTTCACGTGGCGCCGAAAGCGATTCCGCAACTCCCTCGGGAAAGAGCTGTCGGTCAGTCTGATATAGCACCATCGCTCTCTCCACCCTTTGTTGGAAGAAGGGGCCTCGGTGAACAGTTTGAACTGGGCTATCTGCTGTAAGTTTGCATAGCCCTCGACATTAGTATGCCCCCCGGCATAGGTTAAAACTTTGGAAGAATAACTCCAAGCTCGGTGTAACCCCCCGGAGTCTGCACAGGTTCACGAATCCAGATATGTATGAGTGGCTATTGGGGGTCAATTGACAGGGAACCAGGCCAGTGTACCTCAGGTACTCCCGGAGGAACGGATGGAGAGGGAACCGGAGGCCCATGGAAACCGAGAGCACGTGCACGGCTATGCATCCCTCGGGGGGGCAGGATAACACGTCATCAGGACCTGGCTCGACTACTACGGCCGAGGGCCCTACATGCAACTGGGTGATGTAGAAGTCCGCCTTGTTAGCTTGGGACTTAATCTCCAGAGCGGCGGTGTCCAGGAAGGAGTGACCCTCCGGCAGATCAACTGGCCCCCCTTGGTCGACGGCCCTTACTTTCTTCTGGGGGCCAGCCTTCGTCTTCCTCCTCTTCTTCCCGGGGACTACACTTAACGGCGTCGGGTCCAGTGGCCTCGAGCTACTTGCTTCCCCAGAACCCCGGGGGGGAAGAACAGCGACAGTAACCTTCGCCCTCTCCTTTTCCTCTTCCTCCTCAGCAACTTGGACGGCGAGGGCCAACTCCTCATCTTCGGCGGTTCGCTCGAACTCCTCCGCCTCGACCTCGGCCACCAGATCCTTCTGCACCTCGGTGGCGAGAGCTGCATCACCACCACCCGAGGGCTGACTGCTACTGGACTCCATGTCGGAGATGCTTTCGTCCTGAACCGAGGGGGTCCTCGAGATGTCTTGAGAATCACTCTGGGACGACATTCTAACTCTAGATCGAGGGTTCGGGGGAACTAAGGTTTTCTAGAGAATTCTATCTCCTAACCTAAGGGCACAAGGCACATCTAAACTAGAAGGAGAAAGGCAGGGGGGAACTGACCTTGAAAGCTGAGTTTTGACCGAAGGCTTGAGTTTCTCTCTCTAGAATTTTTGGCAGAGCTTCGCTAAGGATGTTGGATGCGTAAGGAAGGAATGGCATTGGCTTGGGGTATTTATAGACTCCAGGATCCGGGCTTGGGCCCAAAAACTGGGCCTCCGGCCAAGCGTCATCATTACACACCGTCGTTTCACCCAACCGGTGACGCCCGCCCACGAGCAGCCAACGGCTACACTCCACGTGTACCCCCCCCCCCCCCCAACGGCTATAAACCTGACGTTACATGCTCCAACGGCTATATCTCCAACGGCTATATTCTGGAAGCCCCCGGGTTTTCTACTTCACTCCACTTCATCAAGGAGAGCCTCCGGGTACACTTACCCAGAAGCGCCCCCGGGTTGTGCTCCACACAGCACATAACAGACGCCTTCGGGATCACTCCTTCAGAAACCTAAGGCTTCATATCAGGGCACCCCTCGGGAATTCCCCCTCAGCACTGTAAAACCGGATAGCCCCCGGGGAGTTGTCTCATTGACGGATAGCCTACGGCACACAGGTAATGGGAGCCCTCGGGTATCTTCATCACCAACTAATCAACCAATAGTGGACCCCTCGATAACAACTCCACTTCTGCCCTCATCCATCAGGCCCTCGATCCCCAGATTGAAGGGCTCCCCTTCGGCACCCCCAGGACATCAACAGCAAGCCTCCGGCTAATCAACACATGAGCCCTCAGAAAAAGAAGAGCCTTCGGCATTACCGTTATTCTCCATTTTTGACCAAGGTTTCACATTTTCGATTCATCGTTGGGGGAATTCGGTGCACTCTTTTTCCCTCATTAGGATTTTTTCCCCCAGGGTTTTTCCTAATGAGGTTTTTAACGAGGCATCCCCCCAAAATGAAACGAAAAGCGTCAGCCTTCGGCCCACAACAGCAACGCAACCACTCTACTCCTTTTTCACCACTTTACAAGTGCCTCAAGGAGTGGGGGACTGGAGAACCCCCTTGGGAAAATCATTAAATTACAAAATTAGTGAAATTCCAACAAACGACAAAGCAAGCCCTCAAGTCCCGACATGTGGGTAACTGAGGGACTGCCTTCGGCAGGGACATAAAAGCAACAACTCCTCACCAACTTCAGAGATCACGACAGGACAACATCAAAGGGCAAGCACAAATTACTCCTTTTCCCTCAAATACCTTTCGGCAAAAGGAGTGAGGGACTCCTGATGGAGTATATGGCCCGGGAACACCCGGCCCACAGACTCCTACTACTCCAGTAGAGGCCCAACAGGCCCAGAAGGCCCAACAGGCCCAGATCACGGCGCCCAGAGTACCAAGCAGCCCGCAATACGCACCAGGGGTGCCTTCGGCCCCCTGGCCGAAGGCTCCAAACTATCACACCATGGATATTTCAAACAAACAGAGGAACTGGGAGAAAACGGAAAAAACAGTAGCCCTCGGCACCAGGAGCCCTCGGCACCAGGGTTCCATCGGTTTGAGGAGCCCTCGGCTGCTGCTCTATAGCCGAAGGCACCTTCCCCGACATGATATCCGCCTCACATGCGTACAGATCACCGTACCCTGTACAAACGTCCCATCCAACAGCCGCATTAAATGCGGCCACATGCGGCTGCCAACGCCAACCAGTTGAGGTGACCTCTCGGCCAATTGGCGTTTGACACGTGTCCCTGTCCGGCATTTATTGCTACTATAAATAGCACCCCATTTCCCCATTTGTAACCACGCTGAAAGCGCTCCACATTTATAATACACTCTCTCTCCCTACATTTACTTGCTCTGACTTCTCTCTAAGTTATTCCCAGCAATAACCCTTCGGATATATACCCCCGGGTAGACTATCCATCAAGTTTCATGGTCATTTATGTTTAAAAATTGAACACAAGTGACCATGACCCAAATAATTGATGGAATTTTTCAAATGTAATACTAAAATAAAACATATTTACACAAATATGACTAATAGTTTCTACAATATAGTGTCATTTAATAATTTCATTATTGATTATTTCTATACAATATCAAGTATATGACTTGTCCATGACTGGGTATAACCTGTTATGCATGTGACTTTTAAATATATAGAAGCTTTGCATATTCTATAAATAATCTGAACTATAGTCGTTATTCTTTTAATAATCCCAATTAATCATCAAGTCATTTATTTCACAAAACGTAGAAAAGTTCAAAAAATGTTCAACATTAGGATTTTATGATATATAAATTTAACTAGATCTAAAAACGTACGCATTTTAAAAACAAAAGTATTACGTTTTATTGAAATTATTACTAAGTTAAATTATACTCCGTATAATTTACCATTTCACCTTATTGAAATTATTACTAAGTTAAATACTTCATGGTGTCTTGAAGAATTACCCAATGTAGTTAGTGAATAAGTTTTTAATCAATAAACGAGCAAACAAACTAAATGTGAATAAGCTTTTTAAACTATTGTCATATTTGTCACCGACAATTTTATGAATCAAAACTTATTCTCTCACTTTTATTTTTATATACGATACTATATACCGTGCATCGCACGGGTCAGATACTAGTATATATACAATACTTTGTATATCTAATAAAGGTAACTACTTTTCCTATTTTTTATCTATACCGCAAATACATTAGATAAAAAAATGAGAAAATGGTCAAAATGATACATGAATTTGTTTCAAGGGGAGTAAGGATGTTTTTACTTGGACTGTAATTCCTCAAGTTTTTTTTTTTAAATTAATGTTAAAAAATAAGTTACTACGTATTTACGAAACTAATGTGAGGTTAAAATTATTTACGAGAATACTACTAAGTAAACTAGGGTTAGGAAAATCCTTCCAAACCCGCACGGGTAGCTCAGTTGGTTTAGTGGTGGGAAATTTGGACCAAGTGACCAAGGTTCAAAACCCGCAACGGCCGTGTGGAGGTCACAAAACCTGGAATAAGGCTGGGCCTCTGGTGCACACGGAAAAAAGGCCTACCAACATTGAGTCGACTGAGTCACCGTGATTAATATCGTCCCAAAAATCATGTCGGGTCGGGATATGAAGAGCTCCTGGAATGGGAGATTCCAACTTTTGGAACGGGAAAATCCTTCCAAATACAGAAAGCAGCGTACGTACGTAGTACGTAATAGAAACGTACTATTGCCAGAGGAGGGAGGATAAGGTGGCCACGTGGGATATATACTTTTAAAAATTCCACTTTTTCTTTAAAGTGATCTATCTTTTACATATTTGTTGGAAGAAGGGGAGACCCTCTACCTTTTGCCAGGGGTGCCTGGGACTACGCGACAGGGGTGCCTTCGGCCCCCTGGCCGAGGGCTCTAAACTGTCACAGAACGGGGTTCTCAGAGCAAACTAAGAAACTGGGAGAAAACGGCAAAAACAGCAGCCCTCGGCACCAGGAGCCCTCGGCACCAGAATGCCATCGGTTCAAGGAGCCCTCGGCTGGTGCCCTATAGCCGAAGGCACCTCTCCCGACATGATATCCGCCTCACATGCGTACAGATCACCGTACCTTGTACAGACGTCCCATCCAACAGCCGCATTAAATGCGGCCACATGCGGCTGCCAACGCCAATCAGTTGAGGTGACCCCTCAGCCAATGGGCGCTTGACACGTGTCCCTGTCCGGCATTTATTGCTACTATAAATAGCACCCCATTTCCCCATTTGTAACCACGCTGAAATCGCTCCACACTTGTAATACACTCTCTCTCTCTACATTTACTTGCTCTGACTTCTCTCTAAGTTATTCCCTGTAATAACCCCTCGGATATATACCCCCCGGGTAGACTATCCATCATTTGGTGCTCTCGTTGAGAGGTCGAACAATCAAGTAAGAAACCCTCCCCCCTTCGCCAAACACTAGCCCTCTGCCAAAATGGTGAGAACTACTCGTGCCAACTCCAAAAACGTAGAAGACAAGAACCTGGCCCTCAGCGACGTCAACGCCCCCGAAGCCTCTCACAGGGCTCCCGAGGGCGGTGTCATCGCTGGGCTGGAACAGGCGGCTGTCGACCTACGCCTTCAGATCCAACAGAATGCCCCCGATGCCCGCCTTGGCATCGAGGCCAAGAAGAAAAACCGGAGCGATGACCAAGTCAGCCCTCCGGTCCTCACCATCGACGTGCAATCGGCGCTCTCCGCCTTCATCCAAACACTCACACAGAACCCGGGTGCCTTCGGCACCTTGGCTCCGGCTCAACCCCAGGTTGGGGAGAACATCATACTCCCCCCTCTGCCACACCCCTTCGGAAACCCCCACCCTCGGGTGAGGAATGACGAAGGGGTAGTGGCCAAAGAAACGTCCTCCCAGGAAGTTCAGTCCCGGGACCGCCACCATGACAACAGAGAAAGGCCCCGCACTTCCGCCCTCAACCGGCTCGGAGGAGGGCCAGACCGCCGGGGGGTCCAAGACCGCCTCGGAGGGAAAGCACTCCAAAGGCCCCAGGAAAGTGGAGGGTCTGTCTCGAGGGCAGACGAGGAGCGTCCCCCTCGGGACAAAGGCAAGGCACACCTTCACGCCAATGATGCTCGCCACCAGATCAACCAGGCCCACTCGGCCCGGGTTCGTTCGCAGGGGGCGGAGACCTCCCGAAGGATCCCCGGGACGAGATTATTGCGGCCCTCCAACGCCGGCTTGAGGAAATGGAGTCCAACAAAGCTCACGCCACCGCCTCCACCCCTCACTCAGACCTCAAATACGAGGCCATGATGGCCAAAATGGAGGAATTACAGAAGAAGGTGGCCGAGGGCTTCGGGGAACCCGTCATCCAGCTCCGGACCCGGACGCCATTTACCCCAAGGGTACTGGCGGCCCGGATCCCGGAAAAATACCGAGGGCAACACATACAGCCCTATAACGGGAAGACGGACCCCCAAGAGCACTACAGCAAATATCAAAACAACATGATGATGGTAGGGGCGTCGGACGAATATTTGTGTCGTTGGTTCCTCTCCACCTTAGAGGGGCCGACGTAAGAATGGTTCAACCGGTTGCCCGAGGGCTGCATTGATTCATGGCAAGAACTCACCCAGCGATTCTTGACACAATTTGCCGGGAGGCGTCGCACGAGGAAGCACTTCTCCCACCTCCTAACAATACGCCAAAAGAGGGATGAGACCCTTCGGGACTTCCTGGAGCGCTGGAGGACGGAGGCCGACAAAGTCGACGGTGCTGATGACGGGACCCTCCTGGCCCTCCTACAAACCGTCCTCCGCACCGGCAACTTTTCAAGGAGCCTCATCATTGAACCCCCCCGCGATTACATAAGGGCTTTGCAGCGGGGGGACCGGTATGCTGAGGCCGAGGAGGTGGAGAAATATCACCAGCATCCGGATCAGCAGCCCCCGAGGGCTGACAACAAAAACAACCGAGGGCCGGGGGCTCCTCCAAATCACCCCAAATCTTCAGGACCCTCTGATGATCGCCCTCGGCAAGGCCAAGCCAAGCCCGGGGGAGGTTATAAGAGCAACCCTAAGACTTGGGCACAGCCCATACTCCTGGACCGCCCTCGGACGCCATTGACGCACCCCGTCAGCATCATCCTTGATTTTGCCGAAGAGAGGGGCCTCGTTGAGCGCGATTCTCGCGCGCCCCCGGAGGTACATGCTATCAACCCTCAGTTCCCCTACTGTCGTTTCCATCGGCACCAGGGGCACAGAACCGATGATTGCCATCAGCTAAAGACGGCCATCGAGAGATTAATACAAGCGGGACACCTGTCCCAGTTTGTTCAGAGCCCTCGGCAGGAGGGACCTTCTCATCAGGGGCCTCCCCGAGGGCACCACACGAAGCCGAACGCTTGGGTAAACCCGAATACCACCCCCCTCGGCAAAAAGAGGGAGATCGGAAACTTGGAAGAAGAGGAGGAGGAATACCCCCACTACCAGGAGAAGTAGCGCCACATCCTCATGATCACCGGCGGCAATACAGGGGGCGATTCCACCAGCCAGTGGAAGAATTGGGCTCAATCGCTTTACGTGGGGGAAGTCACTCATATGCCCCCGGTAAAGCGACTGAGGGAGGAACCCATCACCTTCACCAACGCAGACCTCCCTCCTACTTCTTCTCCTCACAGGGATGCCTTGGTGATTCGAACTGAAATAAGCGACACCATCATTCACCGAACATACATTGACACGGGCAGCTCCGTCAATGTAATGTACCTCAGCACTTTCAGAGAACTACATTTGGAGAGGGGGTCCCTTTGGCCCATTAAGACCCCTCTTGTCGGCTTCACCGGCGATACTATTGATTCCGAGGGGGTAATAACCCTCCTGGTGATCTTCGGCGACGGGCTCCATAGAGCCCAGCTCGAAGTGGAGTTCGTCGTTGTCAACATCGACTGCGCCCACAACATTATCCTCGGCCGGCCAGCCCTCGAGGACCTCGAGGCCATCATCTCCATGAGGCACCTCTGCCTCAAGTTTCCCGCCGAATGGGGCATTGGCTACTCCCGGGGGAACCAGAAAATCGCCCGCGCATGCTACCTTCAAGTCACTAAGAAGGTAAGCAAGACGGAATTCCGTGTTGACACCATCACCGGAACCATCGACCAGGAGGAAAAGAGACCGAGGGCTGAACCAGCCGAGGAAATAGAAGACTTTGCGCTCGATCCGGCCCAGCCGGAAAGAGTCGTGAAGATTGGAGCCCAGCTCCCTGAAGATCTCAAGACCGGCATCACCGACGCCCTCCGCGCCTACTCCACTGTCTTTGCTTGGGGGCCGGAGGACATGCCAGGAATTAGCCGAAGGGTCATCACCCACCGCCTCTCGGTGGACCCTTCGGCAAAAGCAGTACAACAACGAAGAAGACCCCTCTCCGCCGAGAGGAGGGAATTTGTGAAAAAGGAAGTCACCATGCTCCTCTCCATTAAGCACATCAAGGAGGTGAAATATCCCTCATGGCTGGTGAATGTGGTCCTCGCACAGAAGCCCCCTACCTTCCGCATGTGCGTGGACTACACCGATCTCAACAAAGCGTGCCCTATGGATCCATTCCCTCTACCAAATATTGATCAACTGGTGGATGAGACCGCAGGGTGTGAGATCATGTCCTTCCTCGATGCCTTCCGAGGGTATCACCAAATTTTCATGCACGAGGAGGACGCCGAAAAAACTGCCTTCATGACTCCCGAGGGCATCTTCTGCTACCTAGTAATGGCCTTCGGCCTAAAGAACTCAGGGGCCACTTACACCCGGATGGTGGCCCGGGTCTTTAAAGCCGTCCTAGGGCGCACCATGGAGGCCTATGTCGACGACATGATCGTCAAGAGCAAACAATCTTCCAGCCATGCTGACGACCTCCGGGAAATCTTCGCCATCATGCAAAAGTTCAACCTTCGGCTAAACCCGAAGAAGTGCACCTTCGGCGTCCAAAGGGGCAAGTTCTTGGGCTACATGGTGAGCCGAAGGGGTATTGAGGCCAATCCCGAGAAAATCCAGGCCATCATCAACATGGAGCCCCCACGCAACGTGAAGGAAGTTCAACGGTTGACGGGCCGCCTGGCAGCCCTCAACCGCTTTCTATCTAAATCAGCGGAGAAGTCTTTACCCTTCTTCCAAATCATGAGGAAGACGGCTGGTTTTCAATGGACTTCAGAATGCCAGGAGGCATTCGACGAGCTCAAACGGTATCTATCTTCACCTCATGTGCTCTCCAAACCCAAGGTAGGGGAGACCCTCTACCTCTACCTTGGGGTCAGCCCGGCGGCCATCAGCTCTGTGCTCATCCGGGAGGAAGATGGCATCCAACATGCCATCTTCTACGTTAGCAAGACCCTAAGGGAGGCCGAGCTCAGGTACTCCCCTGTGGAAAAAACAGTGTTGGCTATCGTTTGGACCGTCAAGAAGTTGAGCCACTACTTTCAAGCTCACCCGGTTCAGGTCCTCACTCATCAACCCCTCGGCGCCCTCATGAGGAGCCCCACCAGCTCCTCCCGCATGGTGAAATGGGCTATATTCTTGAGCCAATACAACATTGACATCCGCCCAAGGCCTGCCATCAAGGGCCAAGCCCTGGCGGACTTTGTGACGGAATGTACCGCAATGGCAGCCACAGACGAGGAGCCCTCGGCTACCTCGGACAACTGGTGGACCCTCTACACCGACGGCTCCTCCGCGACCAAAGCATGCGGGGGAGGGGTAGTCCTCATTACTCCCGAGGTCTTCAGAGCCTACTATGCAATCCGCTTCTCCTTCAAAGTCTCAACAACGAGGCCGAATATGAGGCCCTCCTATGTGGCCTTCGGCTGGCTGCCAACATGAGGGCTTGGCAGATCCACATCAAATGCGACTCCAAGTTGGTCGTTGGCCAAATCTCCGAGGAATATGAGGCCAAGGAGGGAAGAATGAAACAGTACAAGGAAGCGGCCAAGGAGTTGCTTAAGGTATTTGAGGCACACTCTCTCACTCAAATACTGAGGGCTCAGAACTCCGAAGCCGACTTATTATCTAAGCTCTCGGCCGACTCTCCCGAACACATCTCCAAAATTGCCAAAATTGAGGAACTCAGCCTCTCAAGTATCCATGCAAGCCCCATTATGAACATACAACAACGCCAAGAGGATTGGATCTCAGATATCACCGCCTTCATCTCCACAGGGCGGCTACCCGAGAATGAGACCCGCGCAAAACTGGCAAAGCTGAGGGCTCCTAGCTACACCATCGAAGATGGAAGGCTCTACAAACGATCTTACAATGGCACGCTACTTCGGTGCCTTCATCCAGATGAAGCCGAGGTCGCAATGGAGGAGGTACACGGTGGCACTTGCTCAGCTCACCAGGGACCCTTCTCCATGTCCCGAAGGCTCGTTCTCCAGGGCTACTTCTGGCCAACCATGGCCAGAGATTGTGCCGACCTCGCCCGAAGGTGCACCGCATGTCAGCATTTCCAGAAAGCCCCCGGCAGGCCAGCGGTCAACTATGTCCCCATCAGCACATCTGTCCCCTTTTCTCGATGGGGAATAGACCTCGTGGGCCCTCTGCCGAGGGGTACCTCCAACAACAGATATATCATTGTGGCTATCGACTACTTCACCAAGTGGGTGGAGGCTGAACCCCTCGCCAGCATCACAGAGGCGAAGTGCCGTCACTTCGTCCTCAAGAACATCCTCACAAGGTTTGGGGTCCCCCAGCAGATCATCACCGACAATGGGACACAGTTTGAGGCAGCCCCCTTCTGTGCCCTTCTGGAGGCATGGGGCATCAAATACACCTTCTCCTCCGTTGCCTACCCTCAAGGCAACGGGCAAGTAGAGAATGCCAACCGGACCTTGCTCGAGGGCCTCAAAAAGAAGCTGGAGGCCGAGGGCGGTGGCTGGGTGGAAGAACTCCACAACATCCTTTGGGCCTACCGCACCACCCCTCGGCGAGCAACAGGTGAAACACCCTTCTCCCTCTGCTACGGTTTTGAAGCCAAAGCCCCTACGGAAGTCACCCTTCCCACCCGAAGGGTGATCCAATATGACCCCGAGGTCAACGACAGCAACATGGCCCTCGACCTCCACCTCATTTCAGAACGCCGGGAGCAGGCCTTCATCCGGGCAGAAAACTACCGAAGGCAAGTCAAAAGCTACATCGACCCCAAAATCCGCACCCGAGAATTCCAAGTGGGGGACTATGTCCTCCGGAGGAGGGAAGCCAGCCAACCAACCGAGGGAGGAAAAATGGAACCAAAATTCGAAGGCCCCTACATCGTAGCAGCCATCATCAAACCTGGAACTTACAAGCTCAAACGTCCCAACGGGAAAGAAGTCCCTAGGCACTGGAATGTACACCACTTAGTTAAATTTTATCAATAATGTAAAGAGCGGCCAGGCCCTCATAACTAATGAATGTACTATCCTATGGCCCAAGGCCTCCAATTTCGAAGAATGAAGATACATTCAAGACATCAAACCCTCATACTGACTACAGGCCCCAGGCCTCACCACTAGAAGAACCCCCTCCGGCACCAAGTGACGAGGGCGGACATCATCAACACATACAAAAACAGTGAAAACACCACGTGTTTTCAGTCAAGACCCCTCGGTACCAAGTACCGAGGGAGGGAACTCCTATCACCAACAACAAGGAACGCCATGTGTTTCATTTCCCTTCGGCACCCAGTGCCGAGGGTACATCCCCACCTTCAACATCGAAAAAGAAAAGATGAGAACACCAAGTGTTCCTACAGAAGCCTCTTCGGCACCCAGTGCCGAGGGTACACCTCCATCATCAAACATTGAAACAAAGAAAGAACACCAAGTGTTCCTACAGAAGACCCCTCGGCACCCAGTGCCCGGGATATGCTCTCCTATCAACTTCCAAACATCTGTTGGGAGACGCCAAGTGTTTCATTTGAAGACCCTTCGGTACCAGGTACCGAGAGTAGACACCTCCATCAACTACAACGAAAGAGAACACCAAGTGTTCCTACAAAAGACCCCTCAGTACAAAGTACCGGGGGCTACACATCGAAACTAACACCAAGTGTTGTTTCTAAAAGCCGTACCCCACGAGGACGCATATACCGAAGGCGCCACCATCGGTGCCGGCGGCACGTAGTGCCCCCGGCCATTTGCAACTAGTGTGCAAATGAAAACCCTTCCTTGAAACGCTTTCCGCGTCACTACCCCCAGGGTATGACAGGCATGAGAAATGCCCAGGATTCGACTTTCAAAAACAGAACGCTATCCGCGTCATCACCCCAAGGGTATGACAGGCACGAGAAATGCCCAGGATTCGACTTCCAAACCGAAACGCTCCCCGCGCCACCACCCTAAGGGTGTGGCAGGCCACGGACTATGTCTAGCGCCGAGGGGATGACTTTCAAAAATGAGGCGCTTTCCGCGCCATCCCCCAAGGGGAGGCAGGTTACGGACCACCATATCTTGTGCCCAAGAAACGACCCTCGATCCCCTCGGAACTTGGAAGGTTAACCCGAGGGAGGAGAGCCATTGGTGTATTCTGATGGTCCCCTGATAGGCCCAGCCTTACCAAGAAACCAAGTTTCTTGATGCCTTCCCTTCACCACCAACCAAAAAAAAAGGGGGGGGGGGGGTGAAGGGGAGTAGACTCAGCGAGAAATCAAAGAGTACACTCCAACAGATCACAACATGCTGAGGGCTCCCCACGAGAACACCTCCGGTAGTTGAAGGCTCCTATTTCCCGAAGGATACTACTCAAATGGATATCATCAAGAAACGGCTAAGTCCACTACTTGGTCACCCCCGGTCACACAAACACCGAAGGCTTCAACAATACGAAGGGACTGGACTATCCAGAGTCTACTAAACGGTAATTCAAACTAATACCGAGGGCCCTTACCCCATAACAAGGGTCAAACTCTCCAACTTTTAAAGCGTATGCCGAGGGCACACACTCCTCATCGGCTTTCTTCACAACAACAGGATTCCACACATATTTGGCCCTCGGCCAGAGACTCATACAACACAAGGGATCTACATCCGGAAGCTCAACATCAATTTACGCCTAGAAAGTATTCTAAGTCCTAAATGAGTGGCCCCCGGGCATCTCGCAAAGTGATGCAGAGTCAGAGGGCACTTATCACCCGAAGGCGACACAAGGAAGCAGCACTTAAAAGAATTCTAGGTCCTAAAGATTGGGCCCCCGGCCTAATCAATATTACAGCTAGGGGAACATGATAGCCGAAGGCTATGCGACACAACAGCACTTAGGAAATTTTCTAAGTCCTACACATTTCCCCCCCGGTAAACCACTCATACATCAAGAAGGGATGCCATCTCCCGAAGGCTTCCAAGGGAAAATCTACACTTAGAAGTTTTTCTAAGTCCTACATATTTCACCCTCATCTCAAGGGACCTAATAGCCGAATGCTACCTATCAATCAAAGGCTACAGTACACAAGGAATCAACACTTAGGGAAATTTTCTAGTTAGGGAAATTTTCTAAGTCCTAAAGAGTTGTCCCCCGGAACTATCAACATTTCAGTTGGGGCTCCACAGCAGCCGAAGGCTACATGACATATTACACTTGCAAAATTTTTTTTAAGTCCTGTACATTGGGCCCTCGGTCCAATATTCACACATCAGGAAGGAGACTACCTACCGAGGGCGTCCGAGGGCAAAACTACACCTGGAAATCTTTCTAAGTCCTAGGGATTGGGTTCTCAACCTGTTGGTCCCGGTTATACTGGATACAGTCTAGAGGGCGGGGGGTGAATAGACTGTATTGGTTTTTAGCTTTTTAAACTAAGTACCAGATTTACAGAATAGCTTGTTCTGTTGAAGGAACAGACTGGCAGCGGATGGGGTTCTGGTAGGGAGTTCTGTTAGCCTCAGAGAAGCAAAGGCAGAAAGCCTTCTGTTAACTCGTGGAACAAGTTCTGCTGAACACAGATACCAAGTCCAAGGAGTCAGACAGTTCTATCTAAGTGCAAGTATTTAAAGCAGTAAGTAAACGACACCAGGGATTTTTATAGTGGTTCAAGGAACAACACGTTCCTCTAATCCACTGTTCCACTAAGCTGTAAAAACTGCCGTTTACAAAGCCTTAGTCCTAGTACTCAAGAATCACTCCACGTCTTCTTCAAGCCTAGATGTGTCCTGGGATGCACTGCCTGGCTTCCTTTAACACTGGTCCTTTCACTGAGTTTCCTTGAAGTATCACCACTTCACTACTCCAGTTATTTGGACGTCCTTCTTGTAGCAAGAAGAGTTTCTGTTGAAACAGGGGTTCCTCCAACTAGCTTCGTTACAAAAGATTTGTATGTGAGGAGCTTGAAGAGTTGAAGAACACTTGGAACTTTGCTTGAGTTGGAAAGAGTATTTTTCCAACTTCTGCCTTCTCTTGTAAAAGATGATGAGTTTGAATCTCAAGGAGGCTTTTTGCTTTTCAGAGTTTGAATATCTTGCTTGTGGTTAGAAAAGGTTATCTTGGCAAAGTTTAGCAAAGTTGCAAAGTTTAGCAAAGTTGCAAAGTTTTTGGTTGTTCTTCGTAGTGTATCTTTTATACTGAGGTTGTCTTCCCGTTGGAGGAGTAGGAGGACAACTGCATTAAATGCGTGACCAGTTGACTTGACTAGTAGAGCCCGGTAAAGTTGGCGGGTTACTATTTTGGGATAAAGTATTCCTGACATTGCGGCCAATCATCTGCAATTACTCTACGTAGCATGGGGTGCATTAAATGAGCATTTAATGCGTGCACTGTAGCTTTTCCGTTTCATACTCCTAGCCGTTGAAGGAGTCTTTTAGTTGACTTCCCGGTTCTGTGAATTTCTTCTAAGTGTCAGGCCTTCTGGTGTCTTTAATTGAGAGTAGAACAGAGGAGGTCTGGAGCACTTCTGTTGAGAGAATATCCAACAGAGACCCAGAAGGGTTTCTGTCCGAGTGAAGACTAACAGAGACCCTGTGGTCTTCTGTTCTGGAACAGAGAACCAAAGGTCCTCTGTTACAGTAAAGTCTTTCGAGGCACTTCTGCTCTTGAAGTCCTTCTGCTCTTGAAGCCCTTCTGCTCTTGAAGGTCTTCTGTCAAGTCGATTACTCTAAGAACTTTACAAAGGAAAATTCTAATACATAATTTCTAAAGGGGTACTTTAAAGTCCTAATTAATCTAGCATCATCAAAATCTAATTACAATTATTCCTTACAATTTCCCCCTTTTTGATGATGCCAAAACCCTTTAACTATTTCCAGAGAAGTGCCCTCACCATAAAGAAAAATTAAGTTTAAAAACTTCCATTAAAATCTTGGTGGGCAACTTGGCATAGGAAAATAGTAAGAGTGCGGTACAATCAGATAGCAGAATATAAGGGAAATAAACAAACACAAGCAAAAGGCAAAAAGACAAGAATTTGAGGAAAAGCACTTCAAAGTAAGAAGGCAGAGATGTGATTTTATTAGATAGGTTTTACAGAGTTTAAACCTTACACATTCTCCAGATTAGCTGCCTGTAGAGCTTCTTCCTCTAGTCTTTGAAGCCTGAGCAGTTCTTCGTTTATTTCAGCTCTAATTTTGAACAGATTGCCAGACCTTTGATAAGATGCTCATATTGGAGACAGCTTGCAGTCCAAATAGTTGAGGACACCTTCATGTATGGTCTTTCCTGGGACAGTGTTCTTCTTGTACCATTCTTCTGCTTCTTCAAGTGATCCACCATACCTAACTCTGACAACACCATCTTTGTCCAAGTAGAGGTGCTGTTGTTGGGTAGGAGTCATTTTAGCCTTCATCTCTTCAAATTGAGCTCTGTCAATGTTCTGAGAACCACCCAATCTCCATTCAGTGAAGTTGAAAACTTTCTTCTTCTTGGTGCTCTTCTTTACTGGAGATGGGGGTCTGGGTATGCCTGCTGCTCTCTTCTTCTGTAGAGCAGCTTCAAAGTAGGGAGCCGGATCCACTGCAGGCTCAGCAGAGGAGGGTGCCCTAGTAGGAGTCCTGTGAGACCTAGGCCTGGTCTGTTGAGGGTCCTCTTCCCCCTTTTTGGCATCATTCAGATCTTCAATCATCAGGCTGATTTTCTGAAATTCTGAGGCCTGAGTGGAGGCTATCTGCTCCAGGGCCTCTGGTAGAGTTTGGGTGACAGAGGTAAGGCCTTCAATGAGACCTTGCTGCTTCTGTATGGCAGAGAAGATGTCCTTGTTATTGGCTTCAAGGAGCACCATCTTTTGATAACGATCTCTGTCAGTAGACAGAAGTGCTTGAGCCTGTTCTTGATGAGTTCTGCACATTGCCTCAATAGAAGTCAAGTGCCTTTCTGTCCTGGCATCAGATTCCTTCAGAGCTTCAAGATGCTCTGAGATATTGTGAATGGTATGTTCTTGACTCAGGAGAGTTTGTTGGAAGATAGAAAGAGTGTTGTGGATGCCTGCCACTTCTGCTGTCAGGACATCTGTTCTGGCGGATGATGAGGCCATGAAGTTGTTGAGAGTTCCAGTGAGGTTCTCAAAACGATCAGAAATGAACTGCATACCTGAGTTTAGATTGTCATTCACATGAGCAAATTGCCCATAGTGTTTGTCATTGATCTCAATCGGTTTGTTCATGCCTTGGAGGATCTGTCCTCCAAATTCTTCAGCAGATTCAACAAATGTGTTGAAGGGGACGTTGTTCTGATGTCCATCAGCTTGAGGCATCTCTAGACCTCTTCCCTTAGGCAAGGGATGATGTTCTTGGACAGATGACAGAGATTGGACAGTCTGTTCATGTTCCAGTTGAGTCAGAGGAGGGGTCTTCTGTCTCTTGGATGTGGCCTTGTAAGATTTGCTGATCATGAATCCATCCATGTCAGACGAATCTTCATAAGAGGAGTAAATGGGTATGGTGTTTCTGATGACTTTCTTCTTTTTCCTGAAGGAGGGATTGGGGGCAGTAGAATGTCTGGAATTCCCTTGGGGTGCAGAGATGGGGGAGACTGTTGTAGGATCTTAGTCTCTGAGAAACCATACAGGTTTAAGGTTCTCTGCAGGTTGTTGTGGAGGAGAAGATTCTGGAGGAAGAGTTTGATGTTCAGATTCAGAGGATGAAGAGGAGATCTGTTGGGGTGAGGAGTTCTGGTGCTGGGGTGAAGATTGAAAAGGTGAGGCATTCGGTTGAGGGGGGGATGGTGGAGGTGAAGGTGAACGGTTTCTGAAAGGAACAATTGCTCTGCAGGGAGATGCAATTTTCTGTTTGGGTGATTGAGGAGGGGTGGGGGTTTTCTGTTTAGGAGATATAGGTTCAGGGTGTTCTGGTGGAAGGGTTCTGGTGCAGGAAGGAGGTGAGGGAATGAGGGGTTCTGTTGGGATATTAACAGAGGGGGTTGGAGAGATTACCTCAATGATATTCTCCTTGAGCAAAGAAGTCCTCCACTCCTTGATATGCTCCATCATTGCTTGCCCTTCTGTCTTGGGTACAGAGGGCTCTCCTGGATGGAGATGGGGTTGCACAGAATCTGTTGCCATCTTTGTGAATAGCCATTCCTCAAAGGCTTCAATTTCTTCCTCTCCTAGAGGTTTGACAGCCTCTTCTGAAGGTGAGGAGATGAGAATGGCCTTTCCTTTGTAGCTCGCCTTCTTCTTCTCAAGAACAGAGTGAAGGAACTTGAGGGCAAAACACTTCGAGACATCATCAGTCCCAACCCAGTTCAGAATGGCCTCCTCTTCTGGCTCATAATGATCAAAGTACTGAATTATTTTGGAGAGGGGTCCCATTCTCCACCTTCTCCATTCAAGGACCCGGGTAAACTGTCTGTCTAGCAAGGACAGATACCCATCTTTGACAGGACTGGGGTGTTCTGTTGAAGTAGACACCCTGGTCTGTTCAGGAGATGCAGCAGAGGTGGGGATCTCTGGTTCCCCCTGAGTGTCTGCCACTCCTTCAGATGCAGAAACCACAGGTTTAGAAACCTTCTTCTTTGGTTTTGTGGTCCTCTTCCTCTTCTGTCCAGCCTTAGAGGGGGCAACAGGTGCTTCCCTTTCGGTCTTCTTCTTCTTCTTCTTCTTCTTCTTCTTCTTCTTCTCAGCAGAAGGGGCTACAGAGAGAGGTTTCTGTACCTTCTCTCCCTGTTGTCTCTTAGCCTCAAGTTGAAGTTGTCTCTTTATTTCCGCCTTTATGGCTTTCTCCCTATTTGGAGAAGCAGTCAAGAAGATTACCTTGGTGTGATCCAAGGTTGAAGCCTTCCTCAAGTGTACTCCTTGTTTGAGAAGCACTTCTGAAATCAGTAGCCCATGTCCTAGCTTCCCAGAATAGAGGCTAGTTTTTGGGTTCTTCTTCTTGATGACTTCAATCAGAGACTTCACCATGACTTGTCCCCAATTGATGTTCACCCCATGATGCACTGCATACAGGGCCTTTGCATTGGCAGTTGTGACATCATCTGTGGAGGAGTACTTGCACCATAAACATTTGTGGAAAATGTTTATGAGCAGCTCAAATTCCCTCTTGAGAAAATTCTTCTTGATGTTGATCTTCTCTACTTCTTCCCCTTTTCTGCAGAACTTCTTCTTGAATTCTGTCAGAGGGATGTCAGTATCCTCCAAATCGAGTAGAGAGTCTTCCTCTTGTTGAATGTTGAAGATGTTGTTGATGACATCAGCATCAATCAACACTTCTTCTCCTTGGACGACGGAGGAGATGATTTCATCCTTGAAGGATGCGTTGAGATAGAACTCAACGGTGTCCACGTTGCTGTAGGCTTCATAACCATGAGAGATGACCTTGCTCAGTTGACATTTAGACAGACCATCAACAATGGCGGTCATCCGCTCCTTTTTCTCTGCGAACCTGGGTAGTACTTCCAGTTCGCATCTCAAGCCAGTCAATACATTCTTCAGGAGGGTTGCCTTTTGTTCCTTTGAGAGATCGGAGAAGCTCAAGAAGGCCATGGAGTTTACTGCGGTTAGAAAATTTTGGGGAGATAAGAGTTTGAAAGCTTGAGAGTTATGAGAGCAGTAACGGTTTAGGTTTGCGAAAGGGGTTTTTATGGATATGGGTTAGTGGACGTTTGAGATAATTTGTGGTTCCAAGGTACCAATAAATGTAAAAAGGGGCACAGTAAATAAATGGGGGCGCAGTAAATATTATACGGATTGATACCGTTTTAAGGGTAAAAGGGTAAAAGACCTTTAATTTTTTACTAGGTCACCCGGTTTACAAGATTTTCTAAGTCCATCACCTTCTGATAGACATAAGAGGATTTTTCTGTAAGAGGGGGGTTTTCTGTTGCTGAGGTGTTCTGTCAGGGTAGGGACCAGAAGAGGTTGACAGAAGAGGTTAACAGAAAGGGTTCTGCTACAGGAATTCTGTCAACAACAAATGAGCAACAGAGGGCCTTCCTTTTTATCTTTCCCTTGGAATCTCATCCATCATTCCCAATTCCTCTCTCAGTTTGTTGAACCTAGCCTCAGGAAGAGGCTTTGTCAGGATATCTGCAAGCTGGTCTTCTGTTGGCACATGTTCCATGCAGATGTGCTTCTTCTCAACATGATCTCTGATGAAGTGATGTCTGATCTCAATGTGCTTTGTTCTGGAATGAAGAACTGGATTCTGAGTGATAGCAATGGCACTGGTGTTGTCACAGAACAGCTTGATCTCCTTTGCTTGAATTCCATAGTCCTTCAGTTGTTGCTTCATCCAGAGTAGCTGAGCACAGCAACTCCCAGCTGCAATGTACTCTGCCTCAGCTGTACTTGTTGAGATGGAGTTCTGCTTCTTGCTAAACCAGGAAACAAGCCTTCCTCCTAGCAATTGGCAGTGACCAGAAGTGCTTTTTCTGTCTAGTCTGCAACCTGCAAAATCTGAGTCAGAATAACCAATTAGTTCAAAGTTACCTTCCTTTGGATACCATAGGCCTGCATTTGGATTTCCTTTGATGTATCTGATGATTCTCTTTGCAGCACTTAGATGGCTTTCCTTGGGCTTTGATTGGTATCTGGCACAGATTCCAACAGAGAACGAGATGTCTGGTCTGCTTGCAGTTAGATACAACAGAGATCCTATGATTCCTCTATATGTTGTTGCATCTACATCCTTTCCTTCATCATCTGGGCCAATTCCTTGTGAAGTGTTCATGGGAATCTTCACTGATGATTTGCCTTCCACTCCAAACTTTTTGATCAAGTCTCTGGTGTACTTCCCTTGATTGATAAAGATCCCTTCTGGAACTTGTTTGACTTGAAGTCCTAGGAAGTAACTGAGTTATCCCATCATACTCATTTCAAATTGACTCTGCATCACTTGAGAAAATTTCTTGCACAGTTCTGGATTAGTACTACCAAATATAATGTCATCAACATATATTTGTACTAGCAGAATATGATTAGCAACAGAGATTTGAAAAAGAGTTTTGTCAACCTTTCCTTTAGTAAACCCGTGGTTCACTAGGAAAAGGGACAATGTGTCATACCAGGCTCTGGGAGCTTGCTTAAGACCATAGAGGGCCTTTTTAAGCTTGTAGACACAAGAAGGTTGAGTAGGAATGACAAAACCTGGTGGTTGTTCCACATAAACTTCCTCTTCAAGATCTCCATCTGGTAGACCTTGATGTTGTTGTAGGCAGCATAGGCTAGAAAAATTCTGATGGCTTCAAGTCTGGCAACTGGTGCAAAAGTCTCATCAAAATCTATTCCTTCTTCTTGACAATATCCTTTAGCTACTAGCCTTGCTTTATTCCTTACAATGTTGCCATCTTCATCAGCTTTGTTCTTGAATACCCATTTGGTTCCAATGACATTCTGGTGCTTTGGCCTAGGAACAAGTTCCCATACCTTGTTCCTTTCAAACTGAGTGAGCTCTTCTTGCATAGCATTGATCCAATCTGAGTCTGCAAGAGCTTCTTCAACTGTCATAGGTTCCATCTGAGATATATAGCAGGCAAGCATTGCTTCTCTTCTAGATGTGGATCTGGTTTGAACTCCACTTCTGATTTGACCAATCACTTGGTTAGGAGGATGGTCTCTTAACCATGTCAGGTCAGGTTCTGTCAACTGCTGTCTTGGTCTCTCTGGTTCCTCATCTTCAGAATCTTCATCTTCATTCAACAGAAGGGGGTTTGGTGCAGGTGTAGGAAATGCAGGGTTGTCTGCCACCTCTTCTGTTGGTTCTGGTGTTCTGTCTTCTATGCTGACTTCCTTGAGGATCTCTGTTACCTCTTTAACAGAGATGCTTTCATCAAACTTCACATGTATAGATTCTTCAACATGTAAGGTCCTTCTGTTGAGTACTCTATAGGCTTTACTGGTGTTTGAATAGCCTATAAAGACTCCTTCATCAGCCTTCTCTTGAAAGACTTTCATATGCTCCTTTCCATTGTTAAGAATGTAGCACTTGCATCCAAATACATGAAAGTAGCTGATGTTAGGTTTTCTTCCCTTCCAGAGTTCATAAGGGGTCTTCTGGTGATTCTTGTTGATCATGCTTCTGTTCTGAGTATAGCATGCAGTGTTGATTGCTTTAGCCCAATATCTCATAGGCAATCCAGATTCTGCGATCATTGTTCTTGCAGCTTCTTTTAAGGTTCTGTTCCTTCTTTCTGCTACGCCATTCTGTTGAGGGGTTCTGGCGGCAGAAAGTTGATGAAAAGTCCCATTCTGATCACAGAAGTCCTTTATGACTTGGTTGACAAATTCAGTTCCTCTGTCTGATCTGATTGTCTTTACTTTCAAGTTCTTCTCAGTCTGAAGTTGCTTTAACAGAGATGGCAACTTCTGAAGAGTTTCATTTTTCTTTGATAGAAAAACAGTCCATGTATATCTGGAGTAGTCATCAACCATGACTAAGGTATATTTCTTGCCACCAACACTTGGAGTCTCAACAGGTCCAAATAAATCCATGTGAATCAGATTTAGAGGACTTGTAGAAAGATCTCCAGCAATGGGCTTGAAGGCATTCTTCACTTGTTTGCCTTTCTGACATGCACTGCAGAGGGTCTCCTTCTTGTATACAATGTCTGGTAGCCCTTCTACAATGTGTTCTCTGGCCAGTTTGTTGATTGTTTTGAAATTCAAATGGTTGAGCTTTTTGTGCCAGTCCCAGCTCAGTTTTGAATCTCCTTTGGCTATCAGGCAAACTCCATCTTTTGCAGTGTTCCAATCGACTACATAGATGTTCTTCTTCCTTGATGCTGTAAGAACCACTTCCTTTGTTGTCTCATGCTTCACATAGCAGAAGTCCTTTGTGAATTCAACAGTGTAGCCTTTGTCACAGAATTGGCTAGCACTTAGCAAGTTGAACTTCAGTCCTTTGACATAAGAGACATCATCAATGATTATCTGGTTCCTGATCAGCTTTCTTCTTCCTTTTGTTTGACCTTCTTTGTCATTACCTCCAAAGGTAACTCTAGGTCCTTTGCATTTCTGGAACTCTGTTAGGCAACTTCTGTCACCTGTCATGTGCCTGGAGCATCCACTATCAATAAACCATTCTTGCTCAGAGATGGCTCCAGCACATAGTTCCTGCAAGATCAAAAGAAAGATTTAGGTACCCAAGCAATGCTGGGTCCTGGGGGGTCATGGAGTCTGGGTAGTTGGTACCATTTTTGTCTCATCAAGTGAAACCTTGGTGGGTGGTACCCATTGTCCACCTGGTAGTTGTAGTAAACTGAAGTGTGATTCACTTTGGGCAGATGCTTGTGAGGGTCATGCTTCCTGTTTACATACTTTTGCATAGCTTTCTTTGTTGGAAAGAAGTCCCATATACTATCAAGAGCAGAGGGACGGTTAACCTTGGGCTTCTGAAGTTGACCAGCCAACCTCTTCTGCCTGAAGTTAACTCTCTCTTGATATTTGCCCTTCTGGTGATCATTTCTGGCACGATTGACATGAGGTTGTCTGTCAATGAATGGTCTTTTATTTTTGTTATCTTGAAAACCTTTTCTGTTGTTAGGTTTTCTGCCAGGTTCATTATTTTTCAAAAAGGGTTTCTGTTGGTCCTTTATCTTACCCTTTTCTGGTCTGACTTCCTCATGAACAACCTTGGTGCCAGATACGCCAGCTTGACAGATGGGGCTAGAAATCAGTGGCTCTATGACCTTATCTGCCTTAGCAACTCTGGTGCTAGGCATTACAGAAGGCTCACCTGATTCTGTTGAGCCATAACCAAGACCAAAACTAGTGCCAATCTGTTGATCAAGCACAATCTTTTCCATGGAAGACTGGGCCTTCTGGTAAGCTTTGTACTTAATCTCAAGAGGCTCTATTTCTCTTATTCTCTTGAGAAGAGAAACATTTTCAGTCTCCAGTTGATCTCTTTCCTCAATTAAAAGGTTGATTTTGATCTCAACCTCCTTCTTTAAGTCAAGAATTTCAGCTTTTAACTTACTGTTTTCTTCTGTTACAGAGGAATAAGTGGCTTGTATGGCTTTAAACTCTTCCCAAAATTCTGACATTGAATCAGAATCAAAAGCTAAGCCTACCGAAGAAAAACTAGATTCAGAAGTAGAGGTTACCTCATCATCAGAATGAGCCATGAGGAAAAGGTCTTCTGTCTCAGTATCAAAGCAACAGAAGGCCTCATCAGAATCTGAGTCAGAACTGGATTCTGTTTCTGACAGAGGGTCTTTCTCCAGCTGTTCTGTCACAAGTGCCTTTCTTCTTCTGGAGTTGTCTTCGTACTTCTTCTTTTCTCCATCCTGTCCTTGCTTCTTGGACACTCTAGGATGGGGACAATCAGCCTTGAAGTGACCTGGTTGTCTGCAGTTGTAACAGAGAAGCTCTCCACTGCTTTCTGTTGATTTGACCTTCTGGTATGGTTTTCTGTTGAAAGATGGACTCCTTCCATCTTTGGGATTCTTCATAAACTTTTTGAATCTCCTGGCAAGGGCAGCCATATATTCATCAGATAAAAGTACTGAAGGGTCAAAATCATTTACCTTAGATGTGCTGGCAGTGAGGGCTGTAGTGGTCCTCTCTTCTGGTACATCTTCCTTTTCTTCAATCATTTCAAACTCATGAGCTTTGAGATCTGAAATGAGCTTATCAGTGGGATAAGTCTTTACATCCTTGCTGGCTTGGACAACAACTACCTTCATCTTCCATGCTGAGGGCAGTCCCCTCAACACCTTCAGATTGATCTCCTTGATGGTGAGTTCCTTGCCAAGCTCAGAGATCTCTCCAGTGAGAGTGAGGAGCCTGTCATACATCTTGGAGATGCTTTCACCAGGGAGAAGTTTGAAGTCATCAAACTTCTTGTTGGCTATGGTTAGTTTGTTGTCCTTCTCTTGCTCATCACCAGCTCCAATGAGCTCAAGAGTATCCCAGATTTCCTTAGCAGTCTTGCACTTCTTGATTCTGTTGAAGTACCTATCATCAATGGACTTGTAGAGGATGTCCTTGGCAATATTGTCTAGGTTGTACTTTCTCCTCTCTTCAGTGGTCCATTCTGACTTGGCTTTACTGATCATCTGGGGTCTGGTGTTGTCTATGGCATGCTCAGGATTGACCTTCTGGAAGCTTGTGAAAGGGCCAGTATCTAGAACTTCCCACATTTCATCATGCAGGGCACAGAGATGTGCTTTCATCCGGATCCTCCAGTCATCAAACTTAAGATCTGAAAACATAAGATTCTTGGACAAGGAGTGATCCATTATATCATATAGAAATGAGGTAAAACAGAAAAACAAGTGGATCTTTGTTCAACAAATAACCTAAGAGATTATTAGAACAAGGAGGCTCTGATACCACTTGTTGGTCCCGGTTATACTGGATACAGTCTAGAGGGGGGGGGGGGGGGGGTGAATAGACTGTATTGGTTTTTAGCTTTTTAAACTAAGTACCAGATTTACAGAATAGCCTGTTCTGTTGAAGGAACAGACTGGCAGCGGATGGGGTTCTGGTAGGGAGTTCTGTTAGCCTCAGAGAAGCAAAGGCAGAAGGCCTTCTGTTAACTCGTGGAACAAGTTCTGTTGAACACAGATACCAAGTCCAAGGAGTTAGACAGTTCTATCTAAGTGCAAGTATTTAAAGCAGTAAGTAAACGACACCAGGGATTTTTATAGTGGTTCAAGGAACAACACGTTCCTCTAATCCACTGTTCCACTAAGCTGTAAAAACTGCCGTTTACAAAGCCTTAGTCCTAGTACTCAAGAAGCACTCCACGTCTTCTTCAAGCCTAGATGTGTCCTGGGATGCACTGCCTGGCTTCCTTTAACACTGGTCCTTTCACTGAGTTTCCTTGAAGTATCACCACTTCACTACTCCAGTTATTTGGACGTCCTTCTTGTAGCAAGAAGAGTTTCTGTTGAAACAGGGGTTCCTCCAACTAGCTTCGTTACAAAAGATTTGTATGTGAGGAGCTTGAAGAGTTGAAGAACACTTGGAACTTTGCTTGAGTTGGAAAGAGTATTTTTCCAACTTCTGCCTTCTCTTGTAGAAGATGATGAGTTTGAATCTCAAGGAGGCTTTTTGCTTTTCAGAGTTTGAATATCTTGCTTGTGGTTAGCAAAGGTTATCTTGGCAAAGTTTAGCAAAGTTGCAAAGTTTAGCAAAGTTGCAAAGTTTTTGGTTGTTCTTCGTAGTGTATCTTTTATACTGAGGTTGTCTTCCTGTTGGAGGAGTAGGAGGACAACTGCATTAAATGCGTGACCAGTTGACTTGACTAGTAGAGCCCGGTAAAGTTGGCGGGTTACTATTTTGGGATAAAGTATTCCTGACATTGCGGCCAATCATCTGCAATTACTCTACGTAGCATGGGGTGCATTAAATGAGCATTTAATGCGTGCACTGTAGCTTTTCCGTTTCATACTCCTAGCCGTTGAAGGAGTCTTTTAGTTGACTTCCCGGTTCTGTGAATTTCTTCTAAGTGTCAGGCCTTCTGGTGTCTTTAATTGAGAGTAGAACAGAGGAGGTCTGGAGCACTTCTGTTGAGAGAATATCCAACAGAGACCCAGAAGGGTTTCTGTCCGAGTGAAGACTAACAGAGACCCTGAGGTCTTCTGTTCTGGAACAGAGAACCAAAGGTCCTCTGTTACAGTAAAGTCTTTCGAGGCACTTCTGCTCTTGAAGTCCTTCTGCTCTTGAAGCCCTTCTGCTCTTGAAGGTCTTCTGTCAAGTCGATTACTCTAAGAACTTTACAAAGGAAAATTCTAATACATAATTTCTAAAGGGGTACTTTAAAGTCCTAATTAATCTAGCATCATCAAAATCTAATTACAATTATTCCTTACACAACCTAATCACCACACAGCAATTGAACTACAAACACCCGAGGGCCCTATGGTGTGTTACACTTAGAAAAATTTTCTAAGTCCTAATTATTGCTGAACCCTCGGTTGTATATCCAGCATAGGGGGTCCAACTGCCGAAGGCTACAACCGTATTCAAACACTTAGGGAAGATTCTAAGTCTAAGACATACATTCAAAAATACCGAAGGCATACACTCAAGGAAAGCGGAGGCATACATTCAAGAAGAAATGGATTAAGGAAAGCAAACCATATATACAAAGCCCGAAGGCAACCATTAAATTACAACAAAAAGGAGTCAATGTAATCGTTACAGACAGGCCGAGGCCGAAAACATGCTAATGTGGCTATTACAAGAGTGTTCAAAGTACAAAGTACATATCAAATAACGTCATTCCCGGGGGCCGCCTCCCCCGATGGCTTCGAGGTGACCTCTACATCGGCCTCAGGATCGTCGCCCTCGGCTTCCCTCCGGAGCTCAGAATCCTCCAGGTCTGGCCTCTCGACATCGGGGGGGAGAGGAACACGGATGTCTGGCTGCAGGGGGGGAGCCCGTATGCCGCCGGGTCAAAGTCCTTCGGCTCAATCTTGAGATGGCGGGCCATCCTCCGGTAGATGAGGGCTTGAGTGAAGAACTCGCCCCCATCATAATATTGCTTACCCTTTCGGGCCATCCATTCTTCGCCCGGGCCCTCGGACCACTCGTCAACTAAGGCCTCAACAACCGAGGACAGCCACGCCTTGTGCTATGGTGACAGCCTTCGCCCTGATGGCCTCGGCCTCCTCGGCAGCTCTCCTTGCGGCCTCCGCAGCGGCCTCCTCAGCTTTTGCCCTCTCCTCCCTGAGCCTCCCGGCCTCCGCTCTCGCAAGCTGGAGGTCCTCTTCAAGCTGGGCCATCAGCTTCGTGGCCTGGGAGTCCCTGAGGATTAGCTCCTTCATCTTGGCGTCTTGCCCAGCTTTGTGGAGGCGCCATTCCTCCAGCCGTCGGAACTGCTCTCCGAGGGCAACGCAAGTCTGCAAAAACAAATGAGTTGTCAGGGCCTGACGTGATGTCCTAGTTCAGAGTAGGAAAGGGGAAGACGAACTGTCATAAATTTACCGTGAGGGAAGACCGGAGGATTCTGTCTTCGAGGGCCTGATCGTCATCGGCCCCGAGAGCTGCCCTGTCGATGTCGAGGATTATACCTCTTAGGAGCGCCCTCGGGTCGGCCGTGCCATTCAACACGGCCGTGCCAGCCGGAAGGGAGAGCGTGAGAACCTCGAGAGATGGCTCTCGGGCACCCCTCGGCACCTGCGCCATCGGCATCTCCGGAGGGTCATCTACAATCACCACCGGGGGGTCATCCTTCGCGGCGTCCCCCTTCTTCGACTTTTTGGGGGCCTGGGGGGGCTCCTTTGCCGACGGCTTCCTCTTCGCCGCAGCAGCATCGCCCTCGGGCTTCTTGGGAGGCGCACCGACGGGCTTTTGGCCGCCAGCGTCCGGCCCCTTCGGATCCTTGGCCGGTTTGTTCTTGAGTCGGGCGAGACCTTTGACGTTCATCATGTTTACTGGAACACCTGCAAAAAAATGAGGGGTTAGGACCGAGGGGTCACTGATAAGTGGCATAAACAAATAAGCGACGCAAGTAAATAACGTGCTAAGATATGAGGGTGAGAATGCCCTCAGCCACTACCTCCGGAGGCTCCCTCAAACACTGGGAATTTCTCGTCTGTTTCCCCCAGGAACCGGTACCCGCCGGAACCCGAGGGTGTAGAGATCTGCTTCCTTGGTGCACTCCTTGATGGTGATATTCTTGTCCCGGCCCTCCGGGATCATGGCCAGAATTCTGCCATCTTTCTCGAGGGCGGCGCTCCTCCTCTTCTCGTGCCTCCTGAAGCGGTCACGTAGCTCCCTCGGGAAGGGGCTCTCGGCTAGCTTCACATAGCACCACCGGTCCTTCCACCCCTTGTTCGAGGAGGGCGCCTCAGTGAAGAGTTTGAACATGGACACCTGCTGCAAATTGGCGAACCCCTCGGCATTCGCGTGCCCCCCCCCCCCCCCCCCCCCCCCGGCACAAGTTGAAGCTCTGGAAGAAGAGGTCCAGGCTAGGCGTCACCCCCCGAGACTTGCAGAGCTGGAGGAAGCCCGTAATGTAAGAATGGCTGTTCGGGGTCAGCTGGCAGGGAACCAGACCCACAAACCGAAGGTACTCCCGGAGGAAGGGGTGCAGGGGGAAGCGGAGCCCCATGGATACCGAGAGAACGTGCACCGCGATGCAGCCCTCGGGAGCCCGGGAGAGGACGTCATCCGGACCCGGTGTCACCACGATGGCCGAGGGGCCCACGTGAAGCTGGGTGACATAGATGTCCGCCGCATCAACCTTCGACTTGATCTCCAATGCGGCGGTGTTGAGATAGGAGTACCCCTCGGGCATATCGAGGGGCTTCCCTTAGTCTGCTACGTTGCCCTTCTTCTTGGGAGCAGCTGCTTTGGCCTTCTTCTTTCCGGGGGCCACCCGGATGGGGACTGCATTCAGCGGCCGAGAGGTGCTGGCCTCACCGGAACCCCGAGGGGGGAGCGCAGCAACGGTGACCCCCGTGCTTTCTCTTTGTGCCTCCTCTTCAGCTGCTTGCCAGGCGAGGGCCAACTCTTCGTCCTCACATTCTTGCTCAAAGTCCTCGGCTTCTGCCTCAGCTACGAGGGCTTTCTGCAATTCCAGGGCGACGACGGCATCCTGCCCCACCAAAGACTCTGCACTTGAGGACTCCACGTCCGAGAGGACTTCATCGTCCATCGAGGGCGCCCCCGAGATATCTTGAGAATCACTCTGGGACGACATTCTGACTCTAGTTCGAAGGCTCGTAGACGCTAGTGTTTTCTAAATGTTCTATCTCCTAGCCTAAGGGCACAGTACATGTAGCTAAGAGGTGAAGGGCAAGTGGAGAACTGACCTTAAGAACAGAGGATTCAACCGAGGGCTGCTATTTCTCTCTCTAGAAAAATTGGCAGAGCTTCGCTAACAAGGTTTTCGCACACGGAGGAATGCCTGGCCTTGGGGTATTTATAGGCGCTGGAATCCGGGCTTGGGCCCGGAAACCGGGCCTCCGGACGGGCCGTCATCATTACGCACCGTGTTTTCACCCAACCGGTGACGCCACCCACGGGCGGCCAACCGTCACGTGCCACGTGTACCCCCCCAACGGCTATATCCTGACGTTACATATTCCAACGGCTATATTTCCAACGGCTATATTCTGGAAGCCCCCGGGTTTTCTACTTCACTCCGCTTCGCCAAGGAGAGCCTCCGGGTACACTTACCCAGAGACGCCCCCGGGTTGTGCCCCACACAGCACATCGCAGATGCCTTCAGGATCACTCCTTCAGAAACCCAAGGCTTCATATCAGGGCACCCCTCGGGGATTCCCCCTCAGCACTGCAAAACCGGGTAGCCCCCGGGGAGTTGCCTCATCGACGGATAACCCATGGCACACGGGTAATGGGAGCCCTAGGGTATCTTCATCACCAACTAATCAACAAACAGTGGACCCCCCCCCCCCCCCCCCCCCCCCGGTAACAACTCCACTGCTGCCCTCATCCGGCAGGCCCTCGATCCCCGGATTGAGGGGCTCCCCTTCGGCGCCCTCAGGACATCAACAGCAAGCCTTCAGCTAATCAACACATGAGCCCTCAGAAAAGAGAGCCTTCGGCATTACCATTATTTTCCACCCTTGACCAAGGTTTCACATTTTCGATTCATCATTGGGGGAATTCGGTGCACTCTTTTTCCCTCATTAGGATTTTTTCCCACAGGGTTTTTCCTAATGATGTTTTTAACGAGGCATCCCCCCAAAATGAAACGAAAAGCGTCAGCCTTCGGCCCGCAACAGCAACGCAACTACTCTACTCCTTTTCACCACTTTACAAGTGCCTCAAGGAGTGGGGGACTAGGGAACCCCCTCGGAATCATCATTAAATTACAAAATTAGTGAAATTCCAACAAACAACAAAGCAAGCCCTCAAGTCCCGACATGTGGGTAACTGAGGGACTGCCTTCGGCAGGGACATGCAGACAACAAACTCCTCACCAAGCTACAACGGAGCAACATCAAATGGCAGGCACAGTTTACTCCTTTTCCCTCAAGTACCTTTCGGCAAAAGGAGTGAGGGACTCCTGATGGAGTATATGGCCCGGGAACCCCTGGCCCACAGACTCCTACCACTCCAGCACAGGCCCAGAAGGCTCAACAGGCCCAAATCACAGCGCCCAGAATACCAAGCAGCCCGCACTACGCGACAGGGGTGCCTTCGGCCCCCTGGCCGAGGGCTCTAAACTGTCACAAAACGGGGTTCTCAGAGCAAACTAAGAAACTGGGAGAAAACGGCAAAAACAGCAGCCCTCGGCACCAGGAGCCCTCGGCACCAGAATGCCATCAGTTCAAGGAGCCCTCGGCTGCTGCCCTATAGCCGAAGGCACCTCTCCCGACATGATATCCGCCTCTCATGCGTACAGATCACCGTACCCTGTACAGACGTCCCATCCAACAGCCGCATTAAATGCGGCCACATGCGGCTGCCAAAGCCAACCAGTTGAGGTGACACCTCAGCCAATGGGCGCTTGACACGTGTCCCTGTCCGGCATTTATTGCTACTATAAATAGCACCCCATTTCCCCATTTGTAACCACGCTGAAATCGCTCCACACTTGTAATACACTCTCTCTCTCTACATTTACTTGCTCTGACTTCTCTCTAAGTTATTCCCTGTAATAACCCCTCGGTTATATACCCCCCGGGTAGACTATCCATCAGAGTGTTTGGTTAATAGCCCGTCAGCCTTTTTTGGCTGATTTGACCACTATTTGGTCTTTTGACCAAAGAAACAGCTAATTGAGGTGTTTGGTTGATTGGCTTTTCAGTTAGTTTTTGTCCTAAACAACCAAAAAATTATCAACCAAAAAATTAAGGGAAAAATAATTACATTATCCCAAACTTTGATGGAGTGTGAAACAAACACCCCAAACTTTCATATGTAATTTAAATACTTTAAACATTATATAAAAAATTATTTTAATATCATGGTCATGTATGATTTGTTTAAAAAATGTAAATTTATGATGTTAATCGCATAATTTAAAATAACAAATTGCAAACGTTGCAATTGTATAGAGTGGAGTGTAATACGATAGTACTATTTATTTTACAATAGAAGTTTAGAATGTTAATTGTATCTTCGTAAATGCAAAAATATTTTAAATTATGAAATTAACATAAAAAATGACATTTTTGAAAAAAAATAATGCATGATCATGGTGCTAAAATAACTTTTTACATAAATTTTGGGGTATTTAAATTACATATGCAAGTTTGGGGTACTTACCTCACGCTGTTTCAAAGTTTGGGGTATTTTAGTTATTTTCCCCAAAAAATAATTGATGTCTTTAAAAACATTTAATATTTCAGCTGGTAGTAAAGAGTCAATTTATCAAACATCATTTTACAAATTGTTAATACTATCAGCTAATCAAAATAGCCAATCAAATCTGTTGTCATAATCAACTAATCTAATCAGCCAAATATTTTTTTTTATTTTACTTCAGATGAAAAATATACATGAACGAATTGAAAATAATGATTAAATTTTAATTTTAACACTTGGATGTATTTATTAAAAAAATTGAACTCAAATCAACAAATTAGATCTTCCCATTTTTGTAAAATATGATTTACAATTATGTTTAGTGATAAAGCATGGGTGCAAAAGGTCTTCAGATTTTTAAACATTATATATCTAATATTGGTGTCATATGAAAGATCATAAAAAGTTATGAAATTGGATATTTTCTCAAAATACGGGAGTTACCCGCATTCAATGCAAAAAAGCGGGATTTTTTATAGGTTTTCTAAGTTTAATTAAGCTATTCGGAATATAGGTTTCCGAATGAATTAGGGTAAGTTTAGGGAATGCGGCTCTTCAGGAATAATGTATTTGAAATGAACTTTTTTATTCTTTTATATGAATTCATTCAGAAATGAGTATTCCAAATGGACTTTTTTTTATTTTTTAAAGAAATCCATTCGGATTCCAGATCCCAAAACATAGATTTTTTAAATTTTATTACCACCCGTACGTGTTCCATTAAAATAATACTAGTACTACGTAGGTAGTTTTGAAATACATTTATTAAATGAAATTCATTCTAATACATTTATCAACTCTCGTGTTTTTGCTTGTGGCACACAAAACTCCCGTTGTTTGGGAATTTCCTCTATGAAATTTGGTATATATTTTAAAAATGTAAAAGATATTTCAGCTTAAAGAAGAATGGGATTTTTTATCCGTTGTCTCCTACCCCAATTTTCTCTCCTGCACAATCAGCGGTTAGCGGTTAGCGGAGGATGATGTTGTGGGCACAGTCGATGCCTCATGGAGATGATAGCCTTGAGGTCTTCAAGGGCTGGTCTGCCGAGGATGATGTTGTGGGTACAGTCGATGTTGACGAAGACAAACTCCACTTTGAGCTTGGCTCTATGGAGCCCGTCGCCGAATAGTACCGGGAGGGTAATGACCCCCTCGAAATCAATGGTGTCTTCGGTGAAGCCGGTGAGAGGGGTCTTGATGGGCCGAAGGGACCCCCTCTCCAGATGCAGCTCTCTGAATGTGCTGAGGTACATTACATTGACGGAGCTGCCCGTGTCAATGTAAGTTCGGTGGATGATAGTGTCATTGATCTCCGTACGGATGACGAGGGCATCCCTGTGCGGAGAGGAAGCCGGGGGGAGATCAGCGTTGGTGAAGGTGATGGGTTCCTCCCTCAGCCGCTTTACCGGGGGCATATGAGTGACTTCCCCCACGTATAGCGATTGTGCCCACTTCTTCCGCTGGCTGGTGGAGTCCCCTCCTGTGTTGCCTCTAGTGATCATATTGATGTGACGCTTTTTCTCTTGGTATTGGCTGTACTCCTCCTCTTCATCGAAGTTTCCAATCTCCCTTTTCTTACCCTTCGGGTCGCCGAGGGGGATAGTGTTTTTGTTGACCCAAGCGTTTGCTTTCTTAGGGGACCCCTGGTAGTGAGAGGTCCCCTGAGGCGGAGGGCCCCTGATGAATTGGGACAGGTGTCCTGCCTGTATCATCTTTCAATGGCCGTCTTCAGCTGATGGCAGTCGTTGGTGCTGTGTCCTTGGTTGCGGTGGAACCGACAATAAGGATAATTGTGGTTGATGGTGTATACCTCCAGGGGTGCGCGAGAGTCGCGCTCCACAAGGCCCCTCTCCTCGGCGAAGTCTAGGATGACACTGACGGGGTGCGTCAAGGGAGTCCGAGGGTGCTCCAAAAGAATGGGCTGGGCCCACGCCTTCGGGTTTCCCTTGTAACCTCCCCCGGGCTTGGCTTGGCCGTGCCGGGGGCGATCACTAGAGGGTGCCGAAACCTTGGACTGATTATGGGGAGCCCCCGGCCGCCGGTTACCCTTGTCATCTGGCCGAGGGCGTTGCTGATTGGGGTTGTGATGGCACTTTTCCACCTCCTCGACCTCGGCGTACCGGTCCCCCCCGCTGTAGGGCCGTTATGTAATCGTGGGGGGGTTTGACGATGAGGCTCCTTGAAAAGTTCCCGGGGCGAAGGACTGTTTGGAGGAGGTCCAGGAGGGTCCCATCGTCAGCGCCATCAACTTTATCAGCCTCCGTCCTCCAACATTCCAAGAAGTCCCGAAGGGTCTCCTCCATCCTTTGTCTCACTGTCAGCAAGTGGGAGAAATGTTTTCTTGACCGGCGTGTTCCTGCAAATTGCGTCAAGAAGCGTTGGGCGAGTTCTTGCCACGAATCGATGCAGCCTTCGGGCAATCAGTTGAACCATTCGTACGCCGGTCCCTCTAAGGTGGAGAGGAACCAACGGCACAAATATTCAACTGATGCCCCCACCATCATCATGCTGTTTTGGTAGCGGTTGTAATGTTTCTGAGGGTCCGTCTTTCCTTCATAGGGCCTGGTGGGCTGCCCCCGGTATTTTTCCGGAATTCGGGCCGCCAATACCCTTGGGGTAAATGGCGTCCTAGTCCGAAGTTGGATGACGGGTTCCCCGGAGCCTTCGGCTATTTGCTTCTGCATTTCCTCCATTTTGGCCAGCATGGCCTCATATTTCGGATCTACATGAGGGGTGGCGACGGCGGTATGCGCTCTATGAGCCTCTATCTCATTAAGCCGGTGCTGGAGGGCCGCAATGATTTCGTCCCTGGGATCCTACGGGAGGGCCTCCGCCCCTTACGAACGAACACGGGCCGAGTGGGCCTGATTGATTTGGTGCCTTGCGTCATCGGCATGAAGTGGTGCCTTGCCTTTGTCCTGATGGGGACACCTCTCGTCTGCTCTTGAGACGGATCCCCCGCTCTCTTGGGGTCTTTAGGACGCCTTTCCACCGAGGAGGTCTTGGACCCCTCGGCGGTCTTGCGCTCCTCCGAGCCTCTCGAGAGTTGAGGTCCGAGGCCTTTCTTTTTTCGCACCGCGTTGGTCCCGGGATTGGACCTCCTGGGAAGCGGTGTCTTGAGCCACGACCCCTTCGTCGTTCCCCACCCGAGGGGTAGGGTTCACAAAGGGGGGTGGCCGTGGGAGAAGAACAACGTTCTCCCCGATTTGTGTTTGAAGGGGTACCAGAGTGGCGAAGGCACCTGGGTTTTGAGTGAGTCTCTGGATGAAGGCAGAGAATGCCGATTGTACGTCGATAGTGAGAACCGGAGGGCTCACCTGATTTTCGCTCCGGTCCCTCCTTCGGGTTTCGATGCTGAGGCGGGCATCGGGAGCGTTTTGTTGGAGCTGAAGGCGTAGGTCAACAGCAGCCTGTTCCAACTCAGTGATGACCCCACCTTCGGGAGCCTTGTTAGAGGCTCTGGGGGCGTTGACTTCACCGAGGGCCAGGTTGTTGTCCTCAAGGTTCTTGGACTGAGCACGGGTGGTTCTTCCCATTTTAGTAGGTTTTTTTTAGATGAAGGGGAGGTTTTCTTACTTGATTGTTCGAGCTCTCAATGAGAGCACCAAATGATGGATAAGTGTAGCCGGGGGGTACCTATCTGAGGGGTTACTACGGGGAATAACTAGAGAGAAGTCAGAGCAAGAGTAAGAGAGAGAATATATATTGCTGAGAATGTGTTGAGCGTATTGAACATCAATTATAAATGGGGAACTCAATATATATTAGTGGTCTTGTTTGTGCTTTCATTATTATCACCTATGATTAAAATCTTCAATCCTTTTGGACTCGTGACCCTGGAAACTGCTACATACAATTGTCCATGACAAAAAACCGGCTTCTTTAACAATAAACCAACATGCGAAAGAGATTGCCCTTGACTTTTATTTATAGTCATAGCATAAACAACCATGATCGGGAATTGCCTTCTTTGAAATTTAAAAGGAAGTCTCACATCCGAAGGAGTCAATGACAATCTCGGAATCAATACTTGTTGCCCCATACTTCTTCCTGTCAAAACCTTTGCCTCCAATATGTGGTCACCAAGTCTTGTAATAATGAGTCTCGTTCCATTGCACAATCCCATAGAATGATCTATGTTACGCAAAAGCATGACTGGAGTTCCATCTTTCAATGTGAGTTCATGATTGGGCACACCTGAGATACGAATATTATTTAAGAATTCTGGTGTATGCAAATCTGCTAAAAGATCAACATTAGAATCTGATTTACAAATACTATCAGAACTGAAATATGTTCTTGAAGGCAGTGAAGTGTTTAAAGAAATCATATAGTCATTTATTTCATCCACAACGCTTAATGATGGGGCTAAAATAGCCCTATCTCGGAAATAACTGAAATCATCCAAAATATTTGGATATTCTGGATAAGTGCTCTCAACAATTTTTGCTATTGGATCTCCTGAAGTGTGTAAAAGAAAATCTTCTGGTATTTCAATAGACACACAACCATCATTTGGTCCTCCAGCAACACCATCTCCAATAGAGGTAATCCACTCGGAAAAGCTTTTTATTGCTTCATATTCATCTGAATTGCTTGGACCTTGCAATCTCATATTTTTAGTCAACCTTAAAACATCACAACTGCTCCACAAATATGAAGAATTTATTGTAGCATTAACAATATCTTGTCGACTACCTTGAGGAATAACAGGTAACACTTGACGAAAGTCTCCTCCAAATACAATAGTTTTCCCTCCGAAAGGCATGTGGAGGCTGTTTGGACATGAGAATCGCATAATATCACGCATACTTCTATCTAGAGCCTCAAAGCAGTATTTGTGGAGCATCGGTGCTTCATCCCAAATGATGAGTTTGGATTTTTCAATGAGACGTGCAATAGGACTACCTTGCTTGATGTTGCATGTTGAATCCTCATTCAATGATAGTGGTATGGCAAAACGAGAATGAGCTGTTCATCCTCCTGGAAGCAATAATGAAGCAATGCCACTTGAAGCCACATTAATAACAATTTCACCTCTAGAACGAATAGCAGCAGAAAGTGTTCTCCACACAAATGTCCTCCCTGTACCACCATATCCATATACAAAAAACACGCCTCCTTGTTTTTTGTCGATTGCCTCCATTATTTTATCATAAATCTGACGTTGTTCATCAGTTAAATTTCTGAACAACTCCTGATGTTCTTCAAACAAAGCATCACGTTCATATTGCATCTCTTCATGGATGAGTCTGTTATAAGAATACGATGTAGAATCTACGGGAGGAACATGCATTGGTGGATAGTCACGCAGACTCTTACCACGACTTTGCAACAAATACTCAAGCTCAATTAAAGTATACTTTTGCAATTCATCATCACTTAATACCAAATCTGCATAATTTTTAAACTTTAGAAGTTAGTTATTCAAAAAAATCTATATAAACTCATAACTTTTTTAAAAAATACAAAAATCATATTCCAATTACCAGGGTGTTGAAATATCAAACGGTGTTTATATTGTATGTCGTCTGCCAAATATTTCCAACATTTTTCCCAAACATAATATGGCCTGCTCAGTGATTCGGATAATAATAACACGACAAATAAAATTCTCAAAGATAGAGCAGAAGCCCACAGACTTGCTTCTGAAATGCCATCAATATACTCCTTATCATCATCCAATAACCCAAGAGCGTAGCAAGCTTCTCGATAGGTATTATACAACACACCATCGATAGTTCTCAAATCTTCAAAACATGTCGGTCCACGAATATGATTAAGTAGACATCTTAGATAATATGACTCACCGCTTCCTGGTGGAACATAATAGACTCTTCCGATAGCAAATGCAACTTTTCTTGGCACCCATTCCCTCGTATTTTTCTTCCAGACAAACTTCTGAGGAAATTCTGCGTATGTCAATTCCCTTGCTTCTGGAAACTTCTTGTTTGCCTCCAACCAACCCAAGAACATACTATCTTTTACACTTTTTCGTCCAAGAACTGCATCAATACTATCATTATCAGAAAAAATGATGGTTTGTTCTTCTGGGAAGTGAAAACTAAGACGTTCCACAGCAGGATTTTTATACTGGATTTCAAAACCAAAAATGCGCCATGCTTCTTCACAGGGAGAGATATATCTACAATCGTAATATATTTTGATCTCATCAACGACATTATTGGCATCTTGGTCATTAGAGGTATTGCAAAACCCTGCCGTAACTCGATCTCGCCCTTTGTTAATGTACTTAAACAAATACTTAATTGATCGAGATTGATTGCACCACTCAACATTCATATGTGCTCTATACTTCATCAATAAAAAACGATTGTGTGGTACTACGAATCTGTTATCTAACAAAACATTATTCTTTAAAACCCTTCGCCCATCATTTCTTCGTCTATAAATGGGGTACCCATCACCATCAACTGTCGTTTTGTTAGACCACTTTTTTGGAAAGTGGTTTGAGCACTTTCCATCAACCATGCATGGAGAGAAACTAACACCTACACCACAGGGACCATGCATCATAAGATCTTTAACGGCCTCGTAGTAGTCGGGATCAACTATGCGATCAGGAATCTCTGTCGAGATAATTCTATCAACGTCGCTAACGGTTGGAAATTTAGAATTGTTCTCCAAAAATAACAATATGTGTGCATGGGGCAAACCACGTTTCTGGAACTCGATTGTATACACAACTGTAAAAATTTTAATATGTATTAAAAACAATCACAAAAAAAGATATTACACATTATATTGAATCAACATACCTGCTCTAACATCACCGAAAATTTTGTTGCGACGGAAATCCTTTATCAAAGAATCAAGCTTCACTTTGAATACACGACATACAATATCTGGTCGATCTTCCGGCTGCAAGTTATGTTTTTTCAAAAATCTTGTAATCTCAGGCCATTTAGGATTGCATGTGAACGTAATAAACAAATCTGGGTATCCCGCCCATCTGCAAATTGCCATTGCATCTTGATAATTTTGAATCATAAAACGGGCACCGCCTGTAAATGTTGGAGGCAAAATTATTCTTTTTCCTTGTGTGCATGGATCATTCTCTCCCCGCAAGAGTGCGTCACTCAACCATTTATACATTTCGCAACGCAATTGCTTTTGATGAGTTCTTATAAATTGTAGTCTAGCAGACTCAATCATGGTGTAGCCATCGACAATAAATTGTTGCAAAAGGCGCTTTGTTTTCAAAATATGAGAAACTTTGGTGATCCTTTGTTGTAAATGATATGCCAAAAATTCACGGATGCTAACTCTCCATCTTCCAGTTCCTGCAACTGTATTTGAAGTTGTGAGTGGGATATCTTCTCTGTATCCATCTTCACCATACGGGAATAACAAAGGATATTGCAATCCAAAATATGCTGGATGAAGCTCATTGATTCGCTGCAACTTTCCCGTCCGAGTCTGTACCAAAATGTCTCTTTCCCCAAGAGATTCATCAAAGTCTCCAACAACTAATGCCGCTACCTCGGAAACATATGGTAGATTGTAAGTTCTCGCATCACTATTGCGCTTACCAATAAGCTTCAGTTGTACATTGGAATCAACATTTTGATGCAACTTTTCCTTAGCCATGCGAAAACTTTTTACCAATACATTGTTCTCATTTAACATGTCCTTTAATTGTTCGACAATTTCCTGATGCAATTGGTTTTTTTGGCTGATATCCCTACATATTACCAATCAAATTGTATAAAATTGTTTCCTTGAAAAGAGAATATATATGAAATTTAAAAAATGCATTGAAACTTCAATAATCAAAATAGAATTAAAAATTTACCTCACAGATGACATTCTATTTTCGATCTCATTTTCAGTATCGTAAATGTATAATTGGGCAAATTTAGGCCTTGATCCCTCTATTGGTAGTAAACTTCCAATCAAGTGATAGTTTTGACCATGAAGCTTGAAGATCGGAGGAGATTTTCCCTTATTGATATTGCACTCTATTTTACCTCCCATTGAGGTGAAAGCAAACATGCTATTATATGACCTAATATTTTCAAGAAAATGTTTGCTTCTCTGGTCTCCACCGCCAATTAGGTCACATAATACCAAAGGAGGTTCTTTCATGCACGCTAGCCGGACTTTCCCATGTGAGCAACACAAAGAATATTTTGGATTTTTCTTTGAAGATATTGATTGAATTCTCTCTTCAAACCAAAAATTTGCTCCACAATGTGGACAACTATATACTGGGTCATCAATATCCCAATACTCTGCATAAAAATATTTTAATGCATTTCAAAAATTTTAAGAATATTATATTAAAGAATTCCACAATGATATGTTTGTGGATTAAAAAAACCTTTCGATGCATTTGTTATGCTCGGAAGTTCTTCATAGTCTACACATTCATCATCTACGTCATCTTCGTCAATATCGGATTCATCTAATACTAATGAATGTGGTGTGTCTTCAAGATCTTGATCAAAAGTTCTTGAAGGAATTGATCTTCTTAAACCACTTTCTTTGATAGAAGTACACGTAGAACTGGATGGTAGGAATTCATCATCGTGAGGGATGCGTGTAAGATGATTACTATCTTGCATGATTTCATTATCTCCACCACTGAAAGAACCTATATAGTTATGCTAATGAATTAAAATCATCGCAATAGCATTTTGAAGGTATGCTTCTATTTGCATTATTACATAATACTCACCGATTTCATTAGTATTTACATGAGTTATATTGGGAGACTTTGCCTTGGATTCCAAGATGGTATTGTCATTGGTCGAATGGGACTCACTTCTATCAGAAACTCGTTGAGCTTGATGATAAATAACATTTCAAATAATCACGTAAAATGAGATTTCAACATAAGTTCAAATTGACATAGAAAACAGAATATAAATTTTATAGAAATAACATTTTACCATTTGTAATATCCACCAAAGACGGTATATTGAGAAATCCTGAAACAATTCCTCTGAAGGAAATCCCTTTATGAGGAACAAATGAACTATCATCACCAACTCGTGCGTGTTTTACACCTTGAGGATGGATATTTTCTATATTTTGGAAAAAATCTATATAAGAGTAATAATAATAATAATAACAACAACAACAATAATAATAATAATAATAATAATAATAATAATTAAGTGTGAATATAACGTCACTTCTGATAAAAATAAATTATACCTTCGTGGAAAACGTACTTCTCTAAAAAAGTTCAATCTAATGTTAAACACTTCAAATATTTATACACATACAATTTTTTGTATATTTTCTTTTATTTAATTAATATGTAAGTTGGATTTTTTCTCTCCTATTGTTAACTATGTCATTTTTTTCTATAAATAAAATAACCTTGTATATTTATCAAAAAACACCTTGTAAATTTTTTTATTTATTAATTAAGAGGCCGTTTGACAACAATGTTTTTCGGCTTTTCAGGCTTATCAGCTAACTTTTTCACCAAACACATAATTTTTTGCTTTGGCGCGCTAAATTGTGTAATAAGCTGAAAATGTAAGGTTGGAGTTATTTTTCTGACTATATTGGCAGAAGTTTCTATATATGACCATTTTAGCTATTTTACATATAATTTTTTATTTATTTTATTAATAAAATATATTTCAAAAATAATTTTTTCTTAAATCATCCGAGTCAGCCAATGCAACCACTTCAGCCATAACTTCATAAATTTCTGCAGAATCAGCCAAATCAGCTGATTTTAGTGGTACCAAACTTGCTCTAAAATAGGCTATCACAAATGGTTAATGGGCCTAATATATGTTAAGAATTCTCTATTTCAAAACATGCCAGCCCAAACACCTAATTTACCGACCTAATTAGACTACCTAATACACGTATATAATCGAAGGAACATTCTGGGTCTCTCGCGATTCATATTCCGCCGCTGCTCTCTCTCAACTTGCTTTCTCTCGAAATTCAGGGCTTCTTTCTCAAAATTCAGGGCTTCTCTCTCGAAATTCAGGGCTTCTCTCTCGAAATTCAGGGCTTTTATCGCAACTACCCTATTGGAATGAAAGTTCTTGTGGTTGATGATGACCTACTTTGCTTGAATATCATGGTATGCCTTTTCTGTCTTTTCTTACTAAAACCGAACTACAATTCATTGATTTTATGTTTGAAAATTTTACAGAATTGGGCCGATGATTTCTTGTCCATGAGTTACAGATTTGTGAATTTATTGGCTGTGGAGTTTATTGATTTGCCGTTTAGAACTACAATTCTACCGCGTAAGTTGTTAATATTCCTATAATCGTTTTAGTATTTTGTTGAATTCATCCGGAAGCAGATTTGTGAATCACACACACACACATATATAAAGAATGTCTTCACTTTCTAGACCACTTCTATATGTATGATGTTGGCAATTCATTGCTTCGAAAATTTGTGTTCCGTCCTTGCTCGAGGAAGACGATTTAGTTGTCCTTCCTTTTATTACTTTAAAACTGGACAGATTGATTAATTGGGTGCGAGTCAATTATTTGTTCTGTTTTTTTTATCTGGCCTATTCAAAATAATGGTAAACATGGCCTGTAAAATCATGTTGGGCTGACCTGATCATCACATAATAAATCCTTTTTTTATGAACAAAGTATTAGTAACTAATTATGTACTTTGTTTAACCTGTTGTGGTTTTGTAATTATTATCAAATGTCATTTGCAGGTGTCCTGCTTTTAATTACTATCTTAATAGAGCTCAAGAACGAATCAACAGTTAAGTAATTAACTCTTATGATTAGCATCATTTTCAATACTATTTGTTTAGAAAACAGGAAAATACATTTCAAAACATCTTAAAATCTTTCAATTTCACAGTTTTATTCTGTCATTCTCACAGTTTTAAAACAGTTAACTAAATAGTTTTTTCTGAAATTGTAAATAGTAAAGTATGAAAATATGCATGCTATAGAACATGTCCTTTGCCATAGAATCTATTATGTAAAACTTTATATTGTGTGTTTTCTTTCTCAAACTTTTTTTGAAAAATTAAATGTAACAAAACTATGTTTGATGAGTTATGATTCTACAATAACCTTTTTCTCTGAAACCACACACAAACACCCATGTGTGTATTTCAATAGCCTTTTTTTGAAAAATTAAATGTTTTCTTGACCGGCGTGTTCCTGCAAATTGCGTCAAGAAGCGTTGGGCGAGTTCTTGCCATGAATCGATGCAGCCTTCGGGCAGTCGGTTGAACCATTTGTACGCCGGTCCCTCCAAGGTGGAGAGGAACCAACGGCACAAATATTCATCTGATGCCCCCACCATCATCATGCTGTTTTGGTAGCGGCTGTAATGTTCCTGAGGGTCCGTCTTTCCTTCATAGGGCCTGGTGGGCTGCCCCCGGTATTTTTCCGGAATTCGGGCCGCCAATACCCTTGGGGTAAATGGCGTCCTAGTCCGAAGTTGGATGACGGGTTCCCCGGAGCCTTCGACTATTTGCTTCTGCATTTCCTCCATTTTGGCCAGCATGGCCTCATATTTCGGATCTACATGAGGGGTGGCGACGGTGGTATGCGCTCTATGAGCCTCTATCTCATTAAGCCGGTGCTGGAGGGCCGCAATGATTTCGTCCCTGGGATCCTACGGGAGGGCCTCCGCCCCCTACGAACGAACACGGGCCGAGTGGGCCTGATTGATTTGGTGCCTTGCGTCATCGGCATGAAGTGGTGCCTTGCCTTTGTCCTGATGGGGACACCTCTCGTCTGCTCTTGAGACGGATCCCCCGCTCTCTTGGGGTCTTTAGGACGCCTTTCCATCGAGGCGGTCTTGGACCCCTCGGCGGTCTTGCGCTCCTCCGAGCCTCTCGAGAGTTGAGGTCCGAGGCCTTTCTTTTTTCGCACCGCGTTGGTCCCGGGATTGGACCTCCTGGGAAGCGGTGTCTTGAGCCACGACCCCTTCGTCGTTCCCCACCCGAGGGGTAGGGTTCACAAAGGGGGGTGGCCGTGGGAGAAGAACAACGTTCTCCCCGATTTGTGTTTGAAGGGGTACCAGAGTGGCGAAGGCACCTGGGTTTTGAGTGAGTCTCTAGATGAAGGCAGAGAATGCCGATTGTACGTCGATAGTGAGAACCGGAGGGCTCACCTGATTTTCGCTCCGGTCCCTCCTTCGGGTTTCGATGCCAAGGCGGGCATCAGGAGCGTTTTGTTGGAGCTGAAGGCGTAGGTCAACAGCAGCCTGTTCCAACTCAGTGATGACCCCACCTTCGGGAGCCTTGTTAGAGGTTCCGGGGGCGTTGACTTCACCGAGGGCCAGGTTGTTGTCCTCAAGGTTCTTGGACTGAGCACGGGTGGTTCTTCCCATTTTAGTAGGTTTTTTTTAGATGAAGGGGAGGTTTTCTTACTTGATTGTTCGAGCTCTCACTGAGAGCACCAAATGATGGATAAGTGTAGCCGGGGGGTACCTATCTGAGGGGTTACTACGGGGAATAACTAGAGAGAAGTCAGAGCAAGAGTAAGAGAGAGAATATATATTGCTGAGAATGTGTTGAGCGTACTGAACATCAATTATAAATGGGGAAAAGGGGTGCTATTTATAGTAGTAATAAATGCCAGATAGGGACACGTGTCATCATTCTGGTGGTCGAGGGGTCACCTCAACGGGGTGGCACTGGCACTCGCATGTGGCCGCATTAAATGCGGTGGTTGGATGTGACGTTTGTACTCGGTACGTTGATCCGGCGCATGTGGGTGGGAGATTCTTTCGAGGAGATGCCTTCGGCCGTAGATGATTGGCCGAAGGCTCTTCATACTGGGGGCCTCTAGGTGCCGAGTGCTACTGTTTTTGCCGTTTTCTCCCAGACACTTTGAGGGCTTTAAAGAAGTTGTACTGTAAGTTTATGAGCCATCGGCCAGGGGGCCGAAGGCACCCCAGTGTTCGTCGTGGGCTGCTTGGCACTTGGGGCGCTGTGATTTGGGCCTGTTGTGCTTGCTGGGCCTATTGGGATTCTGCTACAGTAGTGGGAGTCTATGGGCCGGGGGTTCCTGGGTCATATACTCCATCAAGCCATGTCGCCAATGTGTCACTATATTGTGATATCGTAGTGTCACAATTCTGTGACACTTGTAGTGACACTCAAAAAGTGTCACTTGTAGTGTCACTAGCCCCCACTTTCAACGACACTTTTTTAGTGTCACAGAAACTTTCAGTGACACTAATTTGGTGTCACTGTAAGGCATTTTTCTAGTAGTGTTACAATGGCACCTTCCTCTGTTGCCTCCACCCAGATGAGGCCGAGGTGGCTATGGAAGAGGTCCACCGCGGCATATGCGCATCACACCAAAGGCCCTTTGGTAAGTCTGTTTACTTTTAACATTCTTGTCACTTTCTTCACATAAGTAAACATATGGGTCTTCTTCAGATAGGTTGTTTAAGTTGTGAATAAGAACTTTGAGTACAGGATAGTCTATACACAATTATAGGATAAGGATTTGATTGGTGGAAGGAAATATGGCATCAAAGTACTAATTATGTAATGTCGTTGCAACTTATGTGTTTACTATCCGGAGGTATAGTATCACAATATGGTTGATTGTAATTATGGTGTCTAGAAGTATAAAATTTGTCAAGTAGGGATTAGATGGTTCTACAAGTCTCCATTTAACAACTAAGCATGATCTTCAATTTTTTATAAAATTTTAGGTCACGCACTCTCTCAAGCCATAAACAGTAAGCACGCACAAGGCATTCATTTAGAAAGGTAATATAATTATAAAGTACTACCTCTGTCCCAAATTGATTTGCAAATTTGACTTTTCTTGATCAAACAATTTCATTTTATTCGCTTAATTAGGATGTCAAATTTTAATTATATTCTAATTTGAAGTTTACAACTTTGAAAAGATTTTAATGTAGTTTATGAATATATAAATTTTAACTATTAAAAATTGAACTAATTATCGATAAGGACCATTGACTTTTTTATTGGTTGACCAAAAAATGTTACTTTGCAAAACATTTTGGGACGGAGGGAGTACTTACTAATGGACACGTATAGTTGTCTGAGCGCTTCCTAAATGCTATATGATTCACTCTTGATTGTTCCGTAAACCACCACCTAGGAGTTGTGAGTAACCTATGTCTTCAACTCTTTTTAGAAAGGAGTTACTTTTAACTGCATACTCTAATCCAGCCACTTAAAGTCGTGAAGAGAGAGCTTGTCAACACGGAAAGGCTTGTCAACACGGAAAGCCCAGTGAAGAGAGAGCTGTCAAGCCCAGTGAAGAGAGAGCTGTCAATCCCATTTACCAAAGTCGTCATTCCATTTGGCGTTTCTAGTAACCATAGTTTAAACAAGCAGTGCATTGGTAAATAATTTTAATTCGATCTTATTTTGGTAATTAATTTTTTTTTAATATTAATTTAGAAAAAAAACTCTAATTCCTTCCAGACCAGACCAGACCAGTTCAGACCAGACCAGACCAGACTAGACCAGACCAGACTTGGATAGTTATAAAAATACAAAGAAACCAGACCAGAACAATTCAGACCAGACCATACCAGTTCAGTCCAGACCAACAAATTACAGTCCAAATAAAAACATCCTAAATAGTACTACATCTTACACTTGAAACTACAAAGTATATGAACATGCATTTTTAAAGTTGATTAAGTACATTTGCTCTGTTAAAATGTCAAAATAGCTGACCAGGCCAAACTATCAGTTCGTAATATATCGTTGCAATCCAAGTCATCAAATAATTAATATATAAACTCTAATTTCTTCTAGTTCACTCGTTTCGACCTTCGCTCTTCATTTTATATTTCTCACATTTGCTCTCCCTTCTCTCTCTCTTCACCTTATATTTCTCTCGTCTTCTCTCCAAGGGCGGTGCCAGGGCACTAGGTCGGACTGCAGCAGTACAAAGAATATTGTTGAGGTTTATTCTTTCAACCGGAGGCCCAACACAAGTCGTAGAGGTTTCGAATGGAAGAATAAGTAAGTAGATGAAGAACAAGCAAAGAAAGGCCCAATAAGGAGCCTCAATACACGGATTCGATTACAAGCCGAAAGGCCGTTCGTACAATGCAGGGCTATGAACTGATAATATTGCTAGAATGCTAGAGTGCTAAAATGCGAACCTTTTACAGTGAAATAAATGCTACTATTTATACTGTCAATGGGTAGTTGGATGTGTTGACGTGGCTGACTGTGGACGGCTTGATCCCAACCACCAAATCTTCTGCATTAAATGCGCTTCTCGCCAGGATCTTGGTTTCCCACCAAGAAGTGAGGACGTTCGTCCCCCCATTCTTTGCTCATGTCTCCTGCTGGGACCTCAGCTTCCTGCCAAGGGGTGGGGACGTTCGTCCTCTGATACTTGCCCCTTGTTTCCTGCTGGAGCCCCAAGCCGGTAGAGTACGTGCGTCTTGGTCTATTCCTGGCCAAGGCCCATGTTGGAGCCTCGTCATGTGCGTCCACTGGCCCTTGGTGTAACACCGTCCCCAACTATATTTACTTTATGTAAATCATGTATTGAACCTTATTAAATGGTTAATGAATTTACGAGGTTGTAAATTTTGTTGTTACTTTTGCGTGAATAGTATATTGCACGTGGGGCCCACATCGGGAGCGGGGATCACCCTATATTTCCGAAACCACATATTATATTCATCTTGGGCTAGATATATGTACATGGTGGTTGATATCTTAGTCTGGCCATAGAAAGGGCATAGGGTTGACCGGTTGGTCAAACAAGGCCCAATTGCCGGTATTGGTAATTTATCGGATAACAGTCCGAAATGGGTTTCGGAGACTTCTAAATTAATGTTGAGGAATGTATATTCATTCTAAGGACCCATATAGGTTGGGAACGTGTGATATATTTTATTTGGCCCGATAAAATAAAAATATAATTAAAACAGTCTGAGAAATACAACTTTCGGGGCCGACTGTACACATCGGGATACAAAGGGATGACCTCCCACATGAGTGAGGGCCACCCCACGTTTTTGTGTGCTCAAAGTCAATTTGAGACAACTAATTATGCTAGGAAGGAGGACTATGTGTTGTGGATTTGAGAGGAGGGTGAGAATGGACATGAGGTGGACCTTACACCCACACTCATTGGGCTATTGAGACAAAAGGATTATGTGCAATCCCTCTCTCACTCAATTTCGACCAAGCAACCTCCAAGAAAGAGAGATAAGCTCTTCAAATAATATCCTCCATAGCCAAGTGAGCTCAAGAAGTCAAGGTCCAAGGAGGAAGATTTAAGAAGGGAAAAGTAAGGAAAAAGAGTGGTGATTAAGGCAATGACCTTCGATTAACTTTTCCTCTACTCTTTAACTACCATATGGATAATACATCATATTAGGAGACCCTAGGATTATTCTACACGTTTAGAAGTGTAGAATGAAGGGTTGGAAGGTAGTTCTAGGTCCAAGAACGGACTTAGAAGCCAAAGTGACCGGTTCGTCGGAAAATAACCTTTTAGAGGTTATTTGTATTGGTATGGGTTTTGTGATGATAAAACCTTGTTAGGAACTCGTATAAGGTGTTCCTAGTACTTTCACGGAGTTGAGAAAGTCGCCGGAGTAATCGCCGGAGCTGGACAAAGTTCGTCGGAGTTTCGCCGGAGTTCAACCGAGAAGGGTAGAACTTCATAATGCTCATTCGAGGTGAGTGGATGGCTTAATGTCTTGTAACTCTCAGGTTAAGTATAAGATTACATAAATAAATGTTATAAGTATTCATAATGATGTTTAAAGGAACTTAAGCATGTGATTAATCAAAGTAATTTGGCTTATGTGAATGATACTACATGATTTTGCATGTGAAAAGTATAAAATGTGTATAAAAACATATGTGATGTTTTGGATGGTTAAAATGGGATATTTTGGTTGTTTAAGACCCAATACATGTTGTATAAAAGTTTCGGATCGATCGGAGATCATCTGGGGGGGTTAACGGACCACTGTCGTTGGGCAGACGGTGACCCGACACTGGCCATAGGGCCGAACCGGCGCCGGTTAAGCTACTGCCCAACCGGCTTTGGCATTTTGGTACATACCCGGCTCCGGGTATAGGGGTAACCGACGCCAGTTAGTCTGCTGCCCCGAATTTTTGATTCGCCGAAAATGCGTATCGAGGCCCGGTTTGAGGGGGAATCAACCCCGACCATCCTATGTAAGTATGTTATGCATGGAATTGCATGGAATGTGCTATTTGAATGTCAAGTTTGATATCCAATGATTAAACTCTAAGGTCTTGGTGTTGTTTTGATAAATGATTATGATATAGACGCTATCTAGATTAATACGAGGTAGATCATAGGAATACATATGGTGGAGGACCCAAGGACTAAAGAGTCCTCAAAACTTATATGCATATGGTGGAGAACCCAAGGACTAAAGAGTCCTCAAAACTCGGAATATATATATATATATTTCGGTGGAGAACCCAAGGACTAAAGAGTCCTCAAAACTTATATGCATATGGTGGAGAACCTAGGGACTAAAGAGTCCTCAAAACTCATATGTACATCGGTGGAGGACCCAAGGGCTAAAGAGTCCTCAAAACTCATGGTGGAGGACCCAAGGACTATAATGTCCTCAAAACTCATAGGTAAAATGATGGAGGACCCAAGGACTCAAATGTTCTCAAAACTCATGGTGGAGGACCCAAGGACTTTAATGTCCTCAAAACTCATATGTATAATTGGTGTAGAACCAAGGAGGACAGTACTGTCCTCAAAACTAAGAATATGAATGGATTAGGACCAGGAGGAGTCCTATACACTCATAGGAATATGGGTGGGTTGGGATTTGAGTCAAGGATATTGACTACTCCTATTTTCCCAAATAAACAATGACCTACGGGTCGGGTATTTCCAAGTATATATATACTGATATGTATTTCATAATTTGGGGGAAAGTACTATACGTGTATGTATCACCCTATGTTTGAGTCTTATACTTGAAATGTTAGTTACCCTACATTTAGCTTGCTACTCGCTCGGTACTTGTACTGACCCCTTCGGGGGGCCCACCATTTTCAGGTTGAAGCTAGGGCTTGCTACCTGCACCTTCTTAGTTCTTACGGGTGAAGTCATTCACGGAAGACGTGGTTCGTGCTTCCTTATTTCCTTTCAAACTACCAAACACTTGCTCATGGATATTTTGATTTACTATAAACTATTTTGGGCCTGCGAGCCCATGTTTTGGCCGGTTGTGGCACATGCTTTGCTGTTGAATATTTCCGCTATTCATTGGTTTAAATGTGATGTTGTTATGTATGTTTACTACTGAGTATGGATGAATTATGTTCATGGACGCCTTGTATGATTAAGTCACGTTGACTTGCGAGTGACGTCACTTGGTCATACGGCAGTTGTACACGCGCTTAAATGCGGTTTGGGGCGTGACACTTGGTGCTCAAGCTTGACCCTGTTGGGGACGTATGTAGGGTAACCCTTGGGCTAAACCCCATTGGGCCATTAACCCAACGTTCGTCATCTGGTGGGCCTTCAGGGGTTGATGGGCTGGCCTTCGCTGGACCATTAACCCAACAAATAATTTGGGGGGGAAATTACATAGAATTTTTACTTTGAAATTAAAGTATTTTTTAAATTTGAGGTGGATCAGGACCTAGGTTGGCTCCCTCTAGCTCCGCCTATGATGCTCTCCTCCTTCGTCATATCTCTCTGCTATCCCGCCGGCTTCTTTTATTTGCTATCGGTCCATCTTAATATAGCAAGAGAAGAAGAAAATAAAGTAGAGCAAAACGAAGAAGCCGACAGGATAACAGGGAGAGCAGACGAGAGAAATAAAAGATGTAGAGCGGAGAGAAGGGAGAGCAGACGAGAAAAATATAAGGCGAAAAGCGAAGGTGAAAACGAGTGGACTAGAGGAAAATAAAGTTTATAGATTAATTATTTGATGACTTGGACTGCAACTGTATAATATAAACGGATAGTTTGGCCAGGTCAGTTATTTTTACGTTCTGATTGAGCAATTATACTTGATTGACTGTAAAAATACAAGTCCATGTACTTCAAAATTTCAAATGCAAGATGAAGTACTACTTACTCCCATCGAAACAACTTCATGTACCGGTTTGACTATTTTCTCGATAAAAAACATGAAGTGATATATACACATTTAATATAGGGATATTTTGAATTTACACTCTGCTTTTTGGGTGATACCGAACTTTGCACCTCATTTTCAAAACTTTTAGACTTTGCACCCTATTTCTAATAAAATGTCTTTGCCTTTGCACCCCATTCAAGATTTTTTCTTCACAAAATGGTTTATGATAGGGTGCAATGTCTAAAACTTATGAAAATAGGGTGCAAAGTTCAACATCACCCAAAAAATGGGGTGCAAAGTGAAATTATCCTTTTAATATACTACGGAGTACTACATATTTCCTAAAGATATTCGTACACTCCCAAGTTGAAGAGGTGCAGCTCCTCTCCATTTCTTTCTTTCAATTTTCCCTCAATTTCCATTTTACTTCCTATCTCTCTACATTCTCTATTTTTCTCATAATGTAATTCTCCAATTAATGGAGAGGATCCAAATTCAAGGGGTTTAGTAAATATGTCTAGAAGCTGCAAGGATGTCGCAATATGTTGAGTAGAAACAATTGCCATTTCCGATCCACGCAATCATATAAACCCTAGGCATTTGGTGTTTGCTTTTCCCGCATTTAGAAAACACCCTAGATTTTTTCAAAGGTCAGATACAAATACAATTATCTTGGCAGTATCGCTATGAACAACCTTTTAGTTAATCCATGAATCAGATTTATACATCTTTTTTAAGAGTCGGATCTATACATCTCGATCAGAAAAGGATCAAGAGATAAAGTAATGAATCACAAGGAATATAATCAATAGATTTCTCAACTTTGAAGCGGGGTTACTCCCTCGAAAAATTTGGGATAAATTTGAGCCATAATATATCGACGAAAGACCAAGAAGCGTTTCATTTTAATCCTCTTGAGTTCTCTGAACTTGATATTTTAAATATTTAGAATAACTTTAGTTGCTGGAATACGAATAGGAATAAGGAAATAAGTATGAGAACATTTTTATCATACTACCTCCATCCCAAAAAACTTTATTATTTAAAAAAAATTGAACATTGATTTTGATTAGTATAATATTATGAAAATTATAAATTTTATACTTTTATGAAAGTACTTTTAGCAAAGAATATTTTTATATAATTTCTATATTATAAATAAAATTTTCAATAAAAAGATATAGTCGATCAAAGTTTTGAAAATGGCAAAGTTTTTTGGGACGGATGTAGTATTACTTTGGCACTTGTATTTCGTTCTTTCTTTATCTGAAGTAGGATATAGGGCATGATCGGATGATCCTTTCAGAAATTTAAGCCCGCTTTGATCTTGAGTATAAGGATGTTTTACTTGGATTAAAATTTGATGGTATGGTCTGATCTGTTTAAGTCTTGTTTGATAATTGTCTGGTCTTTGTGTATTTTATATGGAAGTTTGGTCTGGTCTGGTATGTTTAAGTATGATTGGGTCTGGTATGATATGTTAAAGTATGGATTGGTCTGGTTTGGGATTGAAAACAATCCAAGTAAAAACATTCTAAGAGTATTGATGCCTAAGCAAATAAGAAAAGAAATGTTTTTTTTGGAGAACCAGTTCCATTAACACAGACTAATCCACTTCTTAGAACAAAAACAGGCTAAAGTATAACGCCCTGGAGATGGCAGTTAGCTAGATCCTTCAATACACAAGACACATAAAAAGAGAGACATGATAATATAAAACAGAGATGAGGTATGTGAAGATTCACAATGTCATTCTCTAAGTAGTTGGAGAGAAAGATCAGCGGTTGCTGTTCTGGCATTCCCGGGCAAAGTGACCCTCCTCCCCGCAGGAGAAGCAACTGCCGCCGCCTCCACCATTGCATCCACCGCCTTCTCCACCGCCATAACGATCACCGCCGCCACCTCTGCTGCTCTGTGTGCACTCTCGAGCAAAGTGGCCGTCTTCGCCGCAACGGTAGCAACCTCCGCCACCGCCTCCCCCACGGACTCCGCCGCCTGATCCACCGTAGCTTCCGCCTCCTCCACCGTAGCTTCCGCCTCCTCCACCGTAGCTGCCGCCTCCTCCACCGTAGCCACCGCCTCCGCCTCCATAGCCTCCTCCGCCACCATAGCTTCCCCACCTCCTCCATAGCCACCAGATCGGCCACCACCACCTCTGCCTCTGTAGCCACCGCCACGGCCTCCAAGGCCTCCGCCGCCGCCACCTCCACGTCCTTCTATCGGGTTTCTGTTGGGGCCGTAAACGTCGAAGGCCTTGGTATGGCCGTCGCTACCTTCCTCCACAGTGAACTCAACATCCTCGCCTTCACGGAGGACACGAAACCCGTCAGATCTTATGCCAGATTGGTGGACAAAAAGATCGTTGCCGCCGTCATTGGGAGTAATGAAGCGGAAGCCCTTCTCCTCACTGAACCACTTGATGGAGCCCGTCTGCCTACCCTGATCTCCCTCAGACATTGTAGTTTGTTTTTTCACTCACAAACCCTAGATGAGAAAAGAAATGGTATTTTGGTAGGAAGTGTGATCCTAATGCTCCTCGAAGTATTTCATTCCTAAACGTAAAGTTTATGACTAAATGATATGACACAACATTACCTAGCAATCACATTTTTTTGGAGATGGCAATGGGGTTGGTCGAGTAATTTCCCTGCCTCGTAATCACCCCATTACTCAACGGGTAACTTTTTGCTAAATCATAACCTCCCCAAAGGGTATCCGGTATAACCTTGGGTAGCCATTTCCTTAAAGCACTCATTAACATTTTAATATAAAAATCAATATTTTTAAAAGGAGGAGAACATCATTGTTTAGGCGACTCTAGACATGAGACACCAACTAAAAGTCTCAAGCACCTACAAAGTGAGGAAGAATGCGACAAAAAATAATTTATATTAAACCTAAAAACACCTATACTGACAAAAATTAACTAAACTAGCAAAATACAGATAATAACCAAACAAGACTTTTAAGGTATATTATGGACTTTCTTTCATGCATTGCGGTCATTACATTGCATCCATATATACGTACACAATGGAGAGGGGAAAACCTCATCATTTTTAGGTGTGGGACAAATCATAGGAAGAAATGAAATCAAAACATGACTAAAACTAAACAGTGTGGATACATGGCAGGTAATGGGGAGGGCATGTATAAAATTGTAGCCGTCCCTTATCCATAAAAACAAAACGGTTGATCCCCACCCCATACCCATTACCCGGTCAATGCGGTTTTCCCCATTTAGACCGGAGCGGTTCAGTGCGGGTACCCATCGGATCTGTCATATGTGCAAAACCAATTTTGATATTAGACATAGTACAAAAGATATATTAGATGCACATATTTCTCCGGGAGGTCAATGATAGAGTATATGGGCTCGGACCCTATTGCCCACATACTCAGAAGACTAAACACAAAGACACGTGGCACCCGCATGGTCCATTGGCCAGATGGCCCCAACGCCCGAAACCTACTGATGGAGTATATGGCCCGGGAACACCCGGCCCACAGACTCCTACTACTCCAGTAGAGGCCCAACAGGCCCAGAAGGCCCAACAGGCCCGGATCACGGCGCCCAGAGTACCAAGCAGCCCGCAATACGCACCAGGGGTGCCTTCGGCCCCCTGGCCGAAGGCTCCAAACTATCACACCATGGATATTTCAAACAAACAGAGGAACTGGGAGAAAACGGCAAAAACAGTAGCCCTCGGCACCAGGAGCCCTCGGCTGCTGCTCTATAGCCTAAGGCACCTTCCCCGACATGATATCCGCCTCACATGCGTACAGATCACCATACCCTGTACAGACGTCCCATCCAACAGCCGCATTAAATGCGGCCACATGCGGCTGGCAACGCCAACCAATTGAGGTGACCTCTCGGCCAATGGGCGTTTGACACGTGTCCCTGTCTGGCATTTATTGCTACTATAAATAGCACCCCATTTCCCCATTTGTAACCACGCTGAAAACGCTCCACATTTATAATACACTCTCTCTCTCTCTACATTTACTTGCTCTGACTTCTCTCTAAGTTATTCCCAGCAATAACCCTTCGGATATATACCCCCGGGTAGACTATCCATCATTTGGTGCTCTCGTTGAGAGCCGAACAATCGAGTAAGAAACCCTCCCCCTTCGCCAAACACTAGCCCTCTACCAAAATGGTGAGAACAACACGTGCCAACTCCAAAAACGTAGAAGACAAGAACCTGGCCCTCGGCGACGTCAACGCCCCCGAAGCCTCTCACAGGGCTACCGAGGGCGGTGTCATCGCTGGGCTGGAACAGGCGGCTGTCGACCTACGCCTTCAGATCCAACAGAATGCCCCTGATGCCTGCCTCGGCATCGAGGCCAAGAAGAAAAACCGGAGCGATGACCAAGTCAGCCCTTCGATTCTCACCATCGACGTGCAATCGGCGCTCTCCGCCTTCATCCAAACGCTCACTCAGAACCCGGGTGCCTTCGGCACCCTGGCTCCGGCTCAACCCCAGGTTGGGGAGAACGTCATACTTCCCCCTCGGCCACACCCCTTCAGAAACCCCATCCCTCGGGTTAGGAACGACGAAGGGGTAGTGGCCCAAGATACGTCCTCCCAGGAAGTTTAGTCCCGGGACCGCCACCATGACAATAGAGAAAGGCCCCGCACTTCCGCCCTCAACCGGCTCGGAGGAGGGCCAGACCACCGAGGGGTCCAAGACCGCCTCGGAGGGAAAGCACTCCAAAGGCCCCAGGAAAGCGGAGGGTCTGTCTCGAGGGCAGACGAGGAGCGTCCCCCTCGGGACAAAGGCAAGGCACCCCTTCATGCCGATGATGCTCGCCACCAGATCAACCAGGCCCACTCGGCCCGGGTTTGTTCGCAGGGGGCGGAGACCCTCCCGAAGGATCCCCGGGACGAGATTATTGCGGCCCTCCAACGCCGACTTGACGAAATGGAGTCCAACAAAGCTCACGCCACCACCTCCACCCCTCACTCAGACCTCAAATACGAGGCCATGATGGCCAAAATGGAGGAATTACAGAAGAAGGTGGCCGAGGGCTCCGGGGAACCCGTCATCCAACTTCGGACTCGGACGCCATTTACCCCAAGGGTATTGGCGGCCCGGATCCCGAAAAAAATCTCGAGGGCAACACATACAGCCCTACAACGGGAAGACGGACCCCCAGGAACACTACAGCAAATACCAGAACAACATGATGATGGTAGGGGCGTCAGACGAATATTTGTGTCGTTGGTTCCTCTCCACCTTAGAGGGACCCTTCGCGACTTCCTGGAGCGCTGGAGGACGGAAGCCGACAAAGTCGACGGTGCTGATGACGGGACCCTCCTGGCCCTCCTGCAAACCGTCCTCCGCACAGGCAACTTTTCAAGGAGCCTCATCATTGAACCCCCCCCCCCCCCCCGTGACTACATAAGGGCTTTGCAGCGGGGGACCGATATGCTGAGGCCGAGGAGGTGGAGAAATACCACCAGCATCCGGATCAGCAGCCCCCGAGGGCTGACAACAAGAACAACCGAGGGCCGGGGGCTCCTCCAAATCACCCCAAGGCTTCGGGACCCTCTGATGACCGCCCTCAGCGAGGCCAAGCCAAGCCCGGGGGAGGTTATAAGAGCAGCCCTAAGACTTGGGCACAGCCCATTCTCCTGGACCGCCCTCGGACACCATTGACGCACCCCGTCAGCATCATCCTTGATTTTGCCGAGGAGAGGGGCCTCGTTGAGCGCGATTCTCGTGCACCCCCGGAGGTACATGCTATCAACCCTCAGTTCCCCTACTGTCGTTTCCATCGGCACCAGGGGCACAGAACCGATGACTGCCATCAGCTAAAGACGGCCATCGAGAGATTGATACAGGCGGGGCACCTGTCCCAGTTTATCCAGAGCCCTCGGCAGGAGGGGCCTTCTCATCAGGGACCTCCCCGGGGGCACCACACGAAGGTAAACGCTTGGGTGAACCCGAACACCATCCCCCTCGGCAAGAAGAGGGAGATCGGAAACTTGGAGGAGGAAGAGGAGGAGTACCCCCACTACCAGGAGAAAAAACGCCACATCCTCATGATCACCGGTGGCAATACAGGGGGCGATTCCACCAGCCAGCGGAAGAAGTGGGCTCAATCGCTTTACGTGGGGGAGGTCACTCATATGCCCCCGGTAAAGCGACTGAGGGAGGAACCCATCACCTTCACCAACGCAGATCTCCCTCCTACTTCATCTCCTCACAGGGATGCCTTGGTGATTCGGACTGAAATAAACGACACCATCATTCACCGAACTTACATTGACACGGGCAGCTCCGTCAATGTAATGTACCTCAGCACCTTCAGAGAGCTGCATCTGGAGAGGGGGTCCCTTCGGCCCATTAAGACTCCTCTTGCCGGCTTCACCGGCGATACTATTGATTCCGAGGGGGTAATAACTCTCCCGGTGATCTTCGGCGACGGGCTCCATAGAGCCCAGCTCGAAGTGGAGTTCGTCGTTGTCAACATCGACTGCGCCCACAACATTATCCTCGGCCGGCCAGCCCTCGAGGACCTCGAGGCCATCATATCCATGAGGCACCTCTGCCTCAAGTTTCCCGCTGAGGGGGGCATTGGCTACTCCCGGGGGAATCAGAAAATTGCCCGCGCCTGCTATCTTCAAGTCACTAAGAAAGTAAGTAAGACGGAATTCCGTGTTGACACCATCACCGGAACCATCGACCAAGAAGAAAGAAGGCCGAGGGCTGAACCAGCCGAGGACGTAGAAGACTTTGCGCTCGATCCGGCCCAGCCGGAGAGAGTCGTGAAGATTGGAGCCCAGCTCCCTGAAGATCTGAAGACCGGTATCACCGACGCCCTCCGCGCCTACTCCACTGTCTTTGCATGGGGGCCGGAGGACATGCCGGGAATAAGCCGAAGGGTCATCACCCATCGCCTCTCGGTGGACCCCTCGGCAAAAGTAGTACAACAACGAAGAAGACCCCTCTCCGCCGAGAGGAGGGAATTTGTGAAGAAGGAGGTCACCATGCTCCTCTCCATTAAGCACATCAAGGAGGTGAAATATCCCTCATGGCTAGCGAATGTAGTCCTCGCACAGAAGCCCCCTACCTTCCGCATGTGCGTGGACTACACCGATCTCAACAAGGCGTGCCCTATGGATCCATTCCCTCTACCAAATATTGATCAACTGGTGGATGAGACCGCAGGGTGTGAGATCATGTCCTTCCTCGATGCCTTCCGAGGGTATCACCAAATTTTCATGCACGAGGAAGACGCCGAAAAAACTGCCTTCATGACTCCCGAGGGCATCTTCTGCTACCTAGTAATGGCCTTCGGCCTAAAGAACTCGGGGGCCACCTACACCCGGATGGTGGCCCGGGTCTTTCAAGCCGTCCTAGGGCGCACCATGGAGGCCTATGTTGACGACATGATCGTCAAGAGCAAACAATCTTCCAGCCATGCCGACGACCTCCAGGAAATCTTCACCATCATGCAAAAATTCAACCTTCGGCTAAACCCGAAGAAGTGCACCTTCGGCGTCCAAGGGGGCAAATTCTTGGGCTACATGGTGAGCCGAAGGGGTATTGAGGCCAATCCCGAGAAGATCCAGGCCATCATCGACATGGAACCCCCACGCAGTGTGAAGGAAGTTCAACGGTTGACGGGCCGCCTGGCAGCCCTCAACCGCTTTCTATCTAAATCAGCGGAGAAGTCTTTACCCTTCTTCCAAATCATGAGGAAGACGGCTGGTTTTCAATGGACTTCAGAATGCCAGGGGGCTTTCGACGAGCTCAAACGATATCTATCTTCACCTCCTGTGCTCTCTAAACCCAAGGTAGGGGAGACCCTCTACCTCTACCTTGGGGTCAGCCCGGCGGCCATCAGCTCTGTGCTCATCCGGGAGGAAGACGGCATCCAACATGCCATCTTCTACGTTAGCAAGACTCTAAGGGAGGCCGAGCTCAGGTACTCTCTTGTGGAAAAAACGGTGTTAGCAATCGTTTGGACCGTAAAGAAGTTGGGCCACTACTTTCAGGCTCACCCGGTTCAGGTCCTCACTCATCAGCCCCTCGGCGCCCTCATGAGGAGCCCCACCAGCTCCTCCCGCGTGGTGAAATGGGCTATCTTCTTGAGCCAGTACAACATTGACATCCGTCCAAGGCCTGCCATCAAGGGCCAAGCCCTGGCAGACTTTGTGACGGAATGTACCGCAAGGGCAGCCACGGACGGGGAGCCCTCGGCTACCTCAGACGACTGGTGGACCCTCTACACCGACGGCTCCTCCGCGACCAAAGCATGCGGGGGAGGGGTAGTCCTCATTACTCCCGAGGGCTTCAGAGCCTACTATGCAATCCGCTTCTCCTTCAAAGTCTCCAACAACGAGGCCGAATATGAGGCCCTCCTATGTGGCCTTCGGCTGGCTGCCAACATGAGGGCTCGGCAGATCCACATCAAATGCGACTCCAAGTTGGTCGTTGGCCAAATCTCCGAGGAATATGAGGCCAAGGAGGGAAGAATGAAACAGTATAAGGAAGCGGCCAAGGAGTTGCTTAAGGTATTTGAGGCCCACTCTCTCACTCAAATACCGAGGGCTCAGAACTCCGAGGCCGACATATTATCTAAGCTCTCGGTCGACTCCCCCGAGCACATCTCCAAAATTGCCAAAATTGAGGAACTCAGCCTCTCAAGTATCCATGCAAGCCCCGTTATGAACATACAACAACGCCAAGAGGATTGGATCTCAGATATCACCGCCTTCATCTCCACAGGGCAACTACCCGAGAATGAGTCCCGCGCTAAACTGGCAAAGCTGAGGGCTCCTAGCTACACCATCGAAGATGGAAGGCTCTACTAACGATCTTACAATGGCACGCTAATTCGGTGCCTTCATCCAGATGAAGCCGAGGTCGCAATGGAGGAAGTACACAGTGGCACTTGCTCAGCTCACAAGGGACCCTTCTCCATGTCCCGAAGGCTCATTCTCCAGGGCTACTTCTGGCCAACCATGGCCAGAGATTGTGCTGACCTTGCCCGGAGGTGCACCGCATGTCAGCATTTCCAGAAAACCCCCGACAGGCCAGCGGTCAACTATGCCCCCATCAGCACATCTGTCCCCTTTTCTCGATGGGGGATAGACCTTGTGGGCCCTCTGCCGAGGGGTACCTCCAACAACAGGTACATCATTGTGGCCATCGACTACTTTACCAAGTGGGTGGAGGCTGAACCCCTCGCCAGCATCACAGAGGCGAAGTGTCGTCACTTCGTCCTCAAGAACATCCTCACAAGGTTTGGCGTCCCCCAGCAGATCATCTCCGACAATGGGACACAATTTGAGGCAGCCCCCTTCTGTGCCCTTCTGGAGGCATGGGGCATCAAACACACCTTCTCCTCCGTTGCCTATCCTCAAGGCAACGGGCAAGTAGAGAATGCCAACCGGACCTTGCTCGAGGGCCTCAAAAAGAAGCTGGAGGCCGAGGGCGGTGGCTGGGTGGAAGAACTCCACAACATCCTTTGGGCCTACCGCACCACCCCTCGGCGAGCAACATGTGAAACACCCTTCTCCCTCTGCTACGGTTTTGAAGCCAAAGCTCCTACGGAAGTCACCCTTCCCACCCGGAGGGTGATCCAATATGACCCCGAGGTCAACGACATCAACATGGCCCTCGACCTCCACCTCATTTCGGAACGCCGGGAGCAGGCCTTCATCCGGGCAGAAAATTACCGAAGGCAAGTCAAAAGCTACATCGACGCCAAAGTTCGCACCAGAGAATTCCAAGTGGGGGATTATGTCCTCCGGAGGAGGGAAGCCAGCCAACCGACCGAGGGAGGCAAAATAGCACCAAAATTCGAAGGTCCCTACATCATAGCAGCCATCATCAAACCTGGAACTTACAAGCTCAAACGTCCCAACGGGAAAGAAGTCCCTAGGCACTGGAATGTACACCACTTAGTTAAATTTTATCAATAATGTAAGAGCGGCCAAGCCCTCATAACTAGTGAATGTACTATCTTATGGCCCAAGGCCTCCAATTTCGAAGGATGAAGATACATTCAAGACACCAAGAACAAAACACTTATGAGCGGCCAAGCCCTCATACCAACTACAGGCCCCATGTGCTCTCAGTCAAGACCCCTCGGTACTAAGTACCGTGGGTACACATCTCCGCCCTCAACATCAAAGATAAGAACACCAAGTGTTCCTACAGAAGACCCTTCGGCACCCAGTGCCGGGGGTACACATCTCCACCTTCAACATCAAAAAAGAAAAGATAAGAACACCAAATGTTCCTACAGAAGACCCCTCGGCACCCAGTGCCCGGGATATGCTCTCCTATCAACTTCCAAACATCTGTTGGGAAACACCAAGTGTTTCATTTGAAGGCCCTTCGGTATCAAGTACCGAGGGTAGACACCTCCATCAACTACAACAAAAGAGAGCACCAAGTGTTCCTACAGAAGACCCCTCGGTACCAAGTACCGGGGGCTACACATCGAAACTAACACCAAGTGTTGTTTCTAAAAGCCGTACCCCACGAGGACGCATATACCGAAGGCGCCACCATCGGTGCCGGTGGCACGTAGTGCCCCCGGCCATTTGCAACTAGTGTGCAAATGAAAACCCTTCCTTGAAACGCTTTCCGCGTCACTACCCCCAGGGTATGACAGGCATGAGAAATGCCCAGGATTCGACTTTCAAAAACGGAACGCTATCCGCGTCATCACCCCAAGGGTATGACAGGCACGAGAAATGCCCAGGATTCGACTTCCAAACCGAAACGCTCCCCGCGCCACCACCCCAAGGGTGTGGCAGGCCACGGACTATGTCTAGCGCCGAGGGGACGACTTTCAAAAATGAGGCGCTTTCTGCGCCATCCCCCAAGGGGAGGCAGGTTACAGACCACCATATCTTGTGCCCAGGAAACGACCCTCGATCCCCTCGGAACTCGGAAGGTTAACCCGAGGGAGGAGAGCCATTGGTGTATTCTGATGGTCTCCTAATAGGCCCAACCTTACCAAGAAACCAAGTTTCTTGATGCCTTCCCTTCACCACCAACCAAAAAAAAAAAGGGGTGAAGGGGAGTAGACTCAGCGAGAAATCAAAGAGTACACTCCAACAGATCACAACATGCCGAGGGCTCCCCACGGGAACACCTCCGGTAATTGAAGGCTCCTGTCTCCCGAAGGATACTACTCAAACAAATATCGTCAAGAAATGACTAAGTCCACTGCTTGGTCACCTCCGGTCACACAAACACCGAAGGCTTCAACAATACGAAAGGACTGAACTATCCAAAGTCCACTAAAACGGTACCTCCAACAAAATACCGAGGACATCTCTTATGCAATAATACCGAGGGCCCTTACCCCATGACAAGGGACACAACTGGCTAAGTCAAACTCTACAACTCTCCAAGCAATTGCCGAAGGCACATACTCCTCATCGGCTTTCTTTACAACAACTGGAGTCCACACTTTTCCTAAGTCCACACTTTTGGAAAATGACAACAACCAGAGGCATATATTACAAATCATCAAAGGCCAGACCGAGGGGGCTTATTCCAAAAACGAGTTGCCCCTCGGACGGACTCCTCACTTGCCGAAGGTTCAGCATCCACATCACACTTTGAGATTTTTCTAAGTCCCACATATTTGGCTGTCGGCCAAAGACTCATACATCAAGAAGGGATGCCATCTCCCGAAGGCTCCCAAGGGAAAATCTACACTTTGAAAATTTTCTAAGTCCTACATGTTTTTCCCCCGGTCAACTACTCATACATCAAGAAGGGATGCCGTCTCCCGAAGGCTCCCAAGGGAAAATCTACACTTAGAAAATTTTCTAAGTCCTACATGTTTTTCCCCCGGTCAACTACTCATACATCAAGAAGGGATGCCGTCTCCCGAAGGCTCCCAAGGGAAAATCTACACTTAGAAAATTTTCTAAGTCCTACATGTTTTTCCCGCGGTCAACTACCCATACATCAGGAAGGGATGCCATCTCCCGAAGGCTCCCAAGGGAAGATTTACACTTAGAAAATCTTCTAAGTCCTACATGTTTTTCCCCCGGTCAACTACTCATACATCAAGAAGGGATGCCATCTCCCGAAGGCTCCCAAGGGAAAACCTGCACTTAGAAATCTTTTCTAAGTCCAACATATTTCACCCTCAACTTACAAAGGGACCCAATGGCCGAAGGCTACCTATCAATCGAAGGCTACAGTACACAAGGAATCAACACTGAGGAAAATTTTCTAAGTCCTAAAGAATTGGCCCCCGGCCTAATCAACATTTCAGTCGGGGCTCCACAGTGGCCGAAGGCTACATGACATGCCACACTTGCAAAAATTTTCAAAGTCCTGTACATTGGGCCCTCGGTCCAATATTCACACATCAGGAAGGAGGCTACCAGCCGAGGGCATCCGAGGGAAAAACTACACCTAGAGATTTTTCTAAGTCCCAGGAGTTGGGTTACTACAAACACCCGAAGGCCCTATGGTGTGCTACACTTAGGAAAATTTTCTAAGTCCTAGTTATCGCTGAACCCTCGGTTGTATATCCAGCAGAGGGTGCCCAATTACCGGAGGCTTCCAAAGGCAAGCTACAATCAGAAAATATTCTAAGTCCTAAAACATACATTCAAAGGAGCAAAGGCATACATCCAAAACGAGACGAAGGCATACATTCAAGAAGAAATGGATTAAGGAAAACAAGCCATATATACAAAGCCCGAAGGCGATCATTCAATCATCACAAAAAGGAATCAATGTAATTAGTACAAACAGGCCGAAGCCGAAGGATCGATGGTGTTCATTACAACAGAAGTTTCAAAATATTTACAAAGTACAAATCTTCTCGGCGACTTCAGCATCGTTGCCTCCGGGGGCATCCTCCACGGCGGGTTTGAAGGAGACTTCTTCCCCAGCAGCATCACCTCCGACGGCTCCGCCCCCATCACCCCCCATCATCACAGAATCGTATATCGTCGGCCGCTCTTCGCCCGGGGGGAGGGGAACTCTCACATCTGGTTGCAGTGGAGGGAGGCCGTATGCTGAGGGGTCAAATTGGTCGAGGGATACGCCAAAGTGCTTGGCGAGCCTCCGGTAGATCAGATGCTGGGTAAAGAATTCACCCCCCTGGTAATAGGCGTCACCCCTATCTGTCAGCCAGTCAACTCCGGGGCCTTCTACCCAAGCATCCACCAAGGTCGCCACCACGGAGGTCACCCACTCCTTATGGCCCTCGGCCCTCCAGCCCTCGGCAAGGAACTCAGCAACTGCCTCCTCTCGGGCCTTGGCCGTAGCTCCCTCCTTGGCGGTTTTGGCCTCATCAGCAGCTTTCTTCGCCGCCTCGGCAGCAACCCTCTCGGCCTCTACCTTGCCCTCGGCTATGCCGTCAGCCTTGGCCTTCTCCGCCGCCGCCTTCGCCTCCCAGAGGGCCTCCTCCAGCTGCGCAGCATGCTTCATCGCTTCAGAGTTCTTGCGAATCAGCCCCTCCATCTTCTTATCTTGGGCGACCTCGTGAAGGCGCCTTTCCTCACGCCTCCGGGCCTGTTCCCCGAGGGCTATGCAGGCCTGCAAACAATGATCAAAGGAGTTAGATTATTCCCCAGAAAAAAAAATAATACTAAACTGATAAGAGAAGGAAAAAGGAAGCAGATACTTACAGTGAGAGAGGACCGGAGGATCCTGTTCTCGAGGGCATCATCGTCGTATGTCTCGAAGACTTCCCTATCCATCTTCGAGGTGATGCCCCGCAGGAAGGCCCTCGGCTCGGCAGTACCGTGCATCAGTGAAGCAACGGGGGCAAAGGAGAGCTAACGGATCTCCCGGGGTAATTCCTCCGGGGATGGATTCACCAGAGCCTTCGGGGTGACCGAGGCCAGAGGCCCATCAGCGGCTGGCATGTCATCAATAACTATCAGGGGGGCCGCCCCCTCGACAGCGCCCCCGGCGGCTTTCTGCTTCTTGGTAGGGGGCTCCACCCCCTTATCACTCCTCTTCTTCTTCACGGCCGCCTCGGCCTTCGACCCCCCGGTCCCCACAGCCGCATGGATGTCCCCGGCGGAAGGCTCTACGACCTTCGGGAAAAACGCGTCGGCTGGCTTCTGACCCGAGGGCCCCTTCTCCTTTGCCTGGGTCTTGCCCTTCCTCTTTGCGAACAGGGCGTTGGCATTCATCTTGCTACCTGCAAAGAACGACAACAACAAGTTAAAATGTTAGAACCGAGGGGTCAGAGACACGACGACAAACATGACAAAAAAATCTCTAAGTACAAAAATCTAAAGCCCCCGGCCACTACCTCCTGCTCCCACGAAGGCTTTATCGTAGAGGGGATACTTCTCATCGGTCTCCCCAATGAACCGATACCTCAGGAATCCGAGGGCATATAGGTCTTCCTCGAGGATGCACTCCTTGATGGTTATGTTCTTCTCCCGACCCTCTGGAATCTCGGCAATCTTCAGGCCATCCTCCTCGAGGGCGGCACTCTTGACCTTCACGTGGCGCCGAAAGCGATTCCGCAACTCCCTCGGGAAAGGGCTGTCGGTCAGTCTGATATAGCACCATCGCTCTCTCCACCCTTTGTTGGAAGAAGGGGCCTCGGTGAACAGTTTGAACTGGGCTATCTGCTGTAAGTTTGCATAGCCCTCGGCATTAGTATGGCCCCCCCGGCATAGGTTAAAACTTTGGAAGAATAACTCCAAGCTCGGTGTAACCCCCCGGAGTCTGCACAGGTTCACGAATCCAGCTATGTATGAGTGGCTATTGGGGGTCAATTGACAGGGAACCAGGCCAGTGTACCTCAGGTACTCCCGGAGGAACGGATGGAGAGGGAACCGGAGGCCCATGGAAACCGAGAGCACGTGCACGGCTATGCATCCCTCGGGGGGCCGGGATAACACGTCATCAGGACCTGGCTCGACTACTACGGCCGGGGGCCCTACATGCAACTGGGTGATGTAGAAGTCCGCCTTGTCAGCTTGGGACTTAATCTCCAGAGCGGCGGTGTCCAGGAAGGAGTGACCCTCCGGCAGATCAACTGGCCCCCCTTGGTCGACGGCCCTTACTTTCTTCTGGGGGCCAGCCTTCGTCTTCCTCCTCTTCTTCCCGGGGACTACACTTAACGGCGTCGGGTCCAGTGGCCTCGAGCTACTTGCTTCCCCAGAACCCCGGGGGGGGAAGAACAGCGACAGTAACCTTCGCCCTCTCCTTTTCCTCTTCCTCCTCAGCAACTTGGACGGCGAGGGCTAACTCCTCATCTTCGGCGGTTCGCTCGAACTCCTCCGCCTCGACCTCGGCCACCAGATCCTTCTGCACCTCGGTGGCGAGAGCTGCATCACCACCACCCGAGGGCTGACTACTACTGGACTCCATGTCGGAGATGCTTTCGTCCTGAACCGAGGGGGTCCTCGAGATGTCTTGAGAATCACTCTGGGACGACATTCTAACTCTAGCTCGAGGGTTCGGGGGAACTAAGGTTTTCTAGAGAATTCTATCTCCTAACCTAAGGGCACAAGGCACAGCTAAACTAGAAGGAGAAAGGCAGGGGGGAACTGACCTTGAAAGCTGAGTTTTGACCGAAGGCTTGAGTTTCTCTCTCTAGAATTTTTGGCAGAGCTTCGCTAAGGATGTTGGATGCGTAATGAAGGAATGGCATTGGCTTGGGGTATTTATAGACTCCAGGATCCGGGCTTGGGCCCAAAAACTGGGCCTCCGGCCAAGCGTCATCATTACACACCGTCGTTTCACCCAACCGGTGACGCCCGCCCACGAGCAGCCAACGGCTACACTCCACGTGTACCCCCCCAACGGCTATAAACCTGACGTTACATGTTCCAACGGCTATATTCTGGAAGCCCCCGGGTTTTCTACTTCACTCCACTTCATCAAGGAGAGCCTCCGGGTACACTTACCCAGAAGCGCCCCCGGGTTGTGCCCCACACAGCACATAACAGACGCCTTCGGGATCACTCCTTCAGAAACCCAAGGCTTCATATCAGGGCACCCCTCGGGAATTCCCCCTCAGCACTGTAAAACCGGGTAGCCCCCGGGGAGTTGCCTCATTGACGGATAGCCTACGGCACACAGGTAATGGGAGCCCTCGGGTATCTTCATCACCAACTAATCAACCAACAGTGGACCCCCCAATAACAACTCCACTTCTGCCCTCATCCATCAGGCCCTCGATCCCCAGATTGAGGGGCTCCCCTTCGGCACCCCCAGGACATCAACAGCAAGCCTCCGGCTAATCAACACATGAGCCCTCAGAAAAAGAAGAGCCTTCGGCATTACCGTTATTCTCCATTTTTGACCAAGGTTTCACATTTTCGATTCATCGTTGGGGGAATTCGGTGCACTCTTTTTCCCTCATTAGGATTTTTTCCCCCAGGGTTTTTCCTAATGAGGTTTTTAACGAGGCATCCCCCCAAAATGAAACGAAAAGCGTCAGCCTTCGGCCCACAACAGCAACGCAACCACTCTACTCCTTTTTCACCACTTTACAAGTGCCTCAAGGAGTGGGGGACTGGAGAACCCCCTCGGGAAAATCATTAAATTACAAAATTAGTGAAATTCCAACAAACGACAAAGCAAGCCCTCAAGTCCCGACATGTGGGTAACTGAGGGACTGCCTTCGGCAGGGACATAAAAGCAACAACTCCTCACCAACTTCAGAGATCACGACAGGACAACATCAAAGGGCAAGCACAAATTACTCCTTTTCCCTCAAATACCTTTCGGCAAAAGGAGTGAGGGACTCCTGATGGAGTATATGGCCCGGGAACACCCGGCCCACAGACTCCTACTACTCCAGTAGAGGCCCAACAGGCCCAGAAGGCCCAACAGGCCCGGATCACGGCGCCCAGAGTACCAAGCGGCCCGCAATACGCACCAGGGGTGCCTTCGGCCCCCTGACCGAAGGCTCCAAACTATCACACCATGGATATTTCAAACAAACAGAGGAACTGGGAGAAAACGGCAAAAACAGTAGCCCTCGGCACCAGGGTGCCATCGGTTTGAGGAGCCCTCGGCTGTTGCTCTATAGCCGAAAGCACCTTCCCCGACATGATATCCGCCTCACATGCGTACAGATCACCGTACCCTGTACATACGTCCCATCCAACAGCCGCATTAAATGCGGCCACATGCGGCTGCCAACGCCAACCAGTTGAGGTGACCTCTCGGCCAATGGGCGTTTGACACGTGTCCCTGTCCGGCATTTATTGCTACTATAAATAGCACCCCATTTCCCCATTTGTATCCACGCTGAAAACGCTCCACATTTATAATACACTCTCTCTCTCTACATTTACTTGCTCTGACTTCTCTCTAAGTTTTTCCCAGCAATAATCCTTCGGATATATACCCCCGGGTAGACTATCCATCACCTACCATCACAGAATACAATACAGAAGCCCGGGAGCGGAAACTTGGTCCTCCATCAGCCAGGCCCTCCATCGGCCTGGTCCTCCTTCAGCCAACCAGACTCGAGCATAACTAGATTTTAGACTTAGTCTCATAAATCATGTACTCGGCCCATTAGAGGCCCTATTTTGTATCGGGCCTCCCAGGCCCAAGTCCTGGAAGCCCAAACCCACACCTCCCCTATAAATACTCCCCATAAGGGGTAGTTGTAGGGGGTTGAGAAATATTAATTGCTCACTTTCTCTCTCTAGCTCTCAGTTTTCTCTAGATTAATACTCTATCAGTCGACTAGGTCGTAAGTATTAGTGTCTTTATCTTATTAGATTATTAGAGATGTTTTCATCGGATAATATGGATTTGAGTATTTCAAACATAAAATCTATAGGAATTAGGAAGTAGAAACTTGTTGATGTTGTAGGGGATTCTCTTGGAGGGCTTAGGGCTAGTCCTATAGGGTTTTGTCAAGTAAATGATTAAATAAGTAAGCCAAATACAAACCAAAAAGAACATAACATGGATTTCTAATGCTATACAACTTCTAAATAAAATTTGACAAACAGAATCTACGTTTTTGTACCGAACAAAGGGTTCACACAGCTCTTCCTAAGCGTATATCTAAACTCTAAAGAAAAGCGGAAGGCTCCTCAAGGTTTTCTTTTGAGTTATTAGGATTTTCGGTTTTTAATATTTTAAATCAGCTAAATCCTTGAAAACGGATTATTTTCTTCCTCTATGACCAAACGGTCGTAAATCTGGTCTAAAATATCAAACTCGCCTTGCTCCTTGATTGTGCCGTTCCCTGCCATGCTTTCACCCTTCTTGCCAACAAATCTAACCCCCTGTTGCTTCATCTAAAAATTGAGTCTTCCTCCTCTATGCAATAGACGAACTCACTGCCTTGTAACAGATTTCTATTGAGTCTAGATGGTGGAGTTTGAGTTATTAGCTGATTGTAACTCTTGCTTTGATCGATTTTTAATATAAGTTTTCTTTTCCTCTAACAAAACGTGGATTTTAAAAATCGAAAATCCTAAATAGATATGGTTAAGGTTTTAAAATCTGATTAGTAACACTGAAAATGGTTGAATCGATCGAATATGCTGAAATTGATGAAATGCAAGCTGAAACTGGTAAATTGGCTAAATTTGGTGAATTATGTAAAATTATATTTAAAATAAATTTGATTAATAATTTAAGGAAAAAATATATGAAAAATGATTATCTAGATATAGCCAATTCAGTCGAAAATAATTACAACCTCACTTATTATGCTTAATACACAATTTAGGGCCGAAACCAAAAGTTGGTGTTTGCTTAAAAAACTTGATTGATAAGCTGAAACTAAGGATTGTCATTTTAATTTGTTTCACATATTCCAAATTTAAGAGGGTATAACATAAATGACATGTTTACTTTGACCGATAGTCTACTAGATGCAAGTAACATTTGCTTCGGTAGATGCACGAGGAAAATGCAAAACTCGTTCCATAACTTCACACTTCCTCTTACTGTCCATATCATTGGAATGACCAATGATAACCTCTTGAAGTGAGGGAAGAGCAGCAAGTAACTCCTTGATGAAGAGCATTTCACACCAAAATCCTTTAAATAATATAAGCTTCAAAGTGACAAGTCTTTTGTGTCTTTGGGCCACACTACGAAGCTCTGGAAGTCTTCTGTCAACTTCAGCCACACTAGGAATATCTTTCTCATCATCATAGGTACTATCACATCTCCAAGTGACTGGACACTAGAGAAAGGCAATGCAAAAGAACTTATAATCAACACCTCAGCATTACAAAAATATATCTTATCCAAGATAGAAAATTCAAAATTACCCAAAGACTTATATGAAGTTTGATTAAGTTCGGGCATATGTGCAGTAAACGAATGAGAGGAGAAGCTTGAGTTTCTTCTTTGAAACAAAAATCTGATAGGTTCAGGTCTTCCACATTTAGAGCAGGTGATCGCAGTGGAAGTCCAGTTCTAGAACAATCGTCAACAAAATTCTTGGAAATCATATGGAAACAAAGCTGGATTAGTTCCAAGAAATTATAAAAGAGACCTAAGAAAAATGCCCAAAGAAAAAGAATAGTTAGAATACCTGTAGAGAGTGAGAATCCAAATGAAGAGTACGAATGGATCTCAAGTCCATGTTAACGGGAATGAAACTGTCCAATTCACGACCAGAGCAATATCGGATATTTAAGCTACAAATACTTTTGGCAATGATGTGAAGATGAAACATTTCATAGCACTCTTCACATGACAGATTCTCCAGGCTGGGAACATCAAGGACAAGATCTGAAAAAAAATCTAAGTTAATAGATCGAAACCGAAGCGAAGCGACATTCGGCAACATGTAAGTTGATCTGAGTGGTCTAACAAGCAGGCTATCAAGATCCAATGACTTGAGTGTTCGGCATGACAGTACGCAATCGGGCAGCCGATACTCTTGGCTTCCAAGATGGAGTTTAATTTCTTCAACACCTTTTCGTGTGACTAAAAGCAGCCATTGATCGATGTCATACGACCGAGATTTAACCGTCTCTGTCTTAGAATCATAATAATCAACCTCAAATTTTCGAATAGTTGGTCCCTGGTGTTGCAAGAGAATTTTGGTGATTACATAGAAAGCAGCATGTTTTGTGCTATATCTGTTTTTCAAACGCCGAAAGAAGTGAGGCGCAAAGCAGAGCTGTGTAAGATTGGGCCATATACCACCCCAATTGGTAGATAAAACTACCGTTTTAGCAGCATCTTCAATAGGCAAGAATCCCAAAATGTTGTCAACTATATCTGCCGGAAGTTGACTGATTCTATCCGTCTCAGCCATGATGGTTTGCTCTTGCGGTAACGGCTGTAGCATATTCAGACTAAAGGCTGGGAATGAATTGGAACAAAGAAAGACATTGTCATTAATTGTGCTTGTAATCTGTATAAGATCAGTTTTCCTTGTTTTCTAAAGTACTCCCTAAAGCTTACTCCTCTTACAGCTTTACTTAACTAGAAAGGAAGTTAAAGAACAACCTGCCAATAAAGATTGAATTAACTTTACTAAATCACTTTGAAGATTGCATTGACTAATAAAATTCACAAATTGAACTATACTACCTCCATCCCAAATTGATTCGCAAATTTGACTTCTTGGTCAAACAGTTTTATTTTATTTGCTTAATTAGGATGTCAATTTTAATTATATTCTAATTTGGAGTACTTTGCAATTTTGAAGAGATTTTAATGTAGTTTCTGAATATATAAATTTTAATTATTAAAAATTTAATTAATTATCGATATGGAGCTTTGACTTTTTTTATTGGTTGATCATAAAATGTTGACTTTGCAAAATATTTTGGGACGGAGGGTGTATATTTTATTGGGGAAACTGCACTTTCAAGCCTTCAATTAATGTGCACATGGAAATATAATCATGGTGTTTGTAAGTGTATAAATGTCATATCTCAATGATCTAAAATATGGTAAATGTCATCCTCGTCCAACTCAGAAAGATCAACATATTCAAATCAAACATGGAGATGAATATTAGATTCATGTCAAGTCTGCATCCAGAGTGGAGGAAAATTGTAAAAGATTTGCAAACAAGTCTTGACCTTGATGAAATTGATCTCTGCACTCTACGCGATCGTTTGAGGACATTTGAAATGACACTGCTGAATTGGAACGATAGTACACAACTGATCCTTTAGCATCCACATTATATATGTCATCCGTCATATGACTACATTTACAACGATTCAAATAATTGAGGGTTGACATTTACAAACTTGGAGACACGGGAATTATATTTTAATGTGAGTACTATTCGAATGACTGGAATTGCGATTTCCCCTATCTTATTCCTCATTATTGAAAGTACTAGTTTTGTTTGTAACGAGCGTTGCGAGGGGAAGATGCCCAAGACTATTGTAGTTAGTTTAATACTCCGTAGCATGAAAATATTGTTAGTATAATTGAGATGTTTGAAATTATACAATAGCTTTATAATCAATAATCAATATAGAGATATCAAATACATCTCACTATCTCAGCGGCTTAATTAAATGAGAGAAGAAAATAGAAATAGTGGCACAACTCTCCCTTCCAGTGAATTGCACATTAAGGTAGCCAACTTATAAGCCATCTTTTGGCGCTCTTCTTATGTCTCATTTTTAGATTTAAAGGTGATAAAGTGAATCTAACTGTCCTCTCTTTTTTGTTTAAAATACTCTATAATATTAGCTCATAGTTACATAATTAATGATATAAAATAATTCCATATGTTATGTTCAATACTATCCTTTTTTAAATACAATGGAATGGAATGATAGATACCTCAACACTATCCTTTCCAATCCACTGAGCATAAGTAATAATTTTTTCCTATTACGAAAGTGATCAGAGACGTCTTGAGGACTTTGGAGGCCCCAGATAAAAAATTATCATATTCAAATCATAAAAAATCATATGAGAAAAGCATGTTCAAATTGCAGATATAATGTGAACGTCCAAAGGAAAAATTAATGAAAGAGAATTTCACTAGTTATCTCAACTTATTCTTTCTTTTTGTACTAATATATAATACAAAAATCATAAACAATAAATTAACAAAAACCAAGAATCTATAAATAAAAATGACAAATCAAAGAAAATAAATAATTTAGTAATACCAATACCATCACATTAATTATTTCATGCCTATAACATACGACGTATAATCTAACACATACAATACGAGTTTGTTTTACCAGTATAGCAATATTAACCCAATAATTTTTAGATTATACCTATTTGTCATAGATTCAGCATATTAAATATTTAACTTTACACCTTTACTCCTTTAGTAGACATTATTTCAGTGTAATCACACTAAAACACTTGTAGTACTAAAAAGTTAAAATCCTTATTACCTCATATAGACATCTACACGTGACACGTCGCTGCCTGCTAGATGCATAGAAGATAATTGTTCTATTCTAGTTTCCAATTATTAAGTAATTATACATAATACTAATAGTAATAGCTTTGATTTTGGAGATCACTTGACATGTGAGGCCCAAGACTATTGCGTGGCCTAACTTCCCCCGAAGCCTCCTCTCAAAGTGAAACGTATAAAACTATATAGCAGTCTCCACTTTAGAACTTACCAACACCCTCTTTACGAACCACATTCTTCATAATGCCATTAATGCACCAAACCTGATAGAGAGGCTACACAATTAGTACTCTATATTCTCTTTAAATGCATGAAGAGGTTAGCAATTGCCACCACTATAAAGGGCAGGTGCACAAAGCATCACCTTGAGTGGCATAACCGGGGCCGGGCTAGTATAAAGAACGTATTGAGATGAATTTGTTGATGAAATGTTTTATACTAATAATTAAAAAATAGAATTTGAGGTGAGACGGAGCATAGGTTGGCCCCAAACATCCACCCCCGGACCCCTCATTGAGAAGATCTCGAGAGGATTCCACCATAATGTAAGATACTAAGATCTTCCACCCTCTTTCTTCGAAGTTACCCAGAGACATATAACACCTTCTAGGAAGGAGCTATCCAACAAATGAACACGGTAAAAAGATATGGAGATAACTAGGAAGCATGGATGCAACTTTTTCATGCAACCCATATACACCTATAAATAGGGAGTCTATTGTTGCTCATTATCATCAGTTTAGAAAGTGAGAAAAGTGTGTGAAGAGTGAAATACACTTAGAGTAGAAGTGTATTGGCGAGGATTGATTTTTTGTAATCGTTGAGTGTGAGAGTTTGTTTCTCCTATTATAATTCTGTTCCTGATATTGAACAGAAGAATTTTCCAATCCCAACACATAATCTCAACAAATGTGACAAGGGCTCTGCTTTAACTGAGACTATGTACAATAACAAATAAAAATAACACAATCCTTTATTTACCCGCTTCTAGAAAAGGAGTACTTCTCATTTACTGGGTCACTTATGCAGTTATGCTTGCCCCTTTTATTTCCACACATTGTTGATCAAGAAAAGCTAAAAGGTGGTAAAATTTAATAAAAGATTTAAACAATAGGTTATATATGATACCCACACCCTTTTGACAAGCTAAGGCAAATTCAAAAGGTTTAACACTACAAAAAAAAACATGGGATTGCCAGGGATTTTGGCAAGGATTTGGCAGGGATTTTGGCAGGGATATGTCAAATCTGTGCCAAAAACACTTTGGCACGAGCTATTTGACGCGTAAAATCGGTAAATCTGTGCCAAATTCCGTGCCAATCCCGTAAAAGGTGGTAAAATTTAATAAACACACCCTTTTATATGTGTAAAATTTAACTATAGGTGGTAAAATTTGATAAACAATAGGTTAAATATGAAACCCACACCCTTTTTTATGTGTGGTGTTGTCATAGTGTTGTGTTTAAACTAACGATAGTAGATAGTGCAGGGTATGTTTGGGATACAAAAAAGTTTTGATTTTTATTGGTTTGTGTTGCACAACTAACTAAAAATGGATCCTTGCCTCTATTTTTTCCTTCAACTTTACTAAACTAAGAACAAATGTTTACACAATATGAAGTTCATACCAAACAATTAAGATTTTATTTTAATTTTCAAGATGGGCTCTTAAAGACTAAGAAACAACTGTTTTTTAACTCACATGATTTCGGATTGTATAAGTTAGATGTTTTTATAAACTAAATTAAATCATAGTTGTTGTAAAGTTTGTAGAGCAACAAATTACATAGTTTTTATTCATTGTTTTTTCGGAAACAAACCAACCTGTAGCATGGTGGCAGGTGGAAACAAACCAAAGGGAAAAACTACAAAATTGAAATAACTCATAATCAAGTTTAAGCTATCAAACCAACCTCACGAACAATTTTGGAAACAAACGCGACCTAGCAAAAGAATCGGCAGGTGGCAGAATTCAATATACAATGAGATGGAACCCAAAAACATTCTAGCATGAAAAAATAATACCATCATATGAAATAATGAGTATATGTAATTAAACAATCACATTGAACTAAGCGTATTGAAGATATTAATTCAAAAATTAAGTAGACATGTAAATCATTCAAATAGAGAAAAAATCTCACATGAGTGCGACCAAAAGAAGTGAAAATTTGTTTCAGCATTTGAAGCAAATTGGTTATAACCGGTAGGCATATAGTCATTGAGTGCATAAATCGACGCCTATCCACCATTACAGGAGAGCCTAACAAATTAAAGCTGAGTAGTTGGGGCAAAGAAAATGATGTGAAAGGGCAATGATGACAAGGAAATAAATGAAATGAATACTAAAGAATATATAACGCAGTTCTAAAGAAGTTGAAATGAGAAGTAATGAAAGAGGAAAACGGTCACACGTACTTTGAAAGCTACAATAAGTATGAATAATGACGTGCAGTTAAAATGGAATCTTTAATAAAATTAAAAGTACAAGAAATTATACATGGTGTACAATAACTTTGTGCATCAAGAGACATATACACTTTTTCTATTACCGTTATACCCCTAACAATATTCACTCTTATTTTATGAAGAAACTAATATTGATCCTATTTGTGCATATTATATGTGTTTTTAGTCTTATTTAAGAATTTTTCTCATTTCTTGACCGCAAAATATAATTCTACCTGTATAGATCACTCATCACTTCTCCTTGTTTGCAAAAGAAGTATACTCCGTAAAGATTACTCCTCTTACTTAAATAGGAAGGAAAGAACAACTGAACAAATTAAACATGCTATCAAAATAAAGATCGAATTAAGTTTACTAAACGACTTTGAAGAATGATTAGACTAATAAATTACGGTTTCGCTTTATTCCATTTGGGAAAGATGGTATCAAAATAAAAATATAATAATGTTTCTGTTTAATCTCGAATTGGGTCCAAGTTTGATTTAAAAAATAAATCATCCGGTTCAATTTAGTTCAACTGGATTCGATTTAATATGTAATTTGTTTATTTGGCTGAATTTGGTTCTTTTACTTAACAAAAAAAAACATTTTTTAAAAGACAAAATATCAGTTTTTAGAAATAGGAAATGAAAATGACAGTTCACCTCCTTTAATTTATTATATTTATGATTAAAATAAAATGTGAAAAAAATAAAAGAAACAAAAAATAAAATAGTACGTAGTATTAAGTTGTACTCACTCCATCCTATTTTACATGTCTTACTTTCCTTTTTGGGTTGTCCCAAAATAAGTGTCATATTTTTCTTTTTGAAAAGAAAATGTAGTTCACAATATTTCAATTTATTATACTCAAATCTGAAGAATAACTTTTACTTTTTCAACTACTTTATTAAAAATTATGTCAAAATCAAATGAGACACTTAAAATGATCGAGATGAAAGTAGTACCTTATTTGTTATACAAGGATGTTGCAGGCATGAAATTAAAAGGCCATAATTAAGTACGTAGTTAAAATATATTGTAAATTTCAAATCTTTATTCAAATGAGCCATATACGAATGTATGATGTAACTCTATAGTTCGTTTAAATATTCAAATATGTATAAATATTTTACTAATTTATAAATGTTGTTTACTCTGATACATTTAAGTTTGTTGTGACATGAGAATGAACCAAGTCAAAGTAAAAATATGTTTGTGCTCAATTGAATAGAGAAATTGGTTGAAAGGATTGAATTTATTAAATATCATTGCTAAAATTGTAGTTGAATCGTGAGAAATATTAAGCATACTTCATTTCTGAAATACCATACCAAGTGCATATATTAACAAATAACCAAAACTTCAAAAGAAAATTTTCATTCATAAATTAAAATTACATTTTAATTACAAGATTATCCAAAATAAAACATTAAAGTGGAGCAACTTCACACCATTCATTGATCCAAAAGGTGGAATCTCCCACCCCAGGAGCCCCCACCCCACCCGACAGAGATGGTGGGAAGGTTAATCACGGTGACTCAGTCAGTAGAATGGCAGTAGGCTCATACACCCCTGCGCATCAGAGGTCCAGCCTTATTTCATGTTCTGTGACCTCCACCCGGTCGCTGCGGGGATTCGAACCTTGATTCATTGATCCAAATCTCCCACCACTCGTCCAACTGAGCTACCCGTGCGGGTAACTTCACACCATTCATAATTATACGAGTGGTAGAGGCTTCAATTCTAGGCTATCTAGAGATGGCCAGATCGGTAATTACAAGATTATCCAAAATAAAACATCAAAGGAGGATAAAAGACGAGGTTATTTCCTGAATATTATGAGTACTAATTTAAGGTAAATTTTGAAAACTGTGATCACTTTTATATTTGGACAAAAATGTGACTAATATAATATGACAACCAATGAACCAAATATTCATGTCACTGTCCCATTTTCATGTCACTGTCGGATGTCACTGTCGCTATCGCTCATGTCACTACTGTCATCCTCGTCGTGTCACTTCCTCCACCACTGCTTGTGTCACTGCCGCCGCCGGTCACCGCTGCCGATAACCTCCGCCGATAACCTCCGCCGATCACAGTGACACCTCCATAGTGACACCACCACAATGACAACGTTGCAGGCCATAGTGATACCGGCACAGTGACACCGCCGCTGGCATCACCCTATTAGCACCGCCGCACTGCCCAATTACCTCTGCCCGCCACCACCCCCGACAGCCACCAACTCCGACCGATGACTGCAATCACCACACCTAAGCCCCTGCATCACCCCAGCCCCCATGCGCCACCCACCCCTTTCCCCTTTCCACATCCGCCAGCCCCATACTCTTCTCTAGCAGGACACCACACTCGCCCAGATCTGAAACCAGGCAGCGACGGCCAAGCAGCGACAGCTAAACAGCGACGGCCAAGCAACGAAGGAGGAAGCGGTCCGGCTGTTCAGGACCCTCTCTGACTTCGAGGACGGTGGATCCGGAAGATCCGAACCGTCGTCCACCGATAATGGCGGATCTGGAACCGGCTTGAGGCGATATAAGAGATGAAGAAGAGAAGAACTGAAACTGAGATGCAGCGGAGAATGGATGATGTTTCATATGGGCGAGGCAGAGGTCATCCGCCATGTTTTCGTTGCCGCCGCCGCTGATGAAGATGGTGGGCGGATGCGAGAAGATGAGAGAGCGAGAAGAGAGATGCAGAGAAGTGTAGATGCGTCGATTGTTTCTGGATTTGGAGGGTTAGGTTAGTTTTTTGTCAAATTTCAAAATGATAATATTTTTATCTTTTAAAATCTTGTAGCTAATATTTGTGCTATTGATTCATAAAAGATCATACCACAGGCAAAAAAAACTAAAATACAATGTACATAAGTATTTGCAAAATATAGCCTAGAAGCATTTCAATGTGCATGTACATTTTGTGTTAGGATTAGTATTATACCCATTGTGATGCAGGGGAAAAAATTAAACTACGTATTATAAAAGATTTAGAGATGTACTACCTATATTCAAAAAGGGAAGGCATATAAAATAAAGTTCATGACATATAGGCATAAATAATTATTATAATGATAAAAACCAAATAAAGAGCATATTTATATTGTTACACATATGAATTTACTGTATTGATTGTTGATGAATTATACTTCTTATTCCACTACTCAAATTCTCAATATTATTATTTAGATTGTATTTGACCATTGATATGAGATTACACACAATTGGTATCAGAGCATACGCGTAATTCTATTCTATTCACATTACAGACAATTCAAAAGGCTCTCCAATTTTAAACAGTTCCAAATCACGACAACGGCAATGGATTGCTAGACAAGTCAATTCACATGACAAACAACTACAAATCAATTTTACACAATTGAAATTGATCTGCCAGACAACTTAAAATGGCTTGCCAGACAACTCATTTCACATGAAAGACAACTAGAAACCAATTTTAAACAATTCAAAATCAAGTGATCGAAAACTCCAAATCAATTATAGAATATTCAAAATCCATGACAGACATCACAATATCACACGCAACATCTGAAGACAAACATCACAAACATCATGACTGACTACTCTAAAATTACAAAAGCTGTTCACACCAAGAAAAATTCAATCCTACAAAAATAGAACAAAAACATACAGTTCATATCAGGTACAATGAGTATAACAAATTGTACATGTTACTATAGTCTTTACCAACATTTTTTTCATACATTGAACGCCCTAATCATCATTTTGATGCTTATAAGATCTTAAGATTACATATTAATTATTGATTGATAATTGGTATTCCATACGGAGTATTATTTAATTTTATTTTGTCTTTTTAGAAACATGAATAATTACGGTTACTTAATTTTAACTCCCATATACTATCTATATATGCCTCATAAAATTGAACTAAAAAGTTAAAATAGAGTTTAAATTTGCGTCTTTTTTGAAAATGAAGATTGTTTATTATAGTGTTCCAGAAACAAAGAAATTAAAATTAGTATATATATAATCCTTAAAGGATCGGAAAACAAAAAGTATTTGTATTTATAAGAATGTAAATAGAAAGTTCTATATTTAGTTACTTAGAATGTTTTTAATTAAACTGAAATTTTCTCGTATGGTATGGACTGTTCTTGTAAATGTTTGATCTTTATATATTTTATAACTATCCAAATTATAAGGTACACCCGGGTGTACATGTACATCCGCTTTTTTATAATATATATTAACTTAACCTTTTGATTCTCTCATCCCTGCTCTATAGCCGTTGCTTTTCTTTCTTCTTCTGTAGCCATCCTTACTCCCTGTTCCTTTTCTTTCTTGTCCGGCCGCCGTTCTCTTTGGTCTTTCCCGGTAGTTGTTTTATATTTTCTGTTTTATCTTTTTGATTTTGCTTTTTTCGTTACTTTTAGTGTTAGTTAGGATACTTTTTTTTTTCTTTCGTCTTTTTTCTTTTATTCTTTTCGTTTCTTTGTTTCTTGTTTCTTTCTTTCTTTTTCTTTATATATTAATACGAGCACATTAGAAATGAGTTTTACTTTGAACTCAAATAAGTAAAGCGTGTAAAAAGAATGAACATACACAAATTAGCTTTTGAATGTTTGAAAACTCATTTTGTAAGTTATTTATGTCCATCTAGCATTTTTGTTTTGCCCATTTCAAAATGTTATATCAATACATATTTCAAAAGTCTCATATTACATTAGATTCACATAGAATTTGATTATAGACACGAGGCCACAAATCATGATACTCAATAGCACGATTCTAATACTCATTAACGGAGGTTCGATGCTCACTGAATATGTCTTGATGCTCAACGGACAAAACTTACAATTTTTATATCAATGCTTATCCTGTAAGTTATATACGCTCATTTGTGGTCTGATGCTCATAATAAATTCATTAATGCTCATTTTACAGAAATCGTGATTTCCATCAATGCGCATTTTGTAAGTTACGTATGCTCATCTGGTACTCATTCTATGTTCATAATTTTTTAAATGTCATATCAATACATTTTTTAAAAGTACTATTCTACATTAAATTCACATATTGAAATTCATAGGAGTTGATTATAAATATAATTTAAGAAGTATTTTAAAAGAAAAAATAACAAAAAGAAAGTGAGCTAGAAGTTATGAAGCAGAGATCACGATTCTGAATATTAGACTCGTAATACTCAACATAATAGGTCGATGCTCATTAAAAGTTCATTAGTGTCCATTCACCAGAAACCGTGATTTTCATCACAATAGCAGATGTTTGATGCTCAATTAAAATGTCGTGATGTTCAACTAACAAACCTTACGATTTTAATATCAATGTGCACTTTGTAAGTTACTACGTATGTGTGCTCATTTGGTATTAATGTTATGCTCATTTTTAAAATGTCATATGAATGCATATTTTAGAAGTATCATATTACATTAGACTCGCATATTGAAATTAATAGGAGTGAATTATAGTAATAATTTATTAAGTTTTTATAAAAGAAAACATAAGAAAAAGAATCAGAAGATATGAATCAGAGATCGTGATACTCGTTGTTAGCCTCCTAATGTAACACCGTCCCCAATTATTTTTTACTTTTATGAAACTCATGTATTGAACCTTATGAAATGGTTAATGAATTTACGAGGTAGTAAATTTTCAACATTTCTTTTGCGTGAATAGTGAATTTCACGTGGGACCCACATCGGGAGCGGGGACAACCCTATGTTTCCGGGACCACATATTATATTCATCTTGGTCTAGATAATATGTATATGGTGGTGGATATTCTAGTTGGGCCATGAACATGGCTTAAGGTTGACCGGTTGGTCAAATGAGACCCAATTGCCGGTATTGGTAATTTATCGGATAACAGTCTGAAACGAATTTCGGAGACTTATAAATTAAAGTTGGGAAATGTATATTCATTCTAATGCCCATAGTTGTTGAGAATGTGTGATATATTTTATTTGATCCGATAAAATAAAATATAATTAAAACAGACCGAGAAATACAACTTTCGGGGCCGATTGTACACTTTGGGACAAATTGGGATGACCTCCCACATAAGTGGGGGCCACCCAACGTTTTTGAGTCTCAAATTGGACATGAAGTGGCCGCACAACATGTACACGGGTGGGTTGATGTTGAAAGAATTGGTATCAAATGAGGAGTGGACCTCACTCCCTCCCATTATTGTCAAGTATGACAAAGAAAGGACATCCCTATCTCTTGCATCCATAATTTCGGCCAAGCTCTCAAAGAGAGGGGAGAAAACCTCTGCAAACTACTTCCTCCATAGCCAAGGGCATAGCTCAAGCTCAAGGAGGTCCAAGGAGAAAGTTTAAAGAAGGAAAAGAGAGGAAAAGTGTGGTGGATTAAGGTAATGACCTTATAACAACTTTTTCTTTATTCCTTAGCACCCATATGACTTTTATAGCATGTGAGGAACCTATAGTATTGTTTTACATGTTTAGAAGTGTAGAAATATGGGTTGGAAGGTAGTTCTAAGTCCAAGAACTGACTTAGAAGTCAAAGTGACCGGTTCGCCTGAAAATAACCTCTTAGAGGTTATTTGTATTAATTTGGGGTTTGTGATGATAAAACCTTCTTAGGCACTTGTCTAAGGAGTTCCTATCACTTTCACGGAGTTGAAAGAGTTGCCGGAGTTGTCGCCGGAGTTCATCCGGGAAGGGTAGAACTTCTTAAAGCTCATTCGAGGTGAGTGGATGGCTTAATGACTTGTAACTCTTGAGTTAAGTATGAGATTACCTAAGTAAATGTTATATATGTTCATAATGATGTTTAAAATGGTGTAAGCATGTGATTAGCCAAGACGATTAGGCTTATGTGAAGTGAACCGTAAAGATTATGCATGAGAAATGATATGAAAATGATATAAAAACATGTGTGATGTTTTGGATAGCCAAAATGGCAAATATTGATTTTTTAAGACTCAATTCATGTTTGGGTTAAGTTTCGGATCAATCGGAGTCGGTTCGGGCAGTCAACGGGCCATTGACCGCAAAGAAAAAGTGGACCGGCCTCGGTTTAGGCAATAACCAGCACCGGTTTGAGTACGGGGCATTCAAATAAATGAATTTAAATGTGAACCGGCGCCGGTTTAGGCTATAACCGGTGCCAATTAGGTGCTGTTTGTCCCGAATGATGATTTTTCGTGTATGGTTTTGCATAGATTGTTATGCTTAGGCTATAAGACTTGGTTTAGTCTTGATAAATGATTATGATGTAGACCCTATCTATGTATGATATGTGGTAGATCATAAGAACAAATGTATAAACGGTGGAGACACAGGGGCGACGGTACTGTCCTCAAAGATCAAATGTATAAACGGTGGAGACCCATGGGCAACGATACTGTCCTCAAGCCTCAAATCTATAAACGGTGGAGACCCACGGGCGGCGGTACTGTCCTCAAACCTCAAATGTATAAACGGTGGAGACCCAGGGGCGATGGTACTGTCCTCAAATCTCATGTATAAACGGTGGAGACCCAGGGGTGACGCTACTGTCCTCAACCCTCAAATATATAAACGGCGGAGACCCAGGGGCGACGATACTGTCCTCAATCCTTAAATGTATAAACGGTGGAAACCCAGGGGCGACGGTACTATTCTCAAACCTCAAATGTTTAAACGGTGGAGACCCAGGGGCGACGGTACTGTCCTCAAACCTCAAGTGTATAAACGGTGGAGACCCAGGGACGACGGTATTGTCCTCAAACCTCAAATGTATAAACGGTGGAGACCCAGGGATGATGGTACTGTCTTCAAAACTCATATGTATAAATGGTAAATAATCCAAGGACGATGGTACTGTCCTAAAACTCGTATGAATAAGATGATTTGGACTAGGAGGAGTCCTATACACTCATAGGATATGGGTTGGTTGGGATTTAAGTCAAGGATATTGGCTACTAATATTTTCCCAAATAAACAATGACCTATGGGTCGGGTATTTCCAAGTGTGTATATACTTATATGTATTTCATAACTTGGGAGGAAGTACTATACGTGTATGTATCACCCTATGTTTGGGTCTTATACTTGAAACGTTAGTTATGCTACATTTAGCTTGCTACTCACTTGGTACTTATTCTGACCCCTTCGGGGGGGGGGGGGGGGGGGGGGGGCACCGTTTTCAGGTTGAAGCTAAAGCTTGCTATCCGCATCTTGTTCGGCGGAGTGATCTAAAGGAAGACGTGGTTCGTGCTTCCTTTATTGTTTAAAACTACAAAACTATGCTTATGGATATTTAAAGTGACGTATACATTTTTTTGGGCCTGCGAGACCACGTTTTGGCCATGTGTGGACAACATTTGATTATTGAATATTTCCGCTATTCGATTAATCTAAACTGTGATGTTGTTATGTATGTTTACTACTGAGTATGGATGGATTATGTTCATGGATGCCTTGTATGATTAAGTCACGTTGACTTGCGAGTGACGTCACTTGGTCATACGGCAGTTGTACACGTGCTTAGATGCGGCCTGGGGCATGACAATTAAGTGGTATCAGAGCCATCTCAGTTCTAAACTATATAATCAACCTCTCACAAGAGATTTTACAAAAAGAGTTTTATCGAAAACCATGAGCATTGAGTTTTGGCATTTATAGGACTTTTTTTGTTTGTAGCAATCCTCACTTAATCCTGGAGTAAGATCCATCAAATCAGTACAAGTGTGATTTGGAAAAGGCGGCTCTTTGGTCCAGAAGTTCCCTCATCAAATTTGTTGCTCTTATAACCCCTAACAGAAATTTCTTTATTCCCATTCCATTCCAACCTTCCGGTATAAATAACAAATCACAACCCTTTTTGATGATTCGGAAAAAACCGCCAAAAAAATTGTTGTCGTGAAGAACTAGAATAGAAATCTGCAATTCAACCTTAGATACAGCCCAATTATCATACAGTAGCTTTGGATCATTCAACCAAGTAATTCTCTCAATATCAAGATAGATTGCAGAAGAAATATTATTCTTTGATCCAGAAATGCAAATAGAGTTCCCATTACAAATCATGAAATGAAAAGACTTGCTTTCGAAGATGTTCTCAAACTCTGATTGAGGGTTTCTAGAATTAAGATGTTCATACCCATGAGAATCAGTCTGCCGATTATTACATCGTGTTTGCTGCCTGGTACTCCAATATTTGCCCCTCCGGTTTTGCAATTGGAAATTAGTTTGGCGTGTGACCTGCTTATAAGCTGCTGCTAGTGAAGTCAACCTGCACGAACCTCGCCTTTGATGTAGACCACAATTGTGGGGTCCCGATGTGAGCTTTAGTCTTTTCGCCGCTTGCTTGTTGCGAGCTCTGGACTGGTCATGCAAGGTCCGAGCTGCTGAGATACAATTGACCCCAAGATCTGATTGAAGCCTCCATCGTCATTTGTACGCGGCCATTATCGAATTCTCTGCCGTCGAGAAGTTATTTCCATCTTTCCTCTTGTTTTCCGGTCATTGTGGCGAAGGGCAGTTGATCTCCATCGGATTGTTGTGTTTCCCTGGAATTTGAACGACGATGGATCCAAATTGGATGGTTGAGATCCCTCCATCTGCCCGATTCTCTGTTGCCGCTGTGGAAGAAATCATCGGCACAGAAGCTGACATACCCTAAGCCCCTCTCTCCCCCTCGCGTTTATAGGACTATTGTTACCTAGGTTGCAAGATCTGTAGTTGTTAAGATGGTAACCTTAACAATTGGTATGACGGTGACTTGGGCCAATATGGGTCAGTAACGCTTTCCGTCAGTTGACATTGATTGGAGTCTAATGACTCATTTGAAATCCTTTTCAGTAATAGAGGGTAAGTGCATGGCAACGAGAAATGACCCTAGGGGACAAGCGTCGGTAGCTTACCTTGAGGCTAGCCGGCCGTGTCACGAGCCTCTAGGGGGAGAGGAATAGGTCAGGGGGGCTGTGAGAGCCGCCAAGGCCAGGCGGCAAGTGATGGTTGCGTGGACTCGGTGTGTAACATGAACACCAGGAACAATGATGGGACTAGTGTCCAAGAGACGGGACGCGAGAAGATCCCATATGACAAAGGAGGTTTTAGCATCAATGACGGGAAGAATGACGTCCGTTTTAACTAAATTGTGGGAGTATATGAGCGTTACAAAAAGGGGTGGTAGAGAAAAGAACGTAGGCGTCAGGCTGTGCACGATCGGGCCACCTACCAACATGATATGACTGTCCGCCAAGCCCATCCTTGGAGAAGCGACCAAGGGGGAGGAAGTACTTTTAGGGCACCGACATCACCGGTTAAAAAGAAAGAGAACTCAAAGTGACATACATCCTGGCTTTACACTTCGACATCACTTGTGTTTCAAATGTGGGAGCATGACCCATGTGAAATTAAACTCCCCATGGAGGAGGCAACGAGAGGCATCAAAAGCCGAGGAAGGGCTCACTGCAGAAAGAAACCATGTGGAGCCAACGACAAGCAAAGTTACGCTCGTCAACGAAGGCGGGACTCAGGCAAGGGTCTACGCGATGTCCGAGGCCAATGCTCGGAACAATCTTACTCCGTCGCAGGTAATCCGTCATTAACGCTTGATAAATTGTATATTGTTAAGTGTTAAAAGTGATAGCGGGCTTGTATGGGCTGGCCGGGGTCATTTCCAGCCGGTTCTTTAGCAAAACGTTGTAAGATATGACTGCCCAGGGGCAAACCGGCGCCGGTCAGGGCTAGAACTGGCGCCGGTTCGAATTAAAATGAATTAATTGGACATGTCGTAGGTAAACCGGCACCGGTTCAGGCCATAACCGGCGCCGGTCCAGTTGAAAAAGTGTCGGAACAAATCACCGTGCTCAAAACTGGGGCTTGTTTTGATTACAGGTCAATTTTTCCGAAATGATGAAGGTAAACAGGCGCCGGTTTTGCCCGTAACCGGCACCGGTCCGGTTCATTTTTGGGTAATCCAGCATTCCAGGGGTGAACCGGCGTCAGTCCAGCCCAAAACCGGCGCCGGTTTGGTGCGTTTTTGACCCGAAAGTGTTTGTTTAGCCTGATTTTGATCCGGTACTTTGAGTAGAGTGTCTTGCATCATCTATAAATGTAGGAACACTACTTATCAATGGAAGAAACACAAGAATTCTCATTGATACCGTGGCGCAACGTTCATTTGTGAGTGAAGCGTTCGCCGAAAGTCTTGACGTGCCATTGACACCGATGACACAAACTTTATTAGTCTCCACACCGTTAGGAGATGACGTTGAGAGGAACCATTACCATCCATCATGTAAGGTAGAAGTGACGGGTCAACCTTTGACTTATGATTTCGTACTTCTAAGTATGTTGGAGTTCGATGCAATCCTAGGGATGGATTGGCTTGATAAGCATCATGCCCGAGTTGATTGTTACACGAAAGTTTTTGAACTCGAGGATGATGAGGCCGGAAAACACATTACAATTCGAGGGAGATCGGGGATGATCTCATGGTTGTATCATATCCTTGATGAGAGCACGGAAGATGATGAAGAAAGGATGCCATGCGTACCTTGCTTACGTGGTGGATGAGACAAAGAAAGAAGGGGACATCAATGATGTACCGAGACCTGATTGAAACCTATTGGTGGTCAGTTATGAGGAGGTACATCACAAAGTATGTGAGTCGATGGCTTACTTGTCAGCAAGTAAAGGCGGAGCATCCGCATCCGACAGAGCTTTTGCAGCCACTTACCATTCCAAAATGGAAGTGGGAACATGTGACCAAGGACTTTGTGGTAGGATTACCACGAACTATGAACAATTACGATGCCGTAGGGGTGGTGGTTAATAGGCTTACTAAGAGTGCACACGTATTGCCTATCAACATCACATATCCTCTTGAAAGATTGACCAAGTAGTAATACACTTAAGAGATTGTGAGATTGCATGGAGTCCTGATATCCATTATGTCGAATAGAGATCCACGATTCACATCTAGATGTTGGCAAAAAAAAATCACGCATCTTTGGGAACTATATTGAAGTTTAGCACAGTATTTCACCCACAGATGGATGGAAAATACGAGAGAGTGATACAGATTTTGGAAGACATGCTCAGGGCATGTGCTTTGGAGTTCCACGGTACTTGGGACAAACATTTAACTCTAGTAGAGTTTGCCTATAACAACAGTTATCAGGAAAGTGATATGCACTAATTAGTAGTGCATAAATGTATGTTTTTATGTTTGATTTGTGTGGATTGTTTACCATTTTATTTAGTTTGTAAACATTGATGTGATTTTAGTTGTAATTGTATTTTAATCTTCATTTGTAAGTTGTAAAGTAGAGTTAAGAATTATGGTGTTGGAAACGGGGACTTTGAAGTGAAGAAAAATGATATTTGACTGCCCAGGAGCTAAAACCTGACCGGGTAGGACCTTGCACCCGGTCGGGTAAGAACTGAAAACCGAAGATGCTCAGGAATTATTCCTTTCCTTGTGGATACGAACTCTACTACACTATACTACGTATATGTGTTAAGCATTGAATTTATTTTGACGCACTACGACAAAGTGCTCGTCAAATTTGGCGCCGTTGCCGGGGAAAGGCAATTATTTTTCTTTTTATTTATTTCAAGAAAAATAAAAAAAATAAAATAAACAAAATAAACAAAATATAAAGAGTTCTTACTTCTTCTATTTCTGAGCTTTGTTGAGTATATGGTAAGAGCCCGTTCTATAAACATACTCACATACCAAACAAATCCGGAGATAGAACAAACCTTCGAGAGGTTGCGGAATTTATTTCCACAAACACCCTCGGAGGAATCATCAAATGCTAGCTCTAGCTCTAGCGAATCCGGAGAACCATCAACTATGGCTCTCGAGACAAGAACACTAAGGGATCTCACAGCTCCGAATCTAAATCAACAACCATTGTGTATTACCTTCCCTACACTCAATGAAGGTAATACATTTGAGCTAAAATCTGGGCTCATTCATCTACTGCCATCCTTCCATGGCCTGAGAGGGGAAGATCCGAACAAACACTTGTCGGAGTTCCATATTGTTTGCACAAGTTTGTGCCCAAATAGAGTCATCGAGGAGCAAATCAAGTTGAGGGCTTTTGCATTCTCCCTCAAGGACACTGCTAAGGATTGGCTATTCTATCTCCCTTCAGGGAGTATAGATACATGGGCGTCAATGAAAAAATGCTTCCTAGAAAGGTACTACCCTACCTCCGTCTCATCATCTTTGAAAAAACAAATAAGCACCATCGATCAAGAAGATGATGAGTCCTTATATGAATACTGGGAGCGATTCAAAAAATAATGTGCTAGTTGGCCATACCATGGGTACACAGAGCAATATCTCATCCTCTACTTCTATGATAGTTTTGCGGATCAAGATAGACGCATGGTAAATGCAGCATCTGGAGGGGGGATTGTCAATAAAACCCCTTCCTAAGCTAGGAATCTCATCTCAGAGTTGGCTGAGAATTCTAGACACTACAATGGACGGTCCTCAACCTGAAGGGTTGCCGCAGCGAAGTCCAACACCTCATTGGAAATTCAAATGACCGGATTGACTTCTTTGGTTAAAGATTTTCTCTTAAATCCAAAAACTCAAGAAGTCAAGGTCTGCGGCATATGTTCAACACAAGGGCACCCCACCGATTCTTGTCCAACATTACAAGAGGATAGTCCTGAGCAAGTCAATGCATTGGGGTTCTAAGGTCAAAAGAGGTATGATCTGCATGGCAATACATACAATCCCGGGTGGAGAGATCATCCAAATTTGAGGTATGGGAATCCTCAACAACCAAATTCTTCTTCCCAACAATACAACCAACCTTTCCAAGGCCAAAATTCAAGCTCAAATATGTCCACCGAAGACATGATTCGAGCACTTGCCATGAGTGTATCAACGATACAACAAAGTGTGGCCCAATTCCAAGAAATGACTAAATCTAGCATCCAAAAATTGGAGAACCAAATGAGCCAAATTTCAAGTGTTGTGAGCCGGCTAGAGGCTAAAGACTCGGGAAAACTCTCTTCTCAAACGGAGCAAAACCCAAGACAACATGTCAATGCAATCATGTTGAGGAGCGGAAGGGAGTTGCAATCAAAGGAAGTTGAAGAATAGAAGGTTGAAAAAAATGAGGTTGGCCACAACGAGGAGGAGACAACGAAGTTCAAATTCCCTCCACTTTCATCATATGAACCACTCCCTCCCTCCATTCCCTGAGGCACTAAAGGACACAAGAAAGGTGGAGAATGATCGGGACCTCTACGAGACCTTCGTCAATTGTGAGGTAAACATCCCACCTTTCAAACTAATCAAAAGTGTTCCCCGTTATGCAAAGTTTTTAAAAGAACTATGCACCATAAAAAGAAAAAATAAATTGAAGGAGAAACAAGAGGTTAAGGTTAGTGAGCGTGTCTCCGCTATTTTTCAAAATACTCCCCGAAAAATGTAGTGACCCAGGCATGTTCACTATACATTGCAAGATAGGGGACACCACATTTTCTAAGGCCTTGTTGGATTTAGGGGCATCCATAAATGTCATTCCTTACTATGTATATAAATCCCAACAACTCGGCCCACTACATCAAATCCGTGTAGTGATTCAACTAGCGGATCATTCTACTACTTACGCGAAGGGTGTAATAGAAGATGTGCTAGTAGAAGTAGAAAATATGGTTTTCCCTGTTGACTTCTATATTCTTGAAATGGGGGATGCTAACCCAACAACACCCATCCTTTTGGGTAGACCCTTCTTGAAGACCACAAAAACAAAAATTGACGTGTCTAGTGGTTCACTAACTTTAGAGTTTAATGACCAAAAAGTAGAGTTCAATATCTTTGACTCTACAGAAAAACAAATTAAAGACCAATCTCTTTGTTCCTTAAATGTTTTTGAACCACAAGCACCACGTGTTTTTGTTGAAAATGAAGGTGAGGAAACCCAAATTTTTGAAGAAGTGAAAATTGAACAAAAATCAATTTTAAAAGACGAATGGATGAGATTGCCACACCATGAATTAAAACTACCTACGGTTGAGGTGGCAACAAGGAAGAAATCCCGGCCTAACTGAAAAAGGCCGAGAAAGAAACAAGGGATGTTCACGATCCCACATAAAACGCAAAATAAAATAAAAATAATGTCATGCCGTGACATTAAATAAGGCGCTTGTTGGGAGGCAAAATAATGTGTGTTAAAACATTTCCAAAAAAATTGAGCAGGGGACAGGAGTATCTACCCGGCCGGGTATTACATGTCACCCAGTCGTGTGTGTGTAAAAACCTATTCACCCGCACCATCACCCAAGCAAGTAGAGCCAGACTTTTAACAACTTGCTAAACCCGACCGGGTACCTTAACCCACCCGGACGGGTAAAACCACAAAAACGCTACCGCTGACCCCTGGTATGAAAATCTGACCGGGTAGACCAACCCACCAGGCCGGTCAAATGAAAAAAATTGGATCTCAGGCCACTGCTTTGAAAATCCGACCAGGTCAACACATATACCCGACCGGACAAAAAAATAAAATAAAAAAGTCAGGATTAACTAATACCCGACCGGGCACCCATTCCACCCGGCCGAGTATCTGTTCCAGTGGCTACTGTTTTAGATTTAATAAAGGACCCGACCGGGTACCCTAACCCACCCAGCCGGGTATGCGTTTCCAGTAGCTACTGGATCGACAACATCACAGGACCCGACCGGGTAAACAACCCCACCCGGCCGGGTGAACGAGATATTTTGCTAAAACAGATCAGGCGGACCTTTCTTGCTCATTTCTTCTCCTCCCCAAATTCGAAACCTTACACCTCATACCTCCATTTTGCACCAAGAAAGCTTCGATTCTTCATCATTATTTTACCAAATCCATCAATTAACACCATATTCTTCTTCTACTCTCCATTTCCTTGACTTCTAGACCCATAAATCCCTCCAAACCCCCCAAATCAACCAAACCATCAAAACCCTATCCATTTTCGAATTCCCCCATTCTTGTAATCAAAAGTCCAAATTCAACCCAAAAATTTCCAACCAATACCATATTCTTGCTCTCCTCATCACCCTCTTTCATTCTACACCCATAAAAGCCTCCCAATCCTACCACACACAAAAGTCCGAAAATCCCTACCCAAAAATACCCAAAAAAATCCATTTCATGGCACACCAAAAAAAGGAAAAGCTTCTTCTTCAAGGGCTATCCCACCTGTGGCGAGCTATGAAAGTGTGGAATTTGCAACGGAGGCACACAAGAAACGCTTCAAGGAACAATCCAAAGGGAAGGTAAAACAATCCCGGTTCATGTGCCTCACTACTTTAGCACTCCTTTGGTGTATGACTAGGTTTTTTGAAATGCAATCCAAAGGGAAGCTTCTTCTTCAAGGGCTATCCCACCTGTGGCGTGACATATTTGTAAGAATTGGAATGACTAGGTTTTTTGAAATGCAATATATGACTTATCCTCATTTGGTGTATGAATTCTTTCGCTCATTTGGGTATACAAAGGATGGTGATGATCATGCAAATGACATCATCACCTTTCGTTTACTCAATGAGGATCATTCATTAACCAAAAGAGAATTTGCATATCATTTTAGACTCCCTTTGTTTGATGAAGCTCGTGATTATGACACTCTTGTGGGGTATGAGTTATGGAAGAGAATGATAGGAAAAGGTGTGTTGGACCCTTCTAAGCTGAGTGTGAACTGTGTGCAACATCCGGTCTTCCGAATTTTCTTGAAATTCTGTTCAAATTGTTTTCTCGGAAGAACAAATAATCATCACACAAGAATGTGGGATGTGTGTGTTCTTGCACAAGCTGTTTTACCTGGACCGGATCCAGTTGACATTGCCTCCATCTTATGGAATCATTTCAAAAATGTGGCAACGTCATCGGGACAAATTGTCATCGGGGGCCAAATCACACATATAACCACCTTATATGGTTTTGTAGACCCAGGCCCCATTACCCCTTAACAACTCATTTGCACGGGATGGCTTGTACAAAAGACCCAAGATTTGGCTCTATCTCACATGACACCTACTGGGACACCAATCTATAAATGGCTCATCATCCCATGAAGTAACATATTTATCCATATCCCATCCCCTGACGTTCCCCTGGATATCGTGGGTCACCAAATGGGTGATGGTCATCACTATTGTCTCCCCAGGACAATCCCGGAACATTATACCGAAGATGAGCCTGTTCAAGACGCCAATGACCAACCCCCACTCATGCTCGAACCACCTCAGCCACAACCCGATGCTAACGCCCATCAATTCACACTCTTTGAACAACAAGTGCTCAATAGCATGAACGCTCAAGACCTGAATTACACTCAACTTTGGGAGGAAGTTAGTCTGTATCGTACTGAGCAAAAGCAGGGTTTCGAGAGGTTGGAAGAGCAAAGGCAGGAGGACTAGCGAAGGTATGAGGAAGACCGACGGAGGTATGAAGAGGACCAACGGAGAACCTATGGTCCTATTTACTCCTACATTGCACAGAATGGATCCTTTTCATCCATGACCACACCTCCTCCTGCACCTTCTTGCTATGACCCCCACTCAATGGGGTACTTATTGAGGTTTGAGTTCTGGTGGCGGAGGCGGATATGGCGGCAGGACAGACATGGACGAGGATGAGCATCCATACGCATGGGGCTTTCATGATAGCTACTATGGCCATGGAGGACACTTTGATGGAGGTGATGCAGGAGGGCACTAGGGACAGTGCCAGGTACTAGCTGAGGGGAGATTGTTCTGGTATGCTCACATTCCTACTATTTCCATTCGTTTATAAAAAAATGAATAAGCTTGTTGAGTTGAAAACACACAAAGGGAAACTAAAGCAAAAATAAAAGCAATAAAATAAGAGTGAGGTTGTGAGGATTAAAAGAAAAATATGGGAATCTGGGATGAAAACATGAAAGGGCACCTAGGCAAAACGAGAGAATGAGAGAAAATATCTCTTTTTATTTTGCAGGATCCTGAGGGTGATAAATTATAAGAGAGATGGAGATAAAGATGAAGTTGAAGACCCATTTTTACTCTATTCACTTTTGGAGATGCTTTGTAATTACTTTTGCTCTTAAAACATTATTGGACTCTTGTGTTGATACTATTATCATTTGGAGGATTGCATGGACAAGATTTGTTTTACTCGAGACGAGTAAAAGTTCAAGTGTGGGGGTCTTTGATATGCACTAATTAGTAGTGCATAAATGTATGTTTTTATGTTTGATTTGTGTGGATTGTTTACCATTTTATTTAGTTTGTAAACATTGATGTCATTTTAGTTGTGATTACATTTTAATCTTCATTTGTAAGTTGTAAAGTAGAGTTAGGAATTATGGTGTTGGAAAGGGGGACTTTGAAGTGAAGAAAAATGATATTTGACTGCCCAGGAGCTAAAACCTGACCGGATAGGACCTTGCACCCGATCGGGTAAGAACTGAAAACCGAAGATGCTCAGGAAATTGCCAGACCCGGTCGGGCCCCCTACCTCGCCGGGTCTGGCAATTTCCTGGTCTGGCAAAACAACGTGCTGAAACAAAAGAACATGAAGAAATATTTGATTTTGACCGGTACCCGGTCGGGTGGGCACTATACCCGGTCGGGTACCCGCCCAAAGGTGTTGAAAAACACCTATAAATAGCACACTTTTCCTTCACTAAACATATCCCTTCTTCCATATACTTGAGCATAACTTAGAATAGTATTTTCTTTATATTTTTCTAGCATGTTTAGTCTCCAAATGAGGAGCTAAACTTCCATTTCTTATTTTTTCTCTTGAACCTTGTTGATTATTAAAGTTGTGAGTTATTTTTTTAACTTCTCTCCTTGAGTATTAATCCTTCCCTTAATCTATTTCTATATTAATGTCGGGGAGTGTTGCTAAGATGAAAATTAGTCAACATCTTGACATTAATTATTACTAGAAATGATCAACGAACCGAAGGTTAATCGTTGATGGTTTCAGAACTAAGTAACTTCAGTTTATTAATGCACGGTCGTGGTTAATAAACTTACGAGGGATTAATTTTGTTGGTTAAACCAAAACCGTTGTGTTGAGGTTATCAATATCAATTGATTTCATCAATGAGTTAGAAAGATTAAATGCTACTATTAAATCGGTATAAGGCGTTGTTCTATATTTGATTCATAGTAAGGGTTATTAATGAACGTTCTGTTAATAACTACCCTCGATGAATTGGATATACTCCTTGATTGAGTATTCGAGAGGGGATAAGTTATAGACATATCAAGGATCGACTAAATATATCAACAAGTGGAAAGTAGCAAAGACAAGTTCTTTTTATCTTTGAATTAAATCACATATAAGTTGTTCATCTTAGTTTTTAATTAAATTAAATCATTCAACCCCAAAACCCCCCTTTAATGACTAGTTCATAAAAAGACAATTATTCCTTTCCCTGTGGATACAAACTCTACTACACTATACTACGTATATGTGTTAAGTATTGAATTTGTTTTGACGCACTACGACAAAGTGCTCGTCAGCAAGTATTGACATGCCTCCATACAAGGCATTGTATGGGAGGAAATGCAGGACACCATTGTGTTGGGGCGAGGTTGGCGAGGTCATGCTCAAGGGTATAGAACTTGTTGAGATCACCAAGGCTAAGGTGAAGATCATTCGGGATAAATTAAGCATGCCCAAGATCAGCAGAAGAGCTATGCCGATAAATGACGTAGACCGTTGGAGTTTGAAGTCGGTAATGAGGTGTTTCTAAGGATTTCTCCTTAGAAAGGCATCATCCGATTCATATCGAGGGGTTAGCTTAACCCCCGATACATTGGTCCGTTTGAGATCGTTGAAAGGATTGGAGCCGTGGCTTATCGGCTCAAGTTGAATCCTGAACTTGAGAAGATACATGACGTATTTCATGTATCCATGCTTAAGAAGTATGTACGAGATCCATCTCACATTCTTGAGAAACCACCGGTAGAGATCCGTGAGGACTTGCAATATGCAGTGGAACCGGTGAAGATTGTTGGTTAACTAGGTAAAGAAATTGAGGAACAAGGAGATTCCTATGGTAAAGGTTCTATGAAGGAGTGATCGAGTCGAGGTAGAAACATGGGAGACCAAGGTCTCAAGGAGGGAGAAATACCCGTTTCTTTTTACTAGACACGTGGATTTTGGGGACAAAATCCCAAATAAGGGGGGGGGGGGGGGTGAACTTGTAACACCGTCCCCAATTATTTTTTACTTTTATGTAAGTCATGTATTGAACCTTATGAAATGGTTAATGAATTTACGAGGTTGTAAATTTTCGTCATTTCTTTTGCGTTAATAGTGAATTTCACGTGGGGCCCACATCGGGAGCGGGGACAACCCTATGTTTCCGGGACCACATATTATATTCATCTTGAACTAGATAATATGTATATGGTGGTGGATATTCTAGGTGGGCCATGGATAGGGCTTAAGGTTGACCGGTTGGTCAAATGAGGCCCAATTGCCGGTATTGGTAATTTATCTAGATTACAGTGTGAAATGAATTTCAGAGACTTATAAATTAAAGTTGAGGAATGTATATTCATTCTAAGTCTCATAGTTTTTGAGAATGTGTGATATATATATATTTTGATCCGATAAAATAAAATATAATTAAAACAGTCCGAGAAATACAACTTTCAGGGCCGATTGTACACTTTGGGAGAAGTTGGGATGACCTCCCATAGGAGTGGGGGACACCTCACGTTTTTGAGTCTCAAATTGGACATGAAGTGGCCACACAACATGTAGAAGGGTGGGTTGATGTTGAAGGAATTGGTATCAAATGAGGAGTGGACCTCACTCCCTCCCATTATTATCAAATAAGACAAAGAAAGGACATCCCTACCTCTTGCATCCATAGCTTTGGCCAAGCTCTCAAAGATAGAGGGGAAAACCTCTGTAAACTACTTCCTCCATAGCCAAGGATACAGCTCAAGCTTCAGGAGGTCCAAGGAGAAAGTATAAAGAAGGAAAAGAGAGGAAAAGTGTGGCGGATTAAGGTAATGACCTTATAACAACTTTTTCTTTATTCATTAGCCCCCATATGACTTTTGTAGCATGTGAGGAACCCATAGGATTGTTATACATGTTTAGAAGTGTAGAAAAATGGGTTGGAAGGTAGTTCTAAGTCCAAGAACTGACTTAGAAGCCAAAGTGACCGGTTCACCGGAAAATAACCTTTTAGAGGTTATTTGTATTAATTTGGGTTTTGTGATGATAAAACCTTGTTAGGAACTTGTCTAACGGGTTCCTAGCACTTTCAAATAGTTGAAAGAGTTGCTAGAGTTGTCTCCGGAGTTCAACAAGGTTTGCCAGAGTTGCGCCGGAGTTCAACCAAGAAGGGTAGAACTTCTTAAAGCTCATTTGAGGTGAGTGGATGGCTTAATGACTTGTAACTCTTGGGTTAAGTATGAGATTACCTAAGTAAATTCTATATGTGTTCATAATGATGTTTAAAATGGTTTAAGCATGTGATTAGCCAAGATGATTAGGCTTATGTGAAGTGAACCATAAAGATTATGCATGAGAAATGACATGAAAATGATATAAAAACATGTGTGATGTTTTGGATGTCCAAAATGGAAAATATTGATTTTTTAAGACTTAGTTCATGTTTGGGTTAAGTTTCGGATCAATCAGAGTCGGTTCAGATGGTCAACGGGCCATTGACCGTAAAGAAGAAAGTGGACCGGCGCCGGTTTAGGCTATAACCAGCGCCAGTTTGTGTACGGGGCATTCAAATAAATGAATTTAAATGTGAACCGGCGCCGGTTTAGGCTATAACTGGCGCCGGTTAGGTGCTGTTTGTCCCAAATGATGATTTTTCGTGCATGGTTTTGCATAGATTGTTATGCTTAGGCTATAAGACTTGGTTTAGTCTTGATAAATGATTATGATGTAGACCCTATCTATGTATGATATGTGGTAGATCATAGGAACAAATGTATAAACGGTGGAGACAGTACTGTCCTCAAAGCCCAAATGTATAAACGGTGGAGACCCAGGGGCGACGGTACTATCCTCACACCTCAAATGTATAAACGTTGGAGACCCAGGGGCGATGGTACTGTCCTCAAACCTCAAATGTATAAACGGTGGAGACCCAGGGGCGACGGTACTATCCTCAAACCTCAATTCTATAAATGGTTGAGACCCAGGGGCGACGGTACTGTCCTCAAACCTCAAATATATAAACGGTGGAGACCCAGGGGCAACAGTACTATCCTCAAACCTCAAATGTATAAACGGTGGAGACCCAGGGGCGACAGTACTGTCCTCAAACCTCAAATGTTTAAACGGTGGAGACCCAGGGGTGACGGTACTGTCCTCAAACCGCAAGTGTATAAACGGTGGAGACCCAGGGACGACGGTACTGTCCTCAAACCTCAAATTTATAAACGGTGGAGACCCAGGGACGACGGTACTGTCCTCAAAACTCATACGTATAAATGGTAAAGAATCTAAGGACGATGGTACTGTCCACAAACTTGTATGAATAAGATGATTTGGACCAAGAGGAGTCCTATACACTCATAGGATATGGGTGGGTTAGGATTTAAGTCAAGGGTATTGGCTACTAAGATTTTCCCAAATAAACAATGACCTATGGGTCGGGTATTTCCAAGTGTATATATACTTATATGTATTTCATAATTTGGGGGGGAAAGTACTATACATGTATGTATCGCCCTATGTTTGGGTCTTATACTTGAAACGTTAGTTATGCTATATTTAGCTTGCTACTCGCTCGATACTTGTACCGACCTTGTTAGGAATATTTTATGGTGTCCAATCTAATTAAATATCTTTGTATTTGTGTAGTTGTTAGTTAAACGTGTAATATGGGCCACAATGTACGTATATCAGCCCATTAGCTTCTTTGTAATCCATAAGTTAGCCAAGTTCTCCTATAAAAGGAGGCTAACTTATGGAAACCCTATGTATCGAAAAGGCTTTAAAGAATAGAGGTGCAGAGATAGAGAGATTAGGTTTTCCTGTAATACCCGAGATTAATTTAAGAGGATTAATAGTACTACTCATACCAAGAGAGGTGCATCTCCTTTTAAGGGAGCTCATCACCCAAGAACTCCAAAGTTAAGCGTGCTTGCACGGGAGTAGTCTTGGGATGGGTGACCCCCTGGGAAGTTTCTCAGGGCGCGCATGAGTGAGGACAAAGTGCGTGGTAAAGGCTCGTGGTGGTTTGTGGGGACAGTACTAGAGGTCTAGAGTAACTACCTCGGGTCCGTGTGGGGCCCCGGGGTGTTACAGGTGGTATCAGAGCAACCCTGCGACAGTGTGTTGACCCGTTGGATATCGGGCAGGGCACTTAGCGGGGCAAGATTCTGGGGTTCGATTGAGATTGTTAAGGGCGCAACGAGGACGTTGCTATCCTAAGTGGGGGTGATTGTAATACCCGAGATTAATTTAAGAGGATTAATAGTACTACTCATACCAAGAGAGGTGCATCTCCTTTTAAGGGAGCTCATCACCCAAGAACTCCAAATTTAAGCGTGCTTGCACGGGAGTAGTCTTGGGATGGGTGACCCCCTGGGAAGTTTCTCAGGGCGCGCATGAGTGAGGAGAAAGTGCACGGTAAAGGCTCGTGGTGGTTTGTGGGGACAGTACTAGAGGTCTAGAGTAACTACCTCGGGTCCGTGTGGGGCCCCGGGGTGTTACATTTCCGCTGCTCTCTCTCTCTCGAGGGAGAGCAGCGGCACTCTACACGGTATACTAGATTCGTTTGTTCATCTCATATCTTTCTATCTGCTTCTTCTTCACTGCTATAGTTGTTTGATTGTTAGAAACTGGTTTTATCAATTGGTATCAGAGCCGAGGCGTGAAACAAGTTGAATGTATCTGCGATTTTCGTATCTATCGAAGAACTGCTCTGCTTTTCTTCCGTTTTTCTTTAATATAGAGATTTGCGCCTGTAATCTTGTCTGTGAACGAAATTTTGTAAAGATTATACTATTGGAATCGCCTTTCAAAAATGATTCTACAACATATCTCTATTTTCGGTTTCTGCAATTTTTCAATTTCGAAGATCTCTACATTGAGATCTCGAGATTATACTTTTACATGGCTCCGCAGAAACAATTTCAAACTGAAACTGATACAGGAAGAATCTCGACCTTCAGGGCTATTCAGAACAGTTTTAAGATTCTCAAAATTCGAAATTTCCATTTTGCAGGATCTCGATATTTTTGAGGACTTCGAAATTTGGGATTTCGAAATTTGAGATATCGACATTTTGAGATTTCGACATTCTGAAAGATTTCGAGATTTTTGGAATTTCTCGATGTTTTGAATCTTTCAAAGTCTGCAGTTTCTTGGAACTCATAATTTTTCGAATCTTGACATTATTCGCAGTTCATCGAAACTTTACATTATAGGATTTCTGAATGATTCCCTGCTTATGAAAGTTTTTAGAAGTTTTCGATGTTCTGCTTATGAAGGTTTTCGAAATTGCAAAGTTTTCGATGTTCCAAACATTTTGAAATTCTGAAGATTTTGAAGTCTGGAGGTTTTGTTTTGCAGGTGGATTTCGCCATTATTCTTCGAGGCAAACTCGAGATTAAGATCTCGAAGTTTAAACCTCGAGATTGTAATCTCGAGATTTAAACCTCGATATTGTAATCTCGAGATTTAAACCTCGAGATTGTGTAAGGAATAAATGTATTTAGATTTTGATGATGCTAGGTTGATTAGAATTTTAAAGTACCCCATTAGCAATGTTGTATTAGAAATTTTCCTTGTAAGTATTAGCGTAGTCGACTGGCCAGAGACCCTCTTGGACTTTCTGATCAGAGTTGCTCACCAGAGTTGGGTACCAGAGTTGGCATCAGAGGCAGACATTAGAGTTTCAACCTGAGAGCCTCATCAGACATGCTGGTACTTAGCAGAATTCAAAGGTACATTCCAACGGCCGTGAAACTAACGGGAAATACCCTAACGGCTAGGAGCCATTCGACGGAAACATGGTACTGTACACGCATTAAATGCTCAATTAAAGCGGTACGTACGAAGAGATATTTAAAGCTGATGATTGACCATGCAGGTATCCTTTCGCCCCCAAAATAGCAAGTCGAAGGACCAACCGATCAAATAAACAGTACAAACATTTAATGAAGCTGTATTCTACACTCCAACGGGAAGACTGCTCCCAGTATATAAGATACACTTCGAAGAACTACAGGATAACTTTGCCAAAAACGTTGCTAAGCTTTTGCTCTCTACAACCTCCAAGCTTTCTTGAGATTTCAAGTTCACTTACTTCAACAAGAAAAGCATATGTTGGAAAGATATCAACTTCATATCCTTTCTTCCAACAAGAGCAAAGTTCCTCCAATTCTTCAACACTTCGAAAGCCTCAACTACACATCCATTGTGAAGAAGCTACGTTGGAGAAAACTGATTTTCAATCAAACACTTCTTCAAAAAGAAGGGACGTCTCAAACTAGCTGGAGTAAGTGAAGTGGGGATACTTCCAAGAGACTCAGTGAAACGAGACCAGCCACCGGGAAGCAAGGTCTGCATCCCGGGTGGCAACTAGACTTGAAGAAGACGAGGAGTGCTTCTTAAGTGCTAGGGACTAAGGCGTTGTAAATTGTTGTTTTTGCAAGCTTAGTGGAACAGTGGACTAGAGGAACACGTTGTTCCTTGAACCACTATAAAAACCCCGGTGTCATTTACTTTACGCATTTATATTCTGCACTTAAGATTCTAACTGTTTAACTCATTAGGATGGACTCTGTGTTCAGCATATCTTCCTTAAGAGTTATCAGAATGGCATTTGCCTTAGTGTTTTTCCCGAGGCTACCCGGACAGAACCTTATCCGCTTCCAGGTCCAGTTCTGCCATCAGAACTCGACCTTCTCTGTCACCAGAACCAGACCTTCTCTGGTAAGTCAGAGTTGACTCAGAGAAAAGTTTCAAAATCTTGAACAGTCTATTCAGCCCCCCTCTAGACTGTTCCCATTATAAACGGGACCAACAGATTGTAATCTCGAGATTTAAACCTCGAGATTGTAATCTCGAAGTTTAAACCTAGAGATTGTAATCTCGAAGTTTAAACCTCGAGATTGTAATCTCGAAGTTTAAACCTCGAGGTTGTAATCTCGAAGTTTAAACCTCGAGATTGTAATCTTGAGATTTAAACCTCGAGATTGTAACCTCGAGATTTAAACCTCTAGATTGTAATCTCGAAGTTTAAACCTCGAGATTGTAATCTCGAGATTTAAACATCGAGATATTAATCTCGAAGTTTAAGCCTCGAGATTGTAATCTCGAGATTTAAACCTCGAGATTATGATTTTGAGGTTTTGCCTTAGAATTTGTTTTATTTCCACCTGCTCTCGATATTCAACATCGAGAACCTCAACTTCGAAGAGATTCCTCAAAAACTCAAAATTTCGAGATTTTCAACGACATCACACAGTTTTGGCCATAACTTTTGACTCGGTGATCCAATTTTACCCCAGAACCCTTTTTCACGCTCCCTGACGCGCAGTCCTTGAGGGCCAAATCGTTCCTTTTCCGAAAAACTTTGTAAATCACCGATGTCAAGGTCAAAACGTAGGCAAATCTGTTCAAATTCTTCCAAAGTCAAACCTAAGGTCAAAGTTTTTCTAAACTACACTATAGAGGTCCGAAAATCGTAGATAATTCAATCAATCTCGCGTCAACGGTCATCTTACAACAATTAACAATCAACTGCTGAAGCCTCCCTAACTCATCAACATTGTGTGATCCTCAAACGTGCTGAAATTCCAAAAGATGAGCTAAGGGAAAACCGTCATGTGTGGTACTTGTTCAGATTGCTCCACACACATGGCGGGTATGACGAGCTGTGAGCAATCAATCCTTGCACATTCTGAGGGGGGGGTTCAGTTTTCTCCTCCCGGCGCCTTACATCGACAAAGTAAGGAATCTCTCAACGGATGCAACATTTTAGGGGGAGTGTTCAATGTTATCCTCCCCGGTGCCTAACAATATGTATAGGACTTGTTGAGATCACCAAGGCTAAGGTGAAGATCATTCGGGATAGACTTAAGCATGCCCAAGATCAGCAGAAGAGCTATGCCGATAAACGACGTAGACCGTTAGAGTTTGAAGTCGGTAATGAGGTGTTTCTAAGGATTTGTCCTTAGAAAGGCATAATCCGATTCATATCGAGGGGTTAGCTTAACCCCCGATACATTGGTCAGTTTGAGATCCTTGAAAGGATTGGAGCCGTGGTTTATCGGCTCAAGTTGACACCTGAACTTGAGAAGATAGATGACGTATTTCATGTATCCATGCTTAAGAAGTATGTACGAGATCCATCTCATATTCTTGAGAAACCACCGGTAGAGATCCATGAGGACTTGCAATATGCAGTGGAACCGGTGATGATTGTTGGTCAACTGTGTGAGATATGCCCAGATTTCAACAGTCAAATAATCTAATAATAATTGGAAGAATTAAAACAGTGGAAGAGAAATTTCACCAATAACGTATACCGTGTATATAGAATGATGAATTCATGAAGAACAATTACACGATATTCGGTCCATATGATTACTTTTTTTTGTTTTTTTAGCGCCCCAATCCGTTCTAGTGAGGGTTGAGAGCATCTCTCTCCCAAATTGACCCCACGGTCATTTTGGCTTCTTCACGCCGGAAAACACCACCACACCGCCGTTCACCACCGCACTTTCCACCACCAACAAAGCTTGTATATCCTCCATATTACCTTTCCATTCTATTGGAAGTGTAATATCTTGGATATGCATCCTTCCTCCCCATTAAACAAACCAAAAAACCTGCACACAGTTACTATTCACCCGAGAAAAAAAATTGTTCTTAGCTCACAAACGACTTGGTGGATCTTGGAGATATTTTGGGACCTCACTTCGCTATCTTTGGGAAGCTTGAATCCCGAGTTTCATCTCCATCCATTGTTTCCGTATAGGACTTACGAGCTACGATCAAAAACTACCATTCACAGTTGACTTTTGCGAAAGAGAAGATCTACACAAAAACAAAGCTTCCAAGGAGATTCCGAGGTATGTTTGGGGGTCACCTCTCTTAGGCGCACCTCTAGACACCACTTTTATCTTCATCCGAGCTCTCTACGTTTTTGAGTTTACTATTCATCATCCCTCTCAATGGGGAAGGTAACAAACCGGTCCTCAAAACTTAAGGGGACTCCTCCCGGGAAGAAGTCCTCATTAAGGTTACAAACATTGAAGGCTAAAGATGGAGAGGGAGTGGTATCTCCTCCTCCTAGTGCTAGAAAAGGCGAGGCTAACAAGGACCAAAATGGAGATAATGTGACTCAAACCGAGGATAGCAACAACACGGAAAAAACAGATTCCATTGAGGAGGAAGCTACGCCTCAAAGTGCTAACATTGTTCACGACAAAACGTTGGAAGAAAATGAGGCAAATCAGCCTACTTTGTCTCATGTGGACACTATTGTTGATAAGGGTGGGGTTGATCCCCCCATTCATATTGTTACTAAAGAACCTATTGCTACTAAAGATCCTACAATTGAAATTGGGGAACCATCTCATGTCAAAGATCATGGTGCGCCCAAGACAAGTGTTTGGAAATCTCCATGGACCTCTCTTTTCAAAGATAACCGAGAACCTAGCAGGGGAATGAAACTCAAGTTTGTTGAACCCGTGGGTGATTTTGTGGACTTATCTAATAGGAAACTGCCCTCGGTTATTGACATATGGGGATTTTGCTTGGTGGGCTATTTTGCGGGCACATTTCCCGGGCTAAAAGCCATACATCAACTTAGCAAAATGGAGTGTTCAATGTAACGTGAGACAACATGACCGAGGGTGGGTCCTATTTAAATTCAAGAGTGAGGAAGATAGGGCGAAGGTGCTTATGGAGGGACCTTACTCTCTCTTTGGGAAATCTTTATACTTGAAGACACTATCCGAAGACTTCTCATTTAATAGTGAGGAGTTTCTAAAGGTGCCTATATGGGTTAAATTTCCATATCTACCTATGCAACTTTGGAATGAGGAGGTGATTAGCGAAATAGCCTCAAGGGTGGGCACTCCTTTGACTACGGACAGAATTACTCAAGAAAAAGCAAGGTCCAATTTTGCTAGAGTCCTCATTGAAGTGGATGCATCCAAAGCCCCACCGCTCAAAGTCAAAGTGAAGATGCCGAGCCAAAAGATCCATAACCAAAAGGTTATATATGAGACTTTTCCAAACTTTTGCTTCCATTGCAAAGTTTATGGACATCATGCCTTCACTTGTAAGGTGTTAGCTGATTTGGAGGAAAAAGAAAGACAAAGTAAGAAGAAGGAGCTAGATGATGGGAAACAACAGCCGGTTTTGGAGGAAAATGTATCTAATGCAAAAGAGGACACTACAAAGGTGGACAATGTGATGCCTCCTAAGCCCGAGACACAAATTTCTATGAGGAAAGATCATCCTTTCCAAAGAATAGTGAGGCTCAGTAAGAAGAGGAAACAAAAGAAGAAACAACAACAAAAAGATGAACTCTCATCCGGATATCAAACCGAAGAGGAAGAAGAACCAAGAAACATCAAGACATTTAAAGAGGTGTTCAACAATGAAGTTATAGTATCAATGGAGGCGGATGAAGCACGAATGCCTATTATTCAAGTCAAGCATTTTGATGATGTGAATGAACCAACCATACGGCTTAACCACCTTCTCAAAATGGTTAAACCAAGTGAACCGGGAATATGGTTTACTAGGAAATGCTTGGAAGGGCTGCCCGGTGTTAAACCAACTAAGAGGTTCTACTTGTTCACGGCTGAATTTATGAATTGTGTCTATAGAAACTTTCTTGATAGATATTTCGAAGATGGTCACCCTATGGGAAAAGGAAGCAAAGTCATGCATCCTAAGCTCATAGAAAAGAAAGAGATAAGGGTGGTTGATGACATGAGGGAAGGCTACCTTGATGATGTGGTAACAAAAGTGGAAATTGAGAAAGATGGAGGATACAAGCTACACCTACAACATCTTGGCCACGCACAAGAGAGCATTATTAGGCTTGAAAATTACCTTAACATTGATGGCCATGGAAGAAGAGATGGGATAAACTTTACTACCGCATGCTTGGAGTCACTTCCCGGGGTTATACGCACGGATGAAGGGTATGACTTCTCCTACTTTTTTATGCTTAAAGTTTATCCTCTATTTCTGGATAGGTACAAAGGATGTGATAGCTATCGTGAATGGAAACAACAAGAAGTCGAGATGAACAAGCTCTCTAGGAGGAAGGGGGGAAGGACAAACTTGTTTAATGATTATTGCCTCTTGGAATGTTAGGGGGCTCAACAAAGCCTCAAAACAAAATGTTATCCTTAACTTTATAAGGATGAATAAGGTACGAATTTTTTGTTTATTAGAAACCAAGATGTCTACTTCTTCTTTTAATAATTTCATGCATTTTAAACTTCCAAATTGGGTGTCATGTACAAATTTTGACCATATTGATGGGGGTAGAGTAGCTATTATTTGGGACCCTTCGTATGTGGATTGTGTCATTATAGAGGTTGCAAAACAACATATACATGCTCGGTTTACATGTAGGATAACCCAATTTAGCTTTTATGCCTCTTTCATATATGCATTGTACACGGTTTTAGAAAGAAGTGAACTTTGGCAGCATGTTAATGGACTAGGCAAAAACATCCTTGCTCCATGGACTGTTTTAGGGGGATTTTAATTGTGTTTGTGAACCGGGTGAGAGGAAAGGGTCTGCCCCCCGCTCGGCTTATCTCACCCAAGACCTCAAGGAACTGAAAATCCAAGCTAACCTTAATGACGCCCCTTCCACGGGTGAATTTTTCACTTGGTATAGAGGTGCCATTTGGGCTAAGCTAGATAGAGTCTTAATTAACCCGCTTTGGAGTGCTCAAAATGTGGCTTGTCAAACTCATTTCTTTGATATGGAACCTGAATTTGATCATGTGGCATCTTTGACAACAATTGGACAAAGAAAGAATGAAGGATCCAAACCTTTTAAGTTTTTCAATATGTGGTTAAAACATGATAAATTTAAAGGAATTTTGGAACAAGTGTGGCTTAGGAATGTTGTTGGAACTGCTCAATTTAAGCTTGCTCGAAAATTGAAGCTGTTAAAACAATCTCTTAAACAATTAAATAAAGACGAATTTAGTTGTATAACCGCTAGAGCAAAGGAGTCTAAAAAGGAGTACAAAAGGATTTATCAACTATTTCTTTCTTCTCCTTTAGATGATGCGTTAAAACATGAACTTCTTGTGGCCAAAAAGAGATCTCTTTTTCTTAAGGAAGCCGAGGAGGCCTATCTCAAACAGAAGGCAAAGGTTGTCCATTTGATACAATCTGACAGATGTACTAGATATTTTCATTCAATTGTTAAGAAAAAGAATGCCCAAAATTTCATAACATCTCTTAGGTTGGATGATGGTTCCCTCACTCAATCTTTGGATCATGTTACTAATGAATTTGTGAGCTTCTTTAAAGGTCTTTTTGGTACCTAGACACCTTCTAATGGTTATAACTGTAACACTTGAGATTTAATTTAAATGAATTAATAGTACTACTCATACCAACAAGATGCATCTCCTTTTAAGGGAGCTCATCACCCAAGAACTCCAAAGTTAAGCGTGCTTGCACAGGAGTAGTCTTGGGATGGGTGACCCCCTGGGAAGTTTCTCAGGGCGCGCACGAGTGAGGACAAAGTGCGCGGAAAAGGCAAGTGGCGGTTTGTGAGGACAGTACTAGAGGTCAGAAATGACTACCTCGGGGCCTACGGGGCCGGGGTGTTACAATAACCCTGAAGTTATTGCATCGGGTCCTACCATAAATCATGAGCATGTTGATAGTCTTATTTCGCAAGTTACTGATTCTGAAATTAAACAAGCTCTTTTTGATATTGGAAATGATAAAGTTCCTGGACCGGATGGGTATTCATCAGCTTTCTTGAAATCCAATTGGAGCTTAGTTGGTGAAGACTTATGTGAGGCAATTAGGGAGTTCTTTGTATCTGGAACATTCCCTACAAGTCAAATCCCTAGGACTTACTTCTCACGAAGCAACACAGATGAATGCTCCCTCTGAAGAACAAAGCCCGTCCACCTACAATGAACTTGAAAATATCATTATCGATGAAAGATGGAATGGAGAATGGACGGAATGGGACGAGATCAGACAAGAGGTCGAGCAATATGAAATGCAGAGAGAAGTTTATCTAAGAGACTTATTGAAAAAGTGCGCTGAAGAACTGATAGAGCTTGAGGAAGATGAACTCAAGGAAGGGGAGAACTACAAAGAAACTCCAGTAGAGCTACCCTCCATTGTCAGAAGAACATGAGCGCTCTTGCCCAAAGATGAAAACCCATGGAAGAATATCAATATCACTGCCCCCTTTCAAGAGGAAATCCGAAAGCATTTATGGAGAAAGCCTTACAGGATCAAGAAAGTTGATGAACTTAAAGTATGAGGTCTAACCCATCTCAAAGGTAGACAAGTTGGCGGACATCTTCATATGTTATATCATCGATCAACAGGCAAACATCGCAAGATTCTGGAACATGATCTGAAAACGAGCAAATGTCCTATTTGGAATATTCTGAATGTGTCTAGAGGAGATCATTACGGAATAAAGTATCCAATCTATCAACTGCAAAGAACTGATGGCACAGAGTTTACCTATCAAGAGAACAATTTCATTATGCTCAAGATGGAAGACATCTATCAAATGTCTATGATCTACAGGAACCTGTCCATCAGAAAGAATAAAGTCCGCAAAGAAGGATATGAAGCAATAAGACGTTTCATGCTGAGGCAAGTCAGAGTTCACGCCACTCATGATCTTCAGATGGCTCTCGAGAACAACATCACTAGAACAAATCTTACAAAGCCAATCTTATATGGACCGGAGCTCAAAGATTTTCCACTGTATGCCACTTTTGGAGATCCGGTCTCTGGCATCTATCTCAATCATGAAGAGAAGAAACGCATTCTATGGATAGCTGACATTTCAAGATACTGTGATGGGACCCTGAAGATCATCAGAGACAAACTGATATCGAACAAAGACTTGCTGAAGCCTCTGAAGCTGAAATAAAAGAATTCGACAGAATAACCGCGGTGCTAAAGGCAATCAATGACAGACTCGAAATGAGGAGAATGCTACGCATGTACGAGCACGCCCTAGCATTGCGGAAGAACTACTTCAAAAGGCAAAGGAACTAATAAGAGTTGACAAAGACATTGGATCACAAAGGGGGAGATTGTTAGAGATATTTTTGATTGTGATCCATTGTAATTTATAAAGCCTAGTAGAATAATTTATTAGATAAGCTATTTTAGGTAAAGGCCACATTCCTAAAGGGAATGGGCATCTTTATTATGGAAGCCCAATGCTTGTAACCTAGCATTCTACAAAGGGGCTTTTCATTCATTCATCCCTGCGCATACATAGAATAGGCTACGGAAGTTTTTACGCTAACTTCTCTTCATCATTCTGTAAAACTTCCTGGCCATCAATGAAAGCTTCCATTACACCAATACACATCCATCTTCATACACATTATGTAGTGTAGATCATCGGGGACCAACACTTACCGTTTTCATCATACTAGAGACTAGCTCATTTTGACGGCCTGAAGACAATGGTGATATCGATGTTGCATTGTCAGGACTTCCTTCCAATCCTTGGTCAACATCCATGAAGGATGAGCCTATAGAAGTTCTCGAGAGGACACAAAGTCCTGGCTCAATGTTTAGGGGTACAGAAGGATGAAAAATGGTTAAGGCTAGTGAGTCGTTGGGTGCGGTGGAGGATGAAGGTTCAGGTTGAGAAGATGAGGATGGTTCAGAGCTAATGGAGGATGGGATGATGGATTTTGAAGTGGTTTGCTCACAAGTACGTTGCCTTTTCTCCCCCTCATGATGACCCGAATCATCGGTGTCATCATGCTTACGCTTAGGCAAGCGTTCTTGATCACGGAAAGTGGTGGTAGGGATGAATGGTGGGGTGAGGGCTAGGTTGTTACGTACTTGAATGAGGTGAGGTGGGAGTATAGGTTTGGCTAGGAGTATGTTAAAGTAATACTCATATAAATCAAGAATGTTCATTTGGGTAGGGTTAGGGTGAGAGGTAGATGGAGTGGATGTGGGTATGATGGAGATAGTTGGTGTGATGGTTAATGGAAGAGTTCCTATGTAGGGAGTGAGGTGTGATCTTTGGTCTGCTATGCCTGTTGGGACTACAGGACGCAGGTCTTGTAAAAGTGAAAGCTTGAAGGCTAGAAGTTCAGACCTCAGATCCTTCCTAGTTAAACTAGCGAATGAAGAAAAACCTGACCTATATGAAGTATAAGTTCTCACAGCATCACTAAAAATAGCGGTGTAATGGCCTGATGGGGAGTATAGTGTGGTAGGACTTCCAACCGTCATTGACGTATCTCTGGTTGTTACGACATGAGGTAATGAGCCTGTATCAGTGTGTGCTGAAGTAGAAGGTTGTGCCCTAGAAAATGATAAAACATCTGGGATTGTGGACACAAGACCTACTGTGCATTGGTTAGCAGTGTGGGACGGTTCACTGATGGGTTCCCCTTGTTGGGTTGAAACGACCATTTGTTGGGAGACGGTCGAGTGGTTTAAGCTTGGCTCATTTTGCGCTATTGAACTCAATGTAGCGTCTTCTACCCGGGAACTGACAACGTCAGAACCTGTACCTATGGGCTGAGTTCGGTGTATTTGGGTGACTGGTAATGATGAGACAATTATAGCAATTGAGGAGGAGACATCAGCTCTCTTGGACTGAGTCTCACCTGCCCTCTTTTTGGTCTTTATCGCTCTCGAACCCTTACTTCCACTCGGCATTGAAGTCCCTTGGAAGTCCTGTTACACTTTAGTCCACTCAGATTTGGCCTTATTGATCATCTGAGGTCTGGTGTTGTCAATAGCATGCTCAGGGTTGACCTTCTGGAAGCTTGTGAATGGCCCAATGTCAAGTACTTCCCACATCTCATCATGAAGAGCACAGAGATGTGCCTTCATCCGGATCCTCCAGTCATCAAACTTAAGATCTGAGAACATAAGATTTTTGGAAAGAGAGTGATCCATAATATGAGATTTAAAATAGAGGCAAAAAGAAAACAAGTGGATCTTTGTTCAGCAAATAACCTAAGAGATTATTAGAACAAGGAGACTCTGATAATACTTGTTGGTCCCGGTTATATTGGGTACAGTTTAGAGGGGGGTGAATAGACTGTACTGGTTTTAAAACGTTTTAAGCTAAATACCAGATTTAACAGAATAGCCTGTTCTGTTTGCAGAACAGACTGGCAGCGGATGAGGTTCTGGTAGGGGTTCTGTCAGATTAGCCTCAGAGAAGGAAAGGCAGTAGGCCTTCTGTTAACTCACAAGACACGTTCTGCTGAACACAGAGACCAAGTCTTAGGAGTTAAACAGTTCAAACAAAAACGATAAATACGTGCAGTAAGTAAATGACACCAGGGATTTTTATAGTGGTTCAAGGAACAACTCGTTCCTCTAATCCACTGTTCCACTAAGCTTGTAAAGGCGTCCGTTTACAACACTTTAGTCCTAGCACTTAAGAAGCTCTCCACGTCTTCTTCGAGTTTAGATGTCTCCTGGGATGCACTTCCTGGCTTCCTTTAAGACTGGTCCTTTCATTGAGCTTCCCGGAAGTATCACCACTTCACTGCTCTAGTTACTTGGACGTCCTTCTCGTTAAAGAAGAGTTTCTAAATGAAACAGGGGTTCCTCCAACTTGCTTCGTTACAAAGAATGTATTAGTTGAAGTGCTTGAAGTGTTGAAGAACAAATGGATCTTTGCTTGAGTTGGAAGATAAGAATCTTTCTAACGTCTGCCTTCTCTTGTAGAGGATGATAAGGATTTTATTTCAAGGAGGCTTATGCGTTTTAGTGTTTGAATGTCTCTATATTCACACTGTTGTTGCAGAAGTTATCTTGAGGTTGTCTTCCCGTTGGAGGAGGAGGACAACTGCATTAAATGTGTGAGCAGTTGGCTTGACCAGTAGACCCCAGCAAAGTTGGTGGGTTACTATTTTGGGATAGAGTTATCCTGACATTGCGGCCAATCATCTGCATTTATTTTACAGAGTATGGGAGGCATTAAATGTGCATTTAATGCGTGTATGAGTGTCCTGGACAGGGTAAAAGTCTAGAGGGGGGGGGGGGGTGAATAGACTTTTAAATCTTTTTCGACTTTTAAAAGTTTTCCCTCTAAAAGAGTTAATCTATAAACTTTTGAAAGATATATAGATGCACAGCGAAAGTCTTTACCCTTTATGTAATGAGTGTTTAGCCACTTTCTAACTTGGTGAGTATTTGGCTTAGAATGCTAGCTATTGGCTTGGCAGTTGGCTTAGCAGTTGGCTAGGAAGCAGGGAACTACTGAGGCAACTGCTAGACAAGTTCAGACTTTATAATGAAAATGATGATGGGATGTTGTTTAGGATGATGAAGGCAGTCTGAAAAGATGCTTTAGTAAGAGCAGGGTGAAGTTTTACTGGAGCAGTGGTCTCGGCAGTTGGGTAGTACTGAGGGAACTGCTGAGCCACCTGCTTGGGTTATAAGCTGATTTTCAGAGATTCGTTTGAGCAAAACTTCTTGTTGATGATGTTTCAAGATTCTGGTGATGTTGAGATGATCAAAGAAAATATGTTTATAAGAGCAGAGGGCTCAGCAATTGGATGGTCACCAGGGAACTGCTGAGGCACCTACTGTACTTAGAAAGTGAATTTCATAAAACTGATAGAGTGATCCTTTCAAGTGATGTTGGTGCACATTAAAGGTGTGAATTTGGTCTTATAGAGAGTGAGTAATTAAGCAGTAGGATAAGCAGTTGGGTCAATTAAGACAACTGCTTAGGATGCTGCTGGCAAACTATAATCTTTATGTGAGAAGTGTTGGGTGTGTGCTTTGTTGACTGAAATGAAATCAACACATGATATATCCTGGTTCAGAGGTGGTGTAATCCTCCTACGTCCAGTCTCACCCTCTTTCAGATGGATTTCACTAAAGTATTAAGCCCAATACACTTAGTGCCAATCTAGCCTTTACAACACTCAGGCCTAGATTGAAGGTTTTTCACAATGAGTATAGCACCACTCAAAGTTACTCAGTCCTTAGATTTTTCTCAATTAATCCAGTAGGGATTAAAGGGTACTCTATCTATCTATCTATCCACACCGTAGGATCCGAACAACTGTTTTCCTAAGTGTTTACAACAATATGTGATTTGTTTGAAGAAAGTTCTAACCTCCAACTAGGAACTATACTTCTATGATTTAGCAATGAAGAGCTTGTAAACTGGAAGTTTAGTGAAGCATGAGTCCAAGCAGAGAGTAAAGTTTAGAATAGCACTTTCTCTTTTGCTAGATATCTCGTGAATGCTCGAAGGATATTTTTCTCTACTTTGGATGCTCAAAGCTTGGTTAGAAACTTTCGTTTCAGCCTATATTTATAGGCATCTCCTTTGAATTAATCTCATCCATTGGTTAGGATGGATTAATCTCTGACGTTGAAATTCTGGCAAGGACAAATTGTACATTCGTCTTCTTGTGCTGGAGCTTTAATTCGGGCTCATCTCTTTGTCTCGCATGATTCAGCCGCTAGAACTTCACTTCAAACTGCAGTCTCATGTGTGTGTACACTGCCCCGGACCCAGTACGTATTTGGCATTAAATGCCGGTCAATGTTTTGTCTCTAATCATCCATTTGATATTTCGAGCTTCTTTTATCTAAAGCGTGACATACGAATAGTCTTTGAGTCAAATAGTATTTCCCGGTAGGATTCAAATATCCTATTAAGGTAAATAAAATTTACCTTATTGCATTTTTACTTTTCCGGTAATATTTCTTAGACTCAAAAATTGTACATTTAATTTGTCACGTTAATACTTGAACAAAATGAGACACAATGTACACGTGCTAAGTATAGTGGCATCATCAAAATCTTATCAAAATTGGGTACTAACAATTTCCCCCCTTTTGATGATGCCAAAACTATACAACACAAGTAACAAACATTTTTATTGATTTTCTTTGAAGTTTTGTACATTGTTCTAATTTCTAGAGTACAATAGTTTATAGTCAGTTTCAGACTTGAAGATCTAGCCTACTCTTGCTTGTCTTCTTCTTGTTTCTTCTTGGCTTCTTCCTTGGGTTTGGCATCTTCTGCTTTTCTTCTTCTTATTTCAGCTTCTTCTTTGTAGAGTTGATTCTTTCTTTTTGTTTCAGCAGCTTTCTTTGCTGCTTGGGATCGGTTAGAGGAGGGGCCTGCTTGTGTTGACTTTTCCCCCTTTTTGGCATCAACAGGGGTCTTGATGTTTTGAAGGAGGTCTTCTAGTTCAGGATCCAAAGCAACTTCCTGTTGATGTTTTCACCTTGGGTATAGGTCGTTGACTTCGATGGATAGTCCTACTACAGTGTTGTAGAGCTCCACTAAGTCAACCTTGACTTCTTCTTTGACCTCCTTGTCCAATTTGACCAGCTTCTCAGTCGCTTCTTGCTGGCGTTGGCCAAGTTTTCGAAGTTCATCTCCCTGCCTGTGGAAGGCATCCTGAGTGGCCTTGTGTAAGTTGGTGAGGTGCTTAGCAACATCTGCTCTTCTTTTGGCAATGGATTCTGAGTGCTCCACTTGCTTTGTTGTTAGTGTTTGTGAAAGACGAAGCATGGCTAGAAGCTCCTTGGTCCTTATGTTCTGGATGAACTCCTCATGCTCTTGGATTTTTTTAAGGGACTGCTCAAGATTAGGAGGTAAAGAAATGGTAGGAAGTATGACGTGCCCTTGTCGTGAGGTGCACTCAAAATAATTAATCAATACAACACTAATACGTAGTATAGTGAAGTAAGGTTCGTATCCACAGGGAAAGGAATACTTTTCTTCTATATAAATTGTAACAAGGCGGTTTTGAGTTTGATTTGATTTAATTCAATTAACACTAAGATAAACAACCTATATGAGTTTGATTAATAGATGTGGTGGCTTGGTTTTACTTTTATCCGCTTAATGAAATGTTCGTCGATCCCGGTTATATCTTTAACTATCTTCCTCTCGAATACTCAATCGAGGACTATATCCAGTTCATCGAGGGTAGTTATTAATAACGAGATGCGTTCATTAGTAAAACTTACTATCGAGTCAATATAGAACAAGCGCCGTATATTAACTTGATAGTAGCAATAAATTTAAGATGAAAAACAATTGAGATTGATAACCTCAACACAAGCGGTTTATTGGTTTAATCAATATAATTAATTCCCCTTGGCATATTAACCATGAGATGCATGCATTAATAATCCAAGTTTACTACCGTTGAAAGAACCGGACTAATAACAAGCGTATTAACCGATTGATTCTAGTAATAATTAATATGAGAAACAAAACTAGTTGATACTTTAAGTAATGTTTAAAATATTAATATGAAATATGAATAGGAATTAATTAATACTCAAGGAAGAATATTAAAGAATATGAATCCTACTATGATTAATATCAAGATGTTAACTAATTGTCATCTTAGTAACACTCCCCAGTATTAACATAGAGGAAGAAATAACTATTACTATAACCAATGTCAAGATGTTAACTAATTGTCATCTTAGTAACACTCCCCAACTTTGATATAGAAATAGTATTTTAAAGGAAGAATTAATATTCAAGGAAGAAGATTAAAGAAAATAACTCACAACTTACAAATTCATTAAGCTTCAAAGAAGCAAAACCAAGATGGAAGATTTAGCTCCTCATTTGGAGACTAAACATGATGAAAAATATAAAGAAAGAACTATTCTATACTGAGCTTAGATGTAAAAAGGAATTGGATTGTCATTTGTGAAGGAAAGGGGCTGTATTTATATTATAGGCTTTTGGGATGGGATTCGGGTACTCGATCGGGTATATACATGGTACCCGATCGAGTATGTGTGTAAAACCAGATTCGAGGTATACTCGACCGGTTTTAGGCTATTTTCCAAAGGTATACCCGACCGGGTATATGTTTATACCCGGTCGAGTATGCTTAGAAAGTGATATTCGAGCCATACTCGACCGATTTTCGTTTAAAACTCAAAGGCATACCCGACCGGGTATGTCGGTCTACCCGATCGGGTATAGACATTTAATCGTGGCCGAAATCTTCCCGGCATGTTCCCTTGTCTTCGGATCTGATCCGATTTGAAGTTTCAACCTAATACCCGATCGAGTATAGGTAATACTCGACCGCGTATAGACCAAAATTTCAGGATCCTTCTTTCTTTTTGATTTTTTTGCACCTTCCTTCCACTTTTGGGGTACACCAATTGTCCTTTGAGTGATCAAGACCTATTTGAGCTCAGAATATACCTAATCTAAACTATTTACAAGAATTTAACAAACTAAACTACTAAACCAAAAGTGTGTAATTTCCAAAGTAAAGATCAAGCAAAACTAATTAAAAACACAAACATACATACGGAAATTACAAACGTATCAACTCCCCCACACTTAGTTTCTTTACTCGTCCTCGAGTAAGATCAAATGTTCACAAGTGTTAAGTTTTTCCAAAGTTTCCACAGTTTAAACAACATACAAACACAAAGACCACCAAGGATAACAAAAATGAGTTTTAAGCTCAAATTACAAAGAACATCTTGGGTTTTACGGCCTTCTAGTGTTCATCTTCTCTTCTCCTCCTCTCTTCTTCTTATTCTTCTTCTTCTTCTTCTTCTTCTTCTTCTTCTTTGTTTTCTGAATCTTCTTATTCTTCAAAGAGATACAATGAGTGCCTGCAAAAACAAACATTTCTCTCATATCTCTCATTTTGCCTAGGAGCCTTTTCAGGTTTTCGTCCTAGCATCTCTTTTCATTTTCCATTCTTCCCAACTCACTCATTTTTTATAAGCCTTTTTTGCTTAGATTGCCCATTTTGTTGGGTTTTCAACCTAACTAGCATTTCTTTTCTTTTATTTATTCTCTTTTTTTTGTGTGTAAAAAGTTCAAAAGAGTTACATGCATAGTGCGAGGTGGAAATTAAAATTACATACCATGATGAGTCTCTCCCCCGCACTTGAACCAAGCACTGTCCCTAGTGCCCGCCTTCTCCGCCGTAGTAGCTGCCTCCGAAGCCGCTCCCCTGCCGCCATCTCCCATGTATGTGTCCCCGTCATCTCCGCCGTCGTACCCTCCACCCCCAGAGCTAGATCCTCCAAAGTTACCCCAATGAGTGGGGTCATACCACGAGGGAGGTGGAGGGGGGTTCGCCATGGTATGAAAAGATCCCTGTTGTGCCATGTAAGAGTACATAGGTCTGTAGAACCTACGTTGGTCTTCTTCATACCGATGCCTATCGGCTTCCCGGAGCTCCTCCAATCGCTGAAAACCGGCCCTTTGCTCCTCCTGTATTTGGTTGAGCCGATTGTCCATAGCCACGTAGTTCTCGTTCATTTGAGTGTACCCCGTAAGCAATTGTTGTTGACCCTCCAAAAGTTGTTGAAAGAAGTCGGGTGGTGGAGGGTTTTGGTTTTGTTCGGGGATGTCATTGTCCATGTCTTGATGGCTATGGGGTTGAGCATAGGGCTCGTAATCGGGTTGGTATTGGGGAGGCTTTTGCTTTGGTTCTTGTAGATGTGGTGGAAGGGCGTGTGGGAATAGGTAATGGGGCTCCTCTACTGCTTCTCTGTAGCGCAGTTTGGGAAGTTCTTGATTGGGTAGGAGGAAGTATTTGAGAGTCTTGGGGTGTATGAGCCAGTTGTACATATTTTTTGGTCTTTCTCCACCATGAACTGTGTGGGAAAAGGCTGTACATCCCGAGTGGCCCAACCAAGAGATGTTCATCAAACAATAGTCGGGTATAGGAGAGTTATCCGTATACCCGAACTTGGTGGCTAAGTGCATAATCACCCCACCCACAACAATAGCGCCCTTGACTACGCTTTCCTTTTTCAGATGTGCCCACATAATATTGCACAGGTTGAAATCCACGTGAACACGGAATAGGGCCACAGAGATTAGGCATACATCCCCCATCCTGGTGTGATGGTTGTTGGGACGTCCAAGCAAGCAATTGGCAAGGAATTTCAAGAATAAGCGGAGGACGGGATGTTGGACATGACTAATATACAGTTGGGAGGAGCTAAATTTAGCCTCCCCGGTCATCTTTGTCCACAGGGTATGACCGAAAGCGGTATTATCGGATATGGATTTTTGGTAGGGGACCGGAATACCAAAATGTTCGGCGAACTCAAGTTTCGTTATGGAGTGGTTGTGGTTAAACAGACAAAACTTGAGTTTATCATCCCTAAAATCAGCTTCATCGGTCTCAAATTGCACCGAACTCATGAATTCATAGATTATTTTTTCATTAGAGTGATATTGCATTTTGAATACACGATCCATGCTCAACTCATGAAAAAATTTCCTAGTGCTCTTATACACTCCAAACTCATTGAGAGCATCATGGCATAAAAACGGGAGGGTTTTACTTGCCTTGCAATTGTGGAGATGAAGCGGGTTCGGTGTTCGTTGTCGGTAAAGATGATGTCCTCGTAGCCTGGGATGGATGCCATAGCGTTAGAGCTTTGCCCTTTGTCCTTCCTTGGTGCCATTTTTGGGGGATTTTGAGCTTGAAATCCGAAAAATTGAAAGTTGGGGTAGGGTTTTTTGGACCTCTTGAAACTGGGGGAAAGTTGGATTGGTGGGTATGGGTGTGTAGAGGAAGATGAGGGGAGTATTTTGGTGTTGGAATGGAATGGGGTGATTTGGTGAAGAAATGAGGAAGATATGGTAGAGAGAAGTGTTAAAATTGGAGGTTGGGGGAGAGGGGTTCGAAATTGGGTTTTGGAATTTGGGGAAGATGAAGTGTTTGGGGCGGTTTTGGGGTTAAAACGCCCGTATACCCGATCGAGTATGTGTTGTTACTCGGTCGGGTATGGCTGGAAACTGGGTTTTTTTGAGTAGTCTGCCTCCGGTACCCGATCGGGTATATGTTGTTGCCCGGTCGAGTATGGCTGGAAACCAAGATTGTTGAGCAGTCTGCCTCCGGTACCCGATCGGGTATAATACAATACTCGATCGGTTATGTGTCCTTTTCCACGTTTTGAGGCCTGTACTCGATCGAGTGTGGGGGAGTCATCTTTCTTTAACCTTAGCCTTTCTGTACATACCCGACCGGGTATATAGTGATACCCGATCGGGTATCCCTTGTTTTTCAATTTTCGAGCCTTGTACTCGATCGAATGTGGGCATCAGTTCCCCTTGAACTTCAACTCTTTGTACATACTCGACCGGGTATGTAGTGATACCCGATCGGGTATGCATGCTTCCTTTCAAAAATCAACACTCCTCGATCGAGTAATGCCCGGTTCTCCTTCTTTTGGCCATACCCGACCGAGTATAAGGTGGTACTCGATCGGCTATGTCCCCAGATGCTTCAAAACCTGCATTTTTTTCTTCTTTTCCACCAAAAACCCGTGATTAGTTCCCTCTCTCACTGATCTCTCAAATAATTAAACAAAAAAAATGAACTTTAAACACTCGAATTTATGAAAAATAAACTTGGGTTGCCTCCCAAGAAGCGCCTTAGTTAACGTCGTGGCACGACGTTATTCATTTTTTTTCTTTAGGTGGGATCGTGAACATCCCTTGTTTCATTTTTTGTGGTCTTATTTAGCCATTTTTCAAATTTATTTTTCGGCCTTTTCCAGTAAGGCCGGGGTTTCTTTCTCACTACCACCTCCATCATAGGTGGATTTAGTTCACATTTTAACACATCCCTTTCTATCAAAGATGATTTCTGGTGTTTATTTTTTTCTTCTTGAAAAAATATGATTTTATCCGCTTCTTTGAAAAATACCGGTTCTTGTGGTTCAACAACATTTAAATAACAAAGAGTTAGATTTTGCATTTGGTTTTCCGTAGAGTCCAAGATGTTGAATTCCACTTTTTGGTCATCGAACTCTAAAGTTAATGAAGCACTAGAAACGTCAATTTTTGTTTTTGCGGTCTTCATGAAGGGTCTTCCCAAAAGGATGGGTGTTGTTTGATCATCAGTTCCCATTTCAAGGACATAGAAGTCAAGAGGAAAAACCATATTTTCTACGTCTACTAGCACATCTTCTATTACACCCTTCGGGTAAGTACTAGAATGATCCGCTAGTTGAATCACTACACCGGTTTGATGTAATGGGCCAAGTTGTAGAGATTTATAAACAGAATAGGGGATGACATTTATTGATGCCCCTAAATCCAACAAGGCCTTAGGAAATGTGGTGTCTCCTATTTTGCAAGGGATAGTGAACATGCCTGGGTCGTTACATTTTTCGGGGAGTTTTCTCTGAAAAATGGCCGAGACGCGTTCACTAACTCTAACCTCTTGTTTCACCTTCAATTTATCTTTTCTTTTTGTTGTGCATAGTTCCTTTAAGAACTTTGCATAATGGGGAACACTTTTGATCAGTTTAAAGAGTGGGATATTTACCTCAGAATCGGCGAAGGTCTCGTAGATGTCCCGATCATTCTTCAGCTTCCTCGTGTCTTTCAATGCCTCAGAGAACGGAGGGAGTGGTTCATAAGATGAAAGTGGAGGGAATTTAGTTTTCGTTGGTTTCTCCTCTTCCGGTTGAAAGCCTTCTTCAAGATCAACCTCTTGCTTCTCCTCCTCAACTTCCCGTGTTTGCAATTCTTTACCGCTCCTCAACATGATTGCATTGAGATGTTGTCTTGGATTTTGCTCAGGTTGGGAAGGGAGCCTACCCGAATCTTTTGCTTCAAGTCGACTTACGGCACTTGAAAATTGGCTAACTTAAGTTTCCAAATTTTGAATGCTCGACTTGATTTCATGTTGGAATTGCATCATGGTTTGTTGGAATTGCCACATGCATTGCTGCATTGTTCCCATATTAACGGCCAGTGCTCGAATCGTGTCTTCAGTGGACATACTCGAGTTCGATGTTTGGCCTTGTGGTTTATATTGTTGAGGAGGAGGGTTTGTTTGCTGTTGAGAATTTCCGTATCTTAAATTCGGATGATCTCTCCATCCCGGGTTGTAAGTATTGCCTTGGGGCTCGTACCTCCTTTGACCTTGGAACCCCAAAGCATTGACTTGCTCGGAGTTCTCTTCTTGTAGCGTTGGGCAGGAATCAGTGGGATGCCCCTGTGTTGAGCATATGCCGCAGACCTTGGCTTCTTGAGTTTTCGGATTTAAGAGAAAATCTTTTACCAAAGAAGTCAAGCCGGCCACTTGACTTTCCAACGAGTTGTTGGATTCCGGTGCCATGACTCGTTTTGATGATGACCTTCCATTGTAGTGTCTAGAATTCTCGGCCAACTCCGAGATGAGATTTCTAGCTTGGGAAGGGGTTTTGTTGACAATTCCCCCTCCAGATGCTGCGTTTACCAGGCGTCTATCTTGCTCCGCAAGACCGTCATAGAGGTAGAGGATGAGGTCTTGCTCTGTGTAACCATGATATGGGCAACTAGCACACAATTTTTTAAAACGCTCCCAATATTCATATAATGTCTCATCATCTTTTTGCTCGATGTTGCTTATTTGTTTTTTCAAAGATGATGAGACGGATGCAGGGTAGTACCTTTTTAGGAAGCATTTTTTCATTGACGCCCATGTATCTATGCTTCCCGAGGGAAGATAAAATAGCCAATCTTTGGCGGTGTCTTTGAGGGAGAATGGGAAAGCCCTCAACTTGATTTGCTCCTCGGTGACCCCATTTGGGCACATGCTTGTGCAAACAATATGGAATTCCGAGAGATGTTTGTTCGGATCCTCGCCTCGTAGACCATGGAAAGAGGGAAGTAGATGAATGAGCCCAGATTTTAGCTCGAATGCGACCCCCGTATCAAGAGTTGGAAAAGTGATACATAAGGGTTGTTGATTTAGATTTGGAGCCGTGAGCTCCCTCAACGTTCTTGTTTCAAGAGCCATAGTGATTGGCTCTTCGGTGTCGCTAGAATGAGAACTAGCACTTGATGATTCCTCCGAAGAAGTATTCGGAAATAAATTCCTAAACCTCTCGAAGGCTTGTTCTATTTCGGGCTTTGTTTGGTAGGTGATTTGGTTTATAGATCGGTGTTTAACCATATACTCAAAGCTCAGAAATAGAAAAATAAGCACTCTTTATATTTTTGTTTAATATTTTTTTTTTGATTTTTTCTTGAAATGAAATAAAAGAAAAATCAATTGCCTTTCCCCGGCAACGGCGCCAAATTTGACGTGCCCTTGTCGTGAGGTGCACTCAAAATAATTAATTAATACAACACTAATACGTAGTATAGTGAAGTAAGGTTCGTATCCACAGGAAAAGGAATACTTTTCTTCTATATAAATAGTAACAAGGGGGGTTTTGAGTTTGATTTGATTTAATTCAATTAACACTAAGATAAACAACCTATATGAGTTTGATTAATAGATGTGGTGACTTGGTTTTGCTTTTATCCGCTTAATGAAATGTTCGTCGATCCCGGTTATCTCTTTAACTATCTTCCTCTCGAATACTCAATCGAGGAGTATATCCAGTTCATCGAGGGTAGTTATTAATAACGAGATGCGTTCATTAATAAAACTTACTATCGAGTCAATATAGAACAAGCGCCGTATATTAACTTGATAGTAGCAATAAATTTAAGATTAAAAACGATTGAGATTGATAACCTCAACACAAACGGTTTATTGGTTTAATCAATATAATTAATTCCCCTTGGTATATTAACAGGGGCGGATCTATAGTATAACCAGTGTAAGCACAGGCTTCAACTCATGTTATGTTGTTAGCCTATGTGGTAGTGATAGGGTAATAAAATTCTTCTTAGGCATCAGGTCGGAGGAACGAAACTCCCTTGTGCTACGTCTGAGTTTTGTTTTTTCAACTACTTTTTCATTAACCTTATGCAATTGATGGACTATGGTTTTCTATTTTTTGTTTTCTTTTTTTGTAACTTATAATGGACCGCATGGGATGGACTTGAAGTCCAAAAGTCCAATATCTTTAAATTTCAAAATGTCTAGAGTTTCATAAGCTAGATTGCCCTAGTCCCTCGAGTTTCATGAGCTCTGGAGCAGCGCCGCCTCCTAGGGTTTTCCTAGGGGCGTTTGTCCGGCTACCATTGTTCGGTCGTGATGCGAGTTTGGATTTTGCGTGTGTTAGTTGCTGATATAGGCATAGCAGATCATTTTTGTGTTCAGGGTTTTCCTAGAGGCGTTTGTCCGGCTACGATTGTTCAGAGTTTTTAATTAATAATCTAAATATAATTGATTAATTTCATATTATTATCATCATCATTGTTATTATTTAACATGTCTATATTGCAATCTCTAAAGGAGAGCCGCCACTTGTAGTGATGACTTTTCTTAACCACGGTTAACTCTAGTAGTATTTTGGAAATTATTTTCAATCCATCAGTATTTTGGAATATAAGAATATACTAGTAATATTATACAAATACATGTGATTATGTGAAATGTTTCAATTTGGTTGACATAAAATTATATTGTAAATATGTACGTAGTATTCTACAAGATAGTAATTAGGAAGAAAAAGCAAACAATTACGAATTTATCGTTTTTATTTTCAATTTTCTGCTAGTAATTACGAATTTACAGTTTTATATTGTCTAGTAACTGCATATGGTATAGTACAAGTACTGTACATAGGTTAAGTTTTATTTAGCCTATATTATTCTCGTGTGGTATACTACTATTTGTGCATACAGTGACCTCCGATGCCTAGGTCCGCCACTGTATATTAAGTTAACATAATTAATTCCCCTTGGCATATTAACAATGAGATGCATGCATTAATAATCCAAGTTTACTACCGTTGAAAGAACCGGATTAATAACAAGCGTATTAACCGATTGATTCTAGTAATAATTAATATGAGAAACAAAACTAGTTGATACTTTAAGTAATGTTTAAAATATTAATATGAAATATGAATAGGAATTAATTAATACTCAAGGAAGAATATTAAAGAATATGAATCCTACTATGATTAATATCAAGATGTTAACTAATTGTCATCTTAGTAACACTCCCCAATATTAATTGATAGCGTATCTCTCCTGGGTACATTGGCGTCCCAGTTTTTCCATCCGTACATGTTATGTGCAGCTTGAATCCATGGATTGATGATGATTGGAGTTACGATTCTTGAGTTTTCTAGGTCGAGCTTCACCTCTGATTTCTATTCCGCATCTGGATTTCAAATTGGAATCATGAACTGAGACCAACAGCTCGAATTCGTACTGGACATTTGCGAGTTTACTGTTCAAATACGATAAAGGTTAAAGGTATGTTGATGCTTCGAGCTCTGAATGCAGAGTTTTTTCTCGGTTTTTTTTCGCTTCTAGTTTAAATTTCGCCACTGGATTTGAAATTAGAACAAGGACCTAGGGTAACTGGACAAAGGTACTGTTCACCCTATTCACTCGCTACTCTGCTGGTTCTGCGAAAATCTCCAGCGAATTTTTGGCGTTAGTTACCTGGTATGGCGACGAAGAAACAGGGGATGGGGGAGAAATCTACGGCAAGAACCAGGTCCTCTTCTAGGTTTGCTGTGTTGGAGTCCATGGAGGAGGAGTACGTTCCCAGCTCTGAGTTCTGAACTTCTCAGGTCTGCTGGTAATACTAAACTGGGAATTACTGCTGCTACACATACTGGAAACTCACCCAGTAAGGCCCCTGCTGCGAAAACAATTGCTGCTGCTACTAAACTTGGAATTTCTGATGCTGCACTTGTTGTGCAGACTGTTGTAAATATTGATGTTGTAGCCCCAGGCTTGACACCTTGCGTGAATACTAGAACTTCTCCCTTGGTGGAGGCCATTGCACCATCTGCTAAACAGATAACAGGGCTGAAGGTAGTGACTTTGGCTGATCCAGTGTAGGTAAACACTGCAAGTTCAGAAACTGGACAGTTTACAATAACAGGAGGGAATACTGCCCCTACGCAATCTGCTGCTAAAATTGCTAAAACTGCTGCTATAACTACTGAAGTGGAAAGAAAACCTTGGAATGATCTGTTTAAGGACAACCGAGCCCCAACGCACGGCCTTAAACTGAAATATGTCCCACCCAAAGAAAAGGGACTTTATTTTGCTGATAGGATTTTTCCCTCTATGACCGAGATGTGGGGTCACTGTCTCGTTGGTTTTTCACCGGTACTTTCCCCGGATTGAAAGCGATTCATTAACTAAAAAATGAATGGGGAGTGAAGTGCCTTGTTAGGTCCCATAAAAAGGGTTGGGTTATATTCAAGTTTTCAAGTGAACAGGATAGGACTAAAGTGTTGAATGGAGGACCGTACTCCATTTTTGGGAAACTACTATTTCTTAAAGTACTCTCCGATGATTTCTCTTTTGATGATGAAGAATTTTTAAAGGTGCCAATTTGGGTGAAATTCCCTAATCTACCCTTAAAGCTATGGAATAAGGAGGCGATGAGTGACGTGGCGTCTATAGTTGGTGTCCCACTAACTATGGACAAGGTCACCCAAGACAAGAGCAACCACAATTTTGCTAGAGTGCTTATCGAAGTGGATGTTTCCAAGCCACCACAGTTATCTTTTCCTATACGACTACCTTCTCGAAAGGTATTCAAACAATTTGTGGTATATGAAACATTTCCTAGTTTTTGCTTTCATTGTAAAGAGTATGGACACCATCCTTTTATTTGCAAAATTTTGGCCGAAAAGGAGATTAGTGCAGCTGAACCTGATGCGAAAGTAGGTGCACTGGAGAGTACATGTTGCGCCAAACCAAGTGAAGCTCCTGCAGCTTTGGTACCTGCTGTTCCAGAGGTGGGAATTCCAGCACCTGCTTTGGTACCTGCTGCCAATGTTGATGTTGCGCAGCCTGCTGAGCCAAACCAGACTGCTCTGGTTGCTGCGTTGGTAGCTACTTCCACTACTTGTTTGGAACTTGTTGCTGCCACCACACCGGTGGTACTTGCTGCGGCACAGTTGGATGGAAATGAGGTGGCAAACTCGCTGCAATTCCCAGAAGTTGTGCTGAATAGAAACGAAAGTGCTAAAAATAAGAACAAAATTAAAAAGAAAAAAGGAAGACGGGTAGGCCGAGGACTTTCAAATCTGGCGCTAGAGCACCGAAAAGGATTGAAAATGAGAGTTGAGGATGGTATGAGACTGACAGCTCTAAGGGGGAGGACCTGGTTCCAGAGAGGATGACTCTTTTTGAATTTTTTAGTAATCGGGCAAATGGGAAGTAATAAATGACTGGAATAGTTAGTCAGTTTATTTTCGACTTTGTGATATGGGGGCTGTCCCATTTTTAATTGAATGATTTTATCTAGGTTAGTCTTTTCTAGGTTAGATAGTCAATGAGGTCTTTTGATGCACTGTAAAATGCTATTTTTTGGGTGCTTATATATATACTAAATTTCATCCAAAAAAAAACATAGAGGAAGAAATAACTATTACTATAACCAATGTCAAGATGTTAACTAATTTTCATCTTAGTAACACTCCCGAACTTTGATGTAGAAATAGTATTTTAAAGGAAGAATTAATATTCAAGGAAGAAGATTAAAGAAAATAACTCACAACTTACAAATTCATTAAGCTTCAAAGTAGCAAAACCAAGATGGAAAAGTTTAGCTCCGCATTTGGAGACTAAACATGATGAAAAATATAAAGAAAGAACTATTCTATACTGAGCTTAGATGTACAAAGGAATTGGATTGTCATTTGTGAAGGAAAGAGGGTGTATTTATATTATAGGCTTTTGGGATGGGATTCGGGTACTCGATCGGGTATATACATGGTACCCGATTGAGTATGTGTGTAATACCAGATTCGAGGTATACTAGATCCGTTTTAGGCTATTTTCCAAAAGTATACCCGATCAGGTATATGTTTATACCCGGTCGAGTATGCTTAGAAAGTGATATTCGAGCCATACTCGACCGATTTTCGTTTAAAACTCAAAGGCATACCCAACCGGGTATGTCGGTCTACCCGATCGGGTATAGACATTTAATCGTGGCCGAAATCTTCCTGGCATGTTCCCTTGTCTTCGGATCTGATCCGATTTGAAGTTTCAACCTAATACCCGATCGAGTATAGGTAATACTCGACCGAGTATAGACCAAAATTTCAGGATCCTTCTTTCTTTTTGATTTTTTGCACCTTCCTTCCACTTTTGGGGTACACCAATCGTCCTTTGAGTGATCAAGACCTGTTTGAGCTCAGATAATACCTAATCTAAACTATTTACATGAATTTAACAAACTAAACTATTACACCAAAAGTGTGTAATTTCCAAAGTAAAGATCAAGCAAAACTAATTAAAAACACAAACATACGTATTGAAATTACAAATGTATCAAAGTACATGGGCAGAGGGCTCTGCTGCTTGGGAGGCCACTGCTAGCTCCTTTTCCCTTAGTTTCTTCAGTGATTCTACAATTTGATTTTCCAGCTCTTCATTCCTGTCTTTCATAGCTTCAAGCTCTTTGCGAATCGCCTCCATTTGAGCTGGTTGGTTTGAGAGTTGGATGTTGAGCTGTGCTTTTTGCTCTGAGTTGAATACTTGTTGTATCATCAAGTTGCTCTTTAGATGGCAGTGTACTTCAGCGAACCTCATTTCTAGCAGCTCATCAAAATGCCTCTTCATTTTGATCAGTCTCTTGTGTAGGCGAACCTCAGCATTGCTTATGAATTTTATGGTTGCTTTTCTTTCGTTGATGAAGACCTCTGCCAGTGTAGGAGTGTCTTCTTCATCCTCATGCTGAATTTGATCTTTAATTTCATTTGATGTGGCAGGCTGCTCAGGTGTTGTATCTTGATGGGGTTCCAAGTTGAGATCTATCAGGGCAGTCCCCTGCTGGATAGTAGCAACCAACAACTTATGGGGTGCCTTAGAGGATTCCCCACCTCCTTTAGTTTCCATCCTTGATTTTTCAAGGGTTTGTCTGAGTTCTTTATCACTAGAGGAGGAGGAGTAAATGATTTTCTTACCTCTTGATCTTGGTGGTCCCTTGGGTGCGTTGTCAGCATTATCATCATCATCATCCAGATCATCATCGTCTGAGTCTTCGATTGCAGTTTTGGCAGTGAGGTTCTTTTTCTTCAAGGCGTACACTTGGTTGATTGTGTGAAGTCTTGTAGCCTCGGCCATGTCATCAGTTCCAAGCCACTCTACGATGAAGTCTTCTTCCTCTATGAAATGGGAGAATGTGTCTGCCTGATGAAGGATCCTTGATAGCTTCCAGGATCTCCATGCTTTGATCCTTTCAAAGTCTGCATCAGATTGCTCTAAGGGAGTCATTCTGGGTGACTCCACTGCTGGTGAAGGAGGAGTCTGCTCTGGCTCTGGAGGAGCCAGCTTGGGTGAGTCCACTGCTGGGGATGGAGGACCCACCTGCTTTATTTCTTGGGGAGCCACCTGCTCACTTATTTGAGTGGCCTTCTCAGTTTGTAGGTGAGCCACCTGCTCTCCCTGGTGAGTTATTCTGGGAATAAGTGTTGGTCCCGTTTGGAATGGGAACAGTCTAGAGGGGGGGGGGGGTGAATAGACTGTTCAGGATTTTTCAAACTTTTCTCTAAGTCACAACTGATTTATCAGAGATGGTCGATTTCTGGTGACAGAGAAGGTCAAGTTCTGATGTAAAAACTGGACCTGGCAGCGGATTGGTTTCTATCCGGGTAGCCTCAGAAAACACTAAGGCAAATGCCTTTCTGATAACTCTTGAGGGAGATCTGCTGAACACACAGTCCAACCTTTTGAGTTAAACAGTCAAGTTCTTAAGTGCAGAAATAAATGAGTAAAGCAAATGACACCGGGGATTTTTATAGTGGTTCAAGAAACAACTTGTTCCTCTAGTCCACTATTCCACTAAGCTTGCAAAAAAAGCAGTTTACAACGCCTTAGTCCCTAGTACTTAAGAAGCACTCCACGTCTTCTTCAAGCCTAGTTGCCACCCGAGATGCAGTTCTGCTTCCTGATGGCTGGTCTCGTTTCACTGAGTCTCTTGGAAGTATCACCACTTCACTTACTCCAGTTAGTTTGAGACGCCCCTTCTTTTTCAAGAAGTGTTTGATTCAAGATCAGATTTCTCCAACGTTGCTTCTTCACAAAGGATGTGTAGATGATGCTTTCGAAGTGTTGAAGAACTGAGGAACTTTGCTACTTGTTAGTTGGATGAACGATAAGAAGGTATATCTTCCAACTTGAGCTTTTCTTGTTGCGGTAAGAGAGTTTTTGATCTCAAGAAAGCTTGAAGGTATTTAGTTCAAAGTAAATAATTTGAGCAAGTTTGTGTAGCAAAAGTTATCCTGGTAGTTCTTCAAAGTGTATCTTATATACTGGGAGCAATCTTCCCGTTGGAGTGTAGAAGACAGCTTCAATAAATGCTTGTACTGTTGACTTGACCGGATGGACCTTCGACTTGCTATATTGGGGGCGCGAAGATACTCGCATGGTCAATCATCAGCTTTAAATATATCTTCGTACGTACAACATTAATTGAGCATTTAATGCGTGTACAATACCATGTTCCCGTCGAATGGCTCCTAGCCGTTAGGCGATTTCCCGTTAGTTTAACGACCGTTGTTAAGTGCCTTCGAGTTCAGCTAGGTAAGAGCATGTCTGATGAGATTTTCTGGTCCGAACTCTGATGACTGCTTCTGATGCCAACACTGGTACCTAACTCTGGTATCTTCTCTGGAAAGCAGCTCTGGGAGCAACTCTGGTAGATATTCTAATCAAGAAGACCAAGAGAGTTTCTGGCATGTCGACTATGCTAGTACTTATAAAGACATTTTCTAATAAAAAAACTATAGGGGTACTTTCAAATTCTAATAAACCTTGCATCATCAAAATCTAATTACATTTATTCCTTACAATTTCCCCCTTTTTGATGATGCCAAAACCCTTTAACTATTTCCAGAGAAGTGTCTTTCACCATAAAAGAATAAAGAAAAACAGCTTTCATTAAAATCTTTGTGGGGCAACTTGGCATAGGAAAATGGTAAGAGTACAGTACAATCAGATAGCAAAAAATGAAATAAGGTAGCAAAGCAAACGAAAGGAAGTCACAGAAAGTAAGGAAGAACAGATAATTTAAGATGCCATGCAAAATAGAGGCAGAGATGGTATCTTATTATCAGAAGATTAAATACAGAAACAGAGATGAAAAAAAAAATTAAGTTTCTTCTTCATCTACCTGGGGTCCTGCTTTGTCAATCCTCTCAAGCTCTGCATTGACCTTTGCTCTGATCGAGGCTAAGTCCCTTGGATTCTGATAATCTGCCCAGTGAGGTGCAAGCTTGCAATCCAAATAGTTTCTGTTTGCTTCTGATATGTTTTTTCCAGATAGGACTCTCATTTGCCACCATATTTCGGCTTCTTGTATTGATCCACCATGATTAATTTGGACGAGTCCATCACTGTCCATAAACAGATTTTCTTGTTGCAGTGGAGTCATAAGCTTCTTCATCTGAGTAAATTGAGCTCTGTCAGGCCTAGACATCCCACTTTTCATTCACTCATTAAAAGTAAAGTTGGAGGACTTCTTCTTAGAGCTTCTGGGAGGTGGAGGAGGAGGTCTGGTGCCTGCAGTAGCTAGATTTTTCTTCTTTGCAGCTTCGAAATAAGGAGCAGGATCAACAGTAGATGAAGGTCCTCTGATAGATATGGCTCTGGAGCTTGAACCTTCCTCTTCTCTGGTCTCTTCCCCCTTTTTGGCATCAACAAGATCGCCAAGGAGGAGCTCAATCTTAGAGAACTGTGATGCCTGAGCATCTCTGATCTCATCTAGAGCCTCTGGCAGAGTTTGGGTAACAGAGGCCAGTCCTTCAATCAGGCTCTGTTGTCTCTCCATGGTTGAATGGATGCTCTGAGTACTGGCTTCTAGGAGTACCAATTTCTGGTAACGCTCCTTGTCCTTTTGAAGAAGATCTACAGCTTGCGCTTTGTGTTCTGTACACAGAGTTCATATTTCCATAAAGCGCTCTGAGGCTTGATCAGCATTCCATTGTAGAACCTCTAAGGCTTCAGTGATCTCCTTCAGTGTGTCATTCTGATTATTCAGAGATTGGGAGTGAAAGTAGAGGACAGAGTTGATTCCATCTACTTCTCTGGAGACTGCATCAATCTTCTTATTGGATGAGTTCATGAATGTGTGTAGGGACTCTGTCAGAGTGTCAAGCTTTTCTGATAGCTGCTGTAAGCCCTGATTGAGATTGATGTTGGTGTGAGTCAGATGCTCATAATGTTTGTCATTTATGACAATTAGCTTGTTCATGTTGTCCAGCATCTGGCCACCAAATTCTTCTGCAGATTGCACAAACTGGTTGAAGTTCATCTGAGGCGCTTCTGGAGCAAACCCGGGCATCTCCAAACCTCTTCCCTTAGGGAATGGAGTATTGTTGCCAGTGGGTTCAGTAGAATGATCCCTAGGAGGTATCTTCCTCCTTTTGGATGTGAAATCAGCCGCAAGAGAGGATGTGAGGAATCTATCATTGTCAGCATCTGAGGAGAGTATGCGGATGGGAATCTCTCTCTTGGGCGTTGAAGCTACATAGAGCTGAGGAGAGATTAGGGGTGAGGCAGCTCCGGTGTTGGACAGGGGTTTCTGCTGTGGGGGTGAACTCTGGTGAGAGGGGGTTTTCTGATGGGGAGAGTACTGATGAGTAGGGGATTTCTGATGAGAGGAACTCTGATGGGTGATGGATTTCACAGGTTTGGGGGAGGGTGGAGGTGAGGGTGACCGGTTTCTTGGAGGTGAAGGTTGTTTGCAGGGTGATGCAGACTTTGATTTGGTCTTCTGAGGTATTGGATTTCTGATGGGGGATGGTGGAGTAGAGGAGGTTTTCTTTGGTGAAGGGGTTTTCTGTTTGAGTGGGGATGAGGGTTTTGAAGGTGATTTGGGAAGTGAGGGGGATCTGGGTGAAGGGATTTTAGATGGGGGTGATTGATGAGCAGTAGAGGATTTTGGAGGGGAAGGAGGAGGTGTAAGGATTACCTCGAGAACAGTTTCTGAGAATAAGGATTTTCTCCATTCCTTGATCAGTTTTTCCATTGCCAGAGGAACGTTATTTGCAGTGGAGGGTTCCCCTTCTTCATGAGCGTTGTTGCGAAACTTTATAAGAGATTCCTTCCTCTTCTTCTCCATCAGCCATTCATCAAAGATTGCTATTTCATGTTCCTCCAGAGCTTTGACATGCTTCTCAGGAGATGATGTAGTCAAAAGTGCTTTACCTTGATGTCTCTCTTTCTTCTTCTGCAGAACAGAGATGAGAAAGGCAAGATCAAAGCACTGGGACACATCTTCTGTGCCTACCCAGTGAAGAACTGCAGCTTCTTCTGCCTCAAAGCTGTCAAAGTATTGTATTATCTTCTGGAGTGGCCCCATTCTCCATCTTCTCCAGGTCAAAACTCTCTCAAACTGCTTTTGAAGAATTGTGTTGTAGTCAGTCTCTGGTGCTCTGTCAGAGATGGCTTGAGGTTCTGATAGATCAGCAGTGAAGAGCAAGTCTGGTACAGAAGAGAATTGTGCAGCAGATTTAGGTCCCTCCTGAGTTTCTGATCTCTGTGCAGGTGAAACTGCTTTCTTCTTCTTTTTCTTCATGGGTCGGAGACCAGAGTTGTCAGAGTCCTCACTCTGAACAACTAGCTTCCTTCTCCTTTTCATTTTCTGCTTCTTAGCAGGAGAGGATCTGATAGGCTTTGGGGGAGCCAACTCTGATGCGCCCATCTCTGGTGCATCCACTTCTGATAGAATCCTCCTATCATTATTCTTCTTTTTCCTTACATCCCTTGCAACCTGTGACTGCTCAGGTTGTTCTGAAGTCACAGTGGGCTTCTTGGAGGTCTTCCTGGGAACAAGTTTAGGTTTTACAGCTTGTTGTTCCTTTTTCTTCTCTAGCCTTTCTTCTCTTTTCAATTCAACAGAGATGGCTATATTCAACTTGTGGGATGCCGTCAGGAAGATGGTTTTGGAGTGGTCAACTGGGGAAGGGTCCCTGAGTTGAACTCCATGGGCAGTGAGGATGGCAGAAAGAAGATGACCATGGCCCATCTTTGTTGAGAAAAGGCCTGTTTTCTGATCCTTCTTCTTGATAAATTCAGTTAAAGAACCGAAAATTACCTCACCCCAGTTTATGTTCATTCCATGATGAACATCAAAGATTGTTTTGCAGTCGGCTTTGTTGATCTCGTCAGTTGAGCCAGTTTTGCACCACAAGCTTCTGTGCAAGATGCTGACCAGCTTCTCATAGTCCTTCTTCAGCAAGAACTTTTTCATGTACAGTCTGTCCAGATTGGCGGCCTCAGGGCGGCAGTAGGTCTGAGCAAACGCTTCAACCGAGACATCCACTGACTCTAGGTCAATGAGAGTAGGAGTCTCAGGATCCTGAGAGTCCAGTTGGACTCCAAAGAACTCATTGAGGGCATCAGCATTGAGAGAAATGCTTTTTCCCTGCACCTGGGAGTGAACTCCGTTCTTGGTGATGGTGGCATTCCGGTAGAATTCAGCCACATCTCTGATGCTGAACTCTTCGTAGGGATGAGCAACGATCTTGCTCAGTTGAGACTCATTCATCCCTTGGATGATTTTTGCCATGCGCTTCTGGTTTTCTACAAGAAGTGGCAGTGCTGACATGTCCATCTTCATGCCAGTTACCACGTTGGCAACAATAGCCTTAGCTTCCTCCTTAGTGAGGTCGTTGATGTTGATGAAGTTCATTTTCTGAGGGATTTCTGAAAGATTCTGGAGATTTAGGAGTTTGAAGGTTGTACGTTTAGAGAGATGAATGGCAGTAGTGATTTAGGTTGAAGAAGGTGGGTATAAATGGTTTTGGGTTAGTGGACGTTTGAGATTATTTACGGTTTTGAGGTATCATTTAAAGAAATGCGGGCAGAAAAACGTTTCCGTTAACGGAATAATAATCAGGGGTAATCTGGTAAAAGACCTGTTCAAGTCAAAAGGTCTTGCCCGTTCCTCGAAAAATAACTAAGTCCACATGGATCTCTGATGGACTACAGATAAGGATCCCTGTATCAGAGAATGGGGTTCTCTGATGAAGGGTACTCTGGTGTTCAGATATGGGGGTACTTTGATGTAAGGTTTTCTGTTCCAGAAAGCAGTTCTGGTCCACAGTACCTCTGGTTCATGCATCTCTGGGAAGATCATCCATCATTCCCAGTTCTTCCCTTAGCTTGTTGAACCTTGCCTCTGGTAAAGGCTTGGTTAGAATATCCGCTAGCTGATCTTCTGTAGGTACGTGCTTCATACAGATATGTTTCTTCTCCACATGATCTCTGATGAAGTGATGTCTGATCTCAATGTGCTTTGTAACACCCCCAAATTTCCCGCCCAAAATACACTTAAATAATACTTTATTTAATTAACTTTATTTGAAACATCAGAATTGTGCAGCGGAATTTCAAAGGGAAATGGGGCGTTACCGCCACACTCGGTTCTCCCCTAACCGAGTGCACAGGCTAAATTAAAACAACTTAAACTAAATTTGAATTTTTCATAATTAATTGTTCAACCACAATTCTTAAAAAAAAATTTAAAATCAATTACTTAGTCAACTCTAGTCTATGTGTTCTAGCGGAAGCTCTCGAAATCAACATCTTCACCATTTCACCACCTGTACAAAACCATGTACAGAGAGCAAACAAAAGAAAACAAAAAATTAGCTTGAAATGCTAAGTAAGGCCCACCCAACCCTGTAAAATAATCATGTTTGATACATATATAAAATTTTGCAAAACATTTGGGAGGAAACCTTTCAAAACACTTTATGTCAATCATTAGTAAAATATTAACATTTCAAATATAGATTCATACCTCCAACATAATAATTTTAAAATACTATCTATACATAAACCACCACAAATCCTCATAAATATTCCAAAGCATAAATCATATATACACAACTCTAAATATCCATCTCAAAACTCACATAAGCACTTTATCAAAATCCTTTACGTAAACTCATAATCAATGTCTACAAATATATTTTCCAAATGAATATCACAGGTATTTGTACTTAAGAAATTCACAATTAATAAAATGATTCAATGAACCTCAAATTGAATTCAATTCACCTCAAACCCAGTCCAATCAAAACCAATGCCAAAGTATCATCCAAAACGAATATCCAAAAGTGTTTGTATTTTTTTTTGGAAATAAGTATCATTCTCCAAATATTAAGATTTATGTAATAACTCTTATACGCATTATAAGGAATATTTTCTCCAAAGTATTTAACCAACTCTTTAGATCAACTCTTTAAGAGTAAAATCCAAAACATTTTATTTACCTCAAAATAGCTTTATAGCTAATTCTCCTAGTCATTTAGAAGGGCGGTGCTCAAGCGTTACCTCGATTTTTGAGCCCAGTGATCCGTTGTTTTGTACGGTCACTCCGATCTTCTCTCGGTACCTCATCTCCTCTCATAGAATTTAGACTTCTAACTTAAGTGTGCACACCCCCTAAAGGGATTCCAAGCCCTCCGAGTAGTATGAAGTCTAAGTAGTTCTGACGTCAACGTCTCCCTACTCCAAATGGGATATACTCCCTAAGTTCTAGGTTCAAAGACCCTTAAGAGAATAGGTACTACTACTACTGCTTTAATAAAAGGGATCTGATGCCCAGTTGTTCGGGGTGGTTACCGAACCCTCCAAAATTCATTTAATTTGTTTTAAACCTCTCAATTCAAGTAGTAGTAGTCCTAACCCTCCCTCACCATTAACGGACGTGAAGGTGGCCCGACACCTGCGGATTTCTCCCGCGGTGCCCCAATTATGAAAACAATCTTTTATCTTGTCTTTCCAAAAACTCAGTATGCCTTATAGACAATTGTGTCACCAGAAGGATAACACTCCCTCACCATTAACGGATGTGAAGGTGACCCGACACCTTCAGATTTCTCTCGCGGTGCCCCACATTTTTGAAAATCTTAATTTCCATTTATAGTCAAAATATACTCTAAAAATATTTCTCAAGTTCGCGAAAATAGTTTCAATGGTATTAAAATATTTAATACCCCAAAATACTAAATTCAAATTTCTCAAGATAATATGAATTTAATATCACTCAAATATAAAATACTCAAATCTCAAATATAATTCCCAATCACAACTAATATATAAAAATCTCATGAACTATCAAATACTCAAATAATCTCAAATAAATAATCACACATAAATATATCAGGTAAATTATAATTTTGGTTGACATAGTACTTACCTCGAATATCGATAAATCTTAACCAATCACCTAACTCGATCTTCTCCAAAATCACCTTCTAAGAATATTAAAATTCTAATATCAATATCAACTTATAGTCAAATTCCAATCCATTTTATTATTAATATTATTATTATTATTATAATTTACAAATTCATTCCTCCACTAATCAGTCTAACGACACCTTAAATTATGAACTGGCCCAATTCTTAATTAAAAGAGCCCAGCCCAAAGTTTTATTAAACAACATAGTACGGTCGTCTTCTTCATCTCCTTTGCATGCTACGTTAGAAAAACGAAAAAAAAAATGCAGGCTTACCTCTACTTGACGACGGACTGTGGGAAGGTAATGGTACGTAGGGGAGTCTGTCGGTGACGGTGATCCTCGGAGACAGCAACCCAACCCAGCGACGCAGCAACTACAGATCCTCCGTCTTACTCCGGCGTGAAGGCCCGGCTAACTGCAGCGACTTGTCCTCTCGACGGGGTCATCGGTTTATCCATTCTTTGTCTCCCAGGCGTTCCAACGGTTCCACCCGTAAGCAACATCGTAATATTTACTTGGCCAGCAACGGTGACTAAGGAGGGTTAGGAGTCAGCTCAAAACTCGTCCTCAACCTCCGCCCTCCGGCGATGTTCGCCTGCGGAGTTGTGAGGTGGCTAAGACGATGGATCTTCTGCACTTCTCCCGCGCTCTTTATTTTCCTCTCTTTTTCTTTCTTTCTTCCCTCATTTCTTTTCTCTCTTTGCAACGCATGCCTTGGCTCGTATTGGTGCAGTGAAGGTCGTCGATCGAAGGGTATAAATAACCTAGGAGGATGGTTTTAGTTCGACGCTCATATGGCCAGAATCTTTGGCCTTTAATTTCATTTATAAGCTTTCCTTTGCTTGTTTTTAGAAGGTGCGTAGAGTTTGAATGCATTTAGCCGCTATATTCATTTTTGTTTGTACGAGTGTGTGTATGTTACGGAGTAATATTTTGGTTTCCTTCTTGGTTAATACGTAAGTCTAGTTCATAAGTTTTACGAGTATGTAGTATCAATTAGGTAGGCTCATTTTATCATGCTACGTATGTTATACGTATGTTATATTATACGTAGTATAATTAATTACTACGTATGGGTTAAATTTTCTTTCTTTGGATTATTGTAGTACATCAGTTAGAGTCGGAGTTTACGTACCTCTTAGGAGTATATTAGTAAAAGTCTAATTTGTATTTTGTGTATTTTATACACAAATTACCTTAAATCAAAATAGTTATCTTGTAACCTTTTACCTAACAGATGAAAACTGTTAATTTTATTTTATTAAATTTTTGAGGTGTCACAAACTTCCCAGTGGGTCACCCATCCCAAGACTACTCCCGTGTAAGCACGCTTAACTTTGGAGTTCTTGGCTAATGAGCTCCCTTAAAAGGAGATGCACCTTGTTGGTATGAGTAATACTATTAATCCATTTAAATTAATTCTCAAGGGTTACAAACCTTTTAAGTTAAACAGTCAAGTTCTTAAGTGCAGAAATAAATGAGTAAAAGTAAACGACACCGGGGATTTTTATAGTGGTTCAAGGAACAACTTGTTCCTCTAGTCTACTGTTCCACTAAGCTTGCAAAAACAGCAGTTTACAACGCCTTAGTCCCTAGTACTTAAGAAGCACTCCACATCTTCTTCAAGCCTAGTTGCCACCCGGGATGTAGTCCTGCTTCCTGATGGCTAGTCTCGTTTCACTGAGTCTCTTGGAAGTATCACCACTTCACTTACTGCAGTTAGTTTGAGACGCCCCTTCTTTTTTAAGAAGTGTTTGATTCAAGATCAGATTTCTCTAACGTTGCTTCTTCACAAAGGATGTGTAGATGATGCCTTCAAAGTGTTGAAGAACTGAGGAACTTTGCTACTTGTTAGTTGGATGAAGGATAAGAAGGTATATCTTCCAACTTGAGCTTTTCTTGTTGAGGTAAGAGAGTTTTTTATCTCAAGAAAGCTTGAAGGTATTTAGTTCAGAGTAAATAATTTGAGCAAGTTTGTGTTGCAAAAGTTATCCTGGTAGTTCTTCAAAGTGTATCTTATATACTGGGAGCAGTCTTCCCGTTGGAGTGTAGAAGACAGCTTTATTAAATGCTTGTACTGTTGACTTGACCGGATGGACCTTCGACTTGCTATATTGGGGGCACGAAGATACTCGCATGGTCAATCATCAGCTTTAAATATATCTGTGTACGTACAGCATTAATTGAGCATTTAATGCGTGTACAGTACCATGTTCCCGTCGAATGGCTCCTAGCCGTTAGGGGATTTCCCGTTAGTTTAACGACCGTTGTTAAGTGCCTTCGAGTTCAGCTAGGTAAGAGCAGGTCTGATGAGATTTTCTGGTCCGAACTCTGATGACTGCTTCTGATGCCAACACTGGTACCCAACTCTGGTAGCTTCTCTGGAAAGCAGCTCTGGGAGCAACTCTGGTAGATATTCTGATCAAGAAGACCAAGAGGGTTTCTGGCATGTCGACTATGCTAGTACTTACAAAGAAATTTTCTAATAAAAAAGCTATAGGGGTACTTTCAAATTCTAATAAACCTTGCATCATCAAAATCTAATTACATTTATTCCTTACAATAAGTATGGAGAGGGGGAAAGCAGAGTTGTTGCTTCCATTTGAGGAACTGGCAGAGGCCTCTGCTGTTTCTTCATGAATGATGGCTAGAAGGGAGGCCACTGCTTCTTCTTCTGGACTCGGATGAAACGATGAGGCTGCCTCTTCTAGTTCTGCTTGGAGATTCCTTGTTTTTGTTCTTGGCCTCTTTGATTTGGCTTCTTGACACCCAGATCGTGGTCTTTTAGCTAGCTTTGTTTTGATCCTCGTGAATTCTATTTGAAGGGGTTGATGAGAGTGAAGAGTGAGGTCTTCCTTTTGAATCTTGGGGGCTCCTGCCTTTGAGGTTTGATGGAGGAATTTCCTCCAGATGGTTTCTTCTTTGACCTCCCCTATGATGCCCTTCCTTTTGAGAATTTCCCCAATCAGGAACCCATACCCTAGCAATGGTAGGGTACCATCTTCCTTTCTATCCTTGTGAGATTTGTTGACATATCTCACAAGTTCTTTAAAAACGTACCTGGACCAGTTGTGTGGAGTCCCAGAGATGATCGCGGCCATTGCAGATGCCCTTTGTGCATTCATTTCATCCAGTGCAGTGGTTCGGTTGTCAATGCATTTGTAAAGGATGTCCATGAGAAGTACATACTTTGTGACCATCACTTTCTTCTTGACCTTGAGAGTGTTGAGGTTTTGAGCTTCTGGGAGGAACACTATTTCCTTGAAGCCTTCCTCGTCGGTTATGAGGTCCGGTACATCTGGGGCTTCATCTCCAGGAAGAGAGAGCAGTTCCCTTTGGCTTCCTCTTTGATCTCTACTTCGAATCCAAGTACAATGGATTTTAGTGTCTTGGGTGTGGAATTGATGTAGAACTCTGCTACTATTTCGGGATAGAAGCAGGTGTATTGGTAGGTAGCCATTTTCATAAGTCCTGTTGTCTCTAGCTTCCTTAGGAGCTCCGTCATGAGATCAGTGTTCTCTGCTTTTTCAATGATTTTTGGGGTGTTTAGGATTGAACCGGTGAAAATAGACTTGGCAATTTGCACGAGGGAGGCCATTTGTGCTGGGTTGGTGAGTTGGAAGGAAAGTATTTGTGTAAAAGTGGTGAAAGCCTTTTAGAGTGATTTGAGAGCTTTAGAATGAGGTAGAAAGAGATTGCAAAGTGAAAAGTGTGAGGAAGATGTACGGAGGGAGTATTTATAGGCTATCGGAAACTAGCCGTTGGAATAAAGCCGTTGGAGAATACGGCTGGCCTTTTCAGCATTAAATGTGTTCATACTGGTAGCAGGGGGCTCATTTTTGAGTAGATTTTTGATGATTTCTGAGAACAAGAGGTACCTTTTTGGAATCCTTGATATGAGGTGATCAAGATGATATAAGCCATGAGATGAGATTCCATGTACATTTGTCAGAAATTGAGCCAACTGCTGGCCTGAATCAGTGACCTGCTCCTGGGGCAGTCACCTGCTGGCAGGCATCTGCTCGAACCTGTGAACCATGATTTTTACTCCCAATTTTCTTTCCTTCTTCTAGGCTTGTCCTTTATTTTAAGAAAGTATTAATGCACTCCTTCCCATTATAGAAGTAGCAGTGGGCTGGTAGCCAGTCACCTGCCTAGACCACTGTTGTTTAGAATGCAGTCAACTGCTGAGCCAATCTCTCGAATTTTAACACGTTTTATATTTGAAAGCCCGATAGTGACTTTCTTGGACCTGTATGCTTCATTCCTTTAGGATTTTTGAGTAGCTTACCTTTAGCAGGTGGCTACTTTCTGAGTACGTCATAAAAGTTCCCCCTCAGCAGGTGGCTAGGATTTCCCCCTTGATTTTTGGAATTTAGTTCCCCCTGAATAGGTGCAGGGCTATTCCTTCACTTGATCTAGATCATCTAGCATTCCAAGCTCTCGTCTTAGTTCATTGAACCTAGCTTCATTTAGTGGCTTGGTGAATATGTCAGCCAACTGCTTCTCAGTGGGGATGTACTCTAACTTGATGGTCTTCTTTTCAACATGCTCTCTAATAAAGTGATGCCTGATCTCAATGTGCTTGGTTCTTGAGTGAAATACTGGATTATGAGTGATAGCTATAGCACTTGTACTATCACACAAAATGCTGATTTCCTTTATTTCTTCTCCATAATCCTTCAATTGCTGTTTCATCCATAGGATTTGAGCACAGCAGCTGCCTGCAGCTATGTATTCAGCTTCAGCAGTGCTAGTAGCAATTGAATTTTGTTTCTTGCTGAACCAAGAGACAAGTCTTCCACCAATTAATTGACATGTACCTGAGGTACTTTTTCTATCAATTTTGCACCCGACAAAGTCAGAGTCTGAATATCCATAGAGGTCAACTTTGGGATTTGATTGAAACCTTGCACATACACCAACTGAGTAGGATATATCTGGCCTACTAGTGGTGAGATATAACAAGGAACCTATTAAGCCTCTATAAAGTGTACGATCAACATCTTTGCCATCTTCATCCTGACTTAAACCTTGGGATGTATTCATGGGAATTTTCACAGTGGACTTGTTCTCGACTTTGAACTTTTTCATGAGATCTCTTGTATACTTAGCTTGGTTGATAAAGATACCATTTGGAGTCTGCTTCACTTGTAATCCCAGAAAATAATTCAACTCTCCCATCGTGCTCATTTCAAATTTACTTTGCATGAGAGTTGAAAATTTCTCACATAATGCTTGATTTGAACTTCCAAAAATTATGTCATCAAAATAGATTTGAACAAGCAATATGTGGGGACCTTCTTCAGTTTTGAATAAAGTCTTGTCTACTTTTCCTTTGGTGAATCCATTATTCACTAAATATTCAGAGAGAGTGTCATACCATGCTCTTGGGGCTTGCTTGAGTCCATAAAGAGCCTTGTGTAATTTGTAGACCTGATCCTTCTCTCTATTGATTTCAAAACCAGGAGGTTGTTCCACATAGACCTCCTCTTCTAGTAGACCATTTAGGAAGGCACTTTTCACATCCATTTGATAGACTGTGAATTGCTTATGAGCAGCATAGGCCAAGAAGATTCTTATAGCTTCCAGTCTGGCAACAGGAGCAAAGGTTTCATCAAAATCTATTCCTTCTTCATGGCAGTAGCCTTTGGCTACCAATCTTGCCTTATTCTTGACTATGGTGCCTTCCTCATCCATTTCGTTCCTGAATACCATTTGGTTCCTATCACATGTTGATGATAGGGTCTGGGTACAAGCTCCCATACATTGTTTCTCTCAAACTGATTGAGTTCCTCTTGCATGACTTGTATCCAGTCTGAGTCAAGTAGGGCTTCTTCAACTTTCTTGGGTTCAATTTGAGAGATGAAGCATGAGAATAGTGCTTCTCTCTGAATTGCTGATCTGGTACGAACCCCAGTGTTGATGTCTCCAATTACTTAGTGAGGAGGATGTTTATTCATCCATCTGATGTCATATGTTTTTGTTTTGGTAAGAATTTGAGCATCATCCTCCTCTTCTTCTTCACTATCATCTGGTAGAATGGGAAGGTTGGGAATGTCATGAGTGCTTAGAAGGTTGTCTTTTGGTGAGTCACCTGCTGGCAGTGGGCTGACAGTTGAGTCAACTGCTGGCAGTAGGTTGCCATTTGAGTCAACTGCTGGCAGTGGGCTGCCATTTGAGTCAACTGCCTTTCCATCCTTTTTAACACTATTATTTGGAAGGCAGCTTGGAGCCTTTGCGGTGTCCCTTGTTAGGAATATTTTATGGTGTCCAATCTAATTAAATATCTTTGTATTTGTGTAGTTATTAATTAAACGTGTAATACGGGCCACAAATGTGTATCAGCCCGGGGGCTTCCTTGTAACCCGTAAGTTAGCCAACTTCTCCTATAAAAGGAGGCTAACTTACGGGAACCCTAACCATCGATAGAGGCTGAGAGCGCAAGAGGCGAGATAGAGAGAGATTAGGGTTGCCGCTGCTCTCCTTCTCCAGGGAGAGCAGCGGACAGTTCATACGGTATACCAGATTCGTGTATAATATTGACATATCTTTCTATCTGCTTCTTCTATAACTGCTTATGATTGTTGTTTGTTAAATACTGGGTTTAACATTTGGTATCAAAGCCGAGGCATGAAACAGGTTGGATCTATCTGCGATTTTTGGATCTAACGAAGAATTGCTCTGATTTTCTTCTGTTTTTCTTTGGTGTAGAGATTTGCTCCTGTAAACTTGTGTGTGAACGAAACTTTGTAAAAATCATACTGTTGGACTCGCCTTTCAAAACTGATCCAACATCACACTTTTTTTTCGTTTTCTGCAATTTTTATATTTCGAAGATCTCTACATTGAGATCTCGAAATCCTTATTTTTCACTGCTGCAGAAACGTTTTTGGCTTGAAACTGATACAGGAGAATCTCGACCTTCAGGGCTTTTCAGAACAGGTTTCAGATTTTCAAAAATCGATGTTTTCATTTTGCAGGATCTCGACATTTAGGGACTCGATTTCCTCTTCTCGACTTTTGAAATCTCGAGATTTGACATCTCGACTTTTGTCATCTCGAGATTTGACATCTCGACTTTTGTCATCTCGAGTTTTGTCATCTCGAGATTTGTCATCTCGAGTTTTGACATCTCGAGTTTGAAATATCGAGTTTTGAAACCTCGAGTTTTGGAATTTCGAGTTTTGGGATTTCGACATTTGGGATCTCGATGTTTTGGATCTCGACATTCTGAAGATTTCGAGATTTTCAAAATTTCTCGATGTTTTGAATCTTTCAAAGTTTGCAGTTTCTTCGAACTCATAATTCGAATCTTGACATCCTTTGCAGTTCATCGAAGCTTTACATTATAGGATTTCTGAATAATTCCCCGCTTATAAATGTTTCAGGAGTTTTCGATGTTCTGATGTTTTTCAAACAGCAAGTTTTCGAGATTATGAGGTTTTCGAAACTCCAAAGTTTTCGATGTTCCAAACATTTTGAAATTCTGCAGATTTCGATATTCTGAGGTTTGTTTTGCAGGTGGATTTCGCCATTATTCTTCGAGGCAACCTCTAGATTGTAATCTCGAGATTTAAAACTCGAGATCCTAATCTCGAGATTTAAAACTCGAGATCCTAATCTCGAGATTTAAAACTCGAGATCCTAATCTCGAGATTTAAAACTCGAGATCCTAATCTCGAGATTTAAAACTCGAGATCCTAATCTCGAGATTTAAAACTCGAGATCCTAATCTCGAGATTTAAAACTCGAGATCCTAATCTCGAGATTTAAAACTCGAGATCCTAATCTCGAGATTTAAACCTCGAGATTAGGATTTCGAGGTATTGCCTTAGAATAATATTTAAAATCCACCTGCTCTCGATATTCAACATCGAGAACCTCATCTTCGAAGAAATATCTCAAAAACTCAAAATTAGAGATTTTCTGCGACACCGCACTGTTTTGGCCATAACTTTTGACTCGGTGATCCTATTTAGGCAAACTTTTTTTTGTTGGAAAGCTAACGAAAAGATCTACATTAATTCTGGGGCTAACCCTTTCTCACGCGCCCTCACTCGCAGTCCTTGAGGGTCAAAACGTTAGTTTTCCGACAAACATTGTAAATCACCGATGTCCAGGTCAAAACTAAGGCAAATCTGTTCAAATTCTTTCAAAGTCAACCCTGAGGTCAAACATTTTCTAAACCTATCTGTAAAGGTCCGAAAGTCGTAGATAATTCAATCAACCTTGCGTCAACGGTCATCTTACGACAATCAACAATCAACCACCGAAGCCTCCCCTCACTCATCAACATTATGTGATCATCAATATGCTGAAATTCTACATGGTGAGCTCAGGCAAACCATCATGTGTGGTACTTGTTCAGATTGCTCCACACACATGGCGGGTATGACAAGCTGTGAGCAATCAAACCTTGCACATTCTGAGGGGAAGTTTCAGTTTTCTCCTCCTGGCGCCTTACACCAACAAAGCAAGGAATCTCTCAAAGGATGCAACATTTTAGGGGGAGTGTCAATGTTATCCTTCCCGGTGCCTAACAATGACAAAGCATACCGAGTGCTCCAGTTGAGGGGGGGGGGGGGGGGTACAGAGAGAAAATGAAGAAAGTAATGAGAGAACATGTCCCTATGGCTTAGTAAACCCAACTAAGCCTACCCAAGGAACAAAGCCGAGCGTAAGTGAGTGAGTGAGCGAGTGAGTGAGTGAACATTATGAGCGTTAGGAAGCAGATGGCTCAAGTGAGAAGAAAAAAAATAATCAATGATGAGTCTACTACCTCAACTGCCTATTATCCATTGAACATTTACTCCTAGCCACTCAAATACTCTGGACAATTCCCAAATAGGTTCAGGACTGATTTAATCAGATCCCGGGTAGAAGTCACTGCATCTTGTCCAACAGTGCACGTTGAACCCTACCCAAGACCACTCACTTGTCTCCCAACAGACAGGTGTTTAATCATACTTCACGGGGAACCGCATCTCTCATTACTGTCTCCTTCCGAGGCAAGTAATACTGACTACAGTGGCCTCAGCCCCATGCCACTGAACTCTCATTGATCACGTCGTGTCTAGTTACTCACTCCCAAATGTTTTGAAATTTTCTAGGACACAGACGCACTTTTAGAGTCATTTGCAGGTCTACATGACCCGCGAGAACTTCCATAGGGCTCATCTTTCCCAGATGTAGACCAATAATTGGAAGGAAGTCATGTTGTTGCAACATAAGAATCACCAACATTTTCAGGCCATTGCTAAAGAGTTTATCTCTATAGTGATGATAACGGGTGTCTTCACGACCCCGGGGGGGCTACGTTATCTTCCTTACATTCTGCTTGTTTTTCCTGTTTTTATTTCCGCAGAATAAAAGAATAAAGGCATGACGTACTGAATCATCGGATCGTCATGAGGGGGAGAGTGGTCCACATGCTGTTAACTGTCAAAAATCATTCTAGGACACTTCTCTCCTCCAACACTCTCTCTACTATCTCCGCAACTCAAATGGTCAGCTACGTTCACAATTCAACCATCATTATGTTCCGCTGTGCCACCGACAAGTTCTCCTCAAAAGCATTCATTCCAAATAGTCAAAAAGACTACATTGTTGAGGAGACAGAGGTCAAATACTCGTGTCCTGAAGATGAATTCCATGGGCATCTCCTATTCTCCAAAGAATATTCATTCTAGATGCGTCACCGGACTTCATCCAAGCTGATCAAGAGCAACTTCTGGAAGGCAAGGACTACATGCAAGATACTGAAGGTCCCTCAACCCCCGGCATCAAAGATCAACTTGTCAAGAAGACATCAAAGGGGAGATTGCAAGGATTTCTTCAGATAGCCTTCCTCAGAAGTCAAGTTCAAAGACAAAGGAAGCTGAATAAGAACAAAGACAAAGATCAACTCGTGCAATGCTGATTCAACACGATTGAACACCAAGGGGGAGATTGTTAGGAATATTTTATGGTGTCCAATCTAATTAAATATCTTTGTATTTGTGTAGTTATTAATTAAACGTGTAATACGAGCCACAAATGTGTATCAGCCCGGGGGCTTCCTATAAAAGGAGGCTAACTTACGGGAACCCTAACCATCGATAGAGGCTGAGAGCGCAAGAGGCGAGATAGAGAGAGATTAGGGTTGCCGCTGCTCTCCTTCTCCAGGGAGAGCAGCGGACAGTTCATACGGTATACCAGATTCGTGTATAATATCGACATATCTTTCTATCTGCTTCTTCTATAACTGCTTATGATTGTTGTTTGTTAAATACTGGGTTTAACATCCCTTGATTTGGATGACTCACCTTCATCTTCTACCACCAGAGTTCTTTTGTTGAGAATTCAGAATGCCTTGCTAGTTGTTGAGTAGCCCAGGAAGATCCCTTCATCGGATTTGGGATCAAATGGCTTGAGATAGTCTTTTCCATTGTTTAGGATAAGGCATTTGGATCCAAACACATGGAAATGACTGACATTAGGCTTCCTTTCTTTCCATAGCTCATATGGTGTCTTCTTGTGAATCTTATGAATAAGAATTCTATTTTTTTTTGATAAACTGTAAATATATATATATCTAAAGAGTTTATGTACATCTGTACAATATCAAAAACAACAAAAGGGGTCATCTCAAGTAAAGATGCCCAATCACCGCCAAAAGAAACAATAACCTAGCCACAATTATGTGCTAGTCATCACAAGATTGGTGATCAATCGCAAATCCCAAAAAAAGATTAGAATGTTATCCTATCAAATGGATACATTGCAAAAAGCACTTTATACACCATTAGCTTGATCTGTTTAACCATTTCCCCCCACCGTGACTTTAGCTTTCTCAAAGCATATCATATTTCTCATCCTCCATGTCAAATATATCATGTAACACAATGAGAGTCTCACGGCCTTGGCTTTAGCATGTGCACCATGATGTTCCTTCTTTATCCATTTGATTGCACTCAATAGTGTAGACATTGTTCTTGATAATCCAAGCCAATCCCGCACAGCATCCCAAACCTGACCTGTAAATGGACACTCAAAATATAGGTGTGACACTGTTTCCGGGCCACCCTTACAAAAAAGACAAACATTATCAATTTCCAAAAACCTCAATCTATCATATGTGGCTAATCTCCCCCGGAGAGCTAACCAAGATATGAATGAGAATTTGGGTGGGATATAGCTTTTCCAAATCAGTGACATCCATGGGTGGACATTGCCTTTGGTTCTAAGTAAATCATAAACCTTGGATGAGGAAAGTTTCCCATTTTGGGAAAATTTTCCAAGGCCATCCACGGCCAAGTCCAAAGAAGGGAACCTGAAGACAATCATGTCACGTATGTTACCAATTGCCTTCAAAAGCCTAGAGTCTTTATAGTGTGGAACAAACGTCCACACACACCTATCCCGAAGATACACCCCATGGACCCACTTGACCCACAAGGAGTCCTGCTTGTTATGAATATTCCAAAGGGTACGGGATAGTAAAGCATTATTCCATACTCTAGTATCCCTAATACCCAACCCTCCCTCGGCTTTAGGTAAACAAATATCACACCATGCCACTTTAGCTTGTTTATTGCCCCAAAGGAAAAGTCGACAAAGAGAAGTGATCCTATCAAGAATGGTCTTTGGCATAGGGAAGATGCCAAGCCAAAAGGCTTGGACACCTTGCATAACCGAAGTGATCAACTCCACTTTCCCTGCATAAGAAAGAGTTTTCGGGTTCCATGCATTTAAATATTCTGTGACCTTATCAATCAAAGGAGAGAACTGGGCAACAGAAATATTCAAAGGTGCAAGAGGGATGCCCAAATATCTAACTGGAAAGGATCCTTGTTGAAAGCCCACCCTTTCTAGGATATATGGGATACGACTCTCCATATTCCCACCAAGGAAGATATTAGTTTTATCAAGATTAACCATTAAACCTGAAACCTTTCCAAAACCAGTTACAGTATCAACCAACACCTTAATGGAAGAGTAATTCCCTTTTGAAAATAACATCAAATCATCTGCATAAGCCAAATGTGTAACTTTGAGCTTGGAGCACAAAGGATGATAACGGAATTCAGGACAAGATGTCCTAATTTCTAACAACCTTGAGAAGTACTCCAAGCAGATCACAAACAACAATGGAGACATAGGATCCCCTTGTCAAAGGCCCCTCTTACCCTCAAACCAGCCATGGAGTGAACCATTGATGGAAATAGAGAATGAGGAAGTGGAGACACACTCCATAATCCATCTCACAAACAGGGTGGGAATACCAATATCCCGTAACACTCTTTCAAGGAAATCCCATGACACCGTATCATATGCTTTTTTAAGGTCAATTTTGATCATACATCTAGGAGAGGGTCTCTTTCTAGTGTATCCCCTCACTAACTCCTGCGCCAAGAAGATGTTGTCAGACATCAATCTTCCATCACCAAAAGCTCCCTGTGAGAGGTTGATAACCCCAGAAAGACAAGGCCCCAACCTAACAGCTAAAATCTTAGTAATGACCTTGTAAGTAACATTCGTGCATGAAATAGGTCTAAAATCCGACACTGTAGGGGAATGGGTTGTTTTAGGGATAAGAGACACCACAGTGTGGTTCACTTGTTTAAGCAAACTCCCTGAAACAAAGAATTCCTTCACAACCTCACACATATCACTACCCACCAAGTTCAAATTGTTTTTAAAGAAAGCTGATAAGAAACCATCCGGGCCAGGGGCTTTATCATCTCCAATGTCAAAAACAGCCTCCTTAATTTCCTTATCAGTGACGGGCCTAATAAGGTCATTAGTGAGCGTGGGGTCAATGATACTCCCTGATGTAATAACCCCTGTGTCATAGCCTGATGTTGTAACATTTGTACCAAAAAGACTTTTAAAGATAGAAGTGAACTCATTTGCTACATGATCCAAAGATTTGGTAAGACTTCCATCTTCCAATCTTAAGGAAGCAATTGAGTTTAAAGCATTCTTCTTTTTCATTATGGAATGAAAATACTTGGTACATTTGTCGGATTGTAGAATGTGGTTAACCTTAGCCTTTTGCTTAACATAGGCTTCCTCGGCTTCTTTTAAGAAAAGAACATTCTTTTTTGCTTTCACCAATTCCTCTTTTAGGGCTTCATCTAAAGGGGATAAGAGGGCTAATTGATAGATTCTCTTATACTCCTTTTTAGACACCTTTGCCCTAGCTGAAATGTGACTAAACTCATCTTTATTAAGTTGTTTAAGGGGTTGTTTAAGTAATTTCAGTTTGCGGGCAAGCCTAAACTGAGCCATACCAACAACCCCCCTCGTCCAAACACTTTCCAAGATGGTATGAAAACGCTCATGTTTCAGCCACATGTTAAAAAATTTGAAAGGCTTAGACCCCAAACAAGTCACGGATCCAATTGTAACCAAAGAAGCAACATGATCAAACTCACATTCCATTTCATTGAAATGAGCTTTACATGTTACACTTTGTTGACACCAAAACGAGTTGATAAGAACTCTATCCAACTTAGCCCATGTTGCACCCCTATTCCAAGTAAAGAGTTCCCCGGTAGAGGGGGCATAAAAAAGGTTAGCTTGGATTTTCATGTCATTTAGATGTTGCATGGTATAAGCCGAAGGAGGGGCAGAACCCCTTCTCTCATCCGGAGAGCCCACACAATTAAAATCCCCCAAAACCACCCACAGTGCTAGAATATTATGACTTAGACCGGTTATATGCTCCCAAAGGTCCCTTCTTTGCACTATTGTATATAAAGCATAAACGAAAGTCACATAAAAGGACAACTGTGTGACCTTACAAGTAAACCTAACATGATTGTGTTGTTTATCCACTTGTAAGATCACACCATCAACAAAACTAGGGTCCCATATGATAGCCATATGTCCCCCTTTCATAACATCAAAGTTTGTCACACACTTCCAAGAAGTAAATCTAAAATTGACAAAATTATCAAAATTGTTAGAAGTCATTTTAGTCTCAAGTAGGCAAAAGATACGTACCTTATTTGTTCTTGCAAAAGTATCTATTGTTTGTTGTTTTGAGGCTTGATTAAGCCCCCTAACATTCCATGATGCTAAAAACATAAATTAAGTACTTTGCCCGATAGCGCCTATTGAAAAAGAAGTTGAGAGAGTCTCTCTCTAGCTGACCCGGCTACTCTTCTTCCTCAGGTCGGCACCACCACTTGCGGCGGCGGCCGCCGCCAGGGCCCTCCTGGCTCCGGCGGGCTTTCTGGTTTCCTTTGCTTGGTTTTTTAGCTCAGTTCTTCACCACTTTCGGTGGTCTGGATGAAATGGGAACTGTGAAATTCATACTGTGAGTTTGGCCGGAAAAAATGGAGGATGTAGAGCTGGTTGTTGGGGGGAATTTTTCTGGCTTTGATTCTGAATGTGCTGAGCTAGGTCCGGCGGTTTCTCTACTGCTGGTTTGTGCTTTGGAGGACGACCTTTGAGGCCTTGTTCTGTCGCAACCGGAGTGAAAGCTTTCTGGCGTCTGCAGCTTGGTCTTTAAACATGACGCCGGTACGGTTGCGGGCCCTTGGTATTCTGAGGAAGTGGGGGGCTTGCCAAGACGAATCGGGGCTCGGACTGTTTATTCAAGGTTTTTTCCGTTTCCTAGTTGCTTGGAACGAACTCTTCTCGAAGGTCACCCTCTAAAAACTTGAACTCGTTCTTGTTCGTCAACCACTTTGGCTCTGTTTGTGATCAATTGCTGGTATGGATTTTTTTCTCAACCTTGTTTTTGTGTCTGATGTTTCTCCGGTCATGTGGTGTAAATGTTTTGAGAGTTGATACTTTGACCAGAGGACCACCTCGATGCTCTGAGCCGGAGGGTGTGCCCCTGGATGAACCTGAGCCTCCCTAGTTCTACCGGACTGATTACCACTGCGCTGCCTCCGGAGAGGGTAGGGAGTGACGATTGTGGGAAGCAATGGAGAAGAGGGGGGCATCGGAACGTGTAAGGGGGCTTCTTCTCCCTGGAGAGGGGTAGGATGTTGGTCTGAGGATTTGTTTTGACTGGTTGGTTATGGTGTTTGGTTGGCCGGAGAAGATGACTAGGGGGACTGGTGCGATTACAGAACCTCCGGTGCTTTTTTTCTTTGGCTCTGAAACTGTTCTGAGTTTGGGTGTGTTGACAGCAAACTGGACTCGCCGGGGAAGATCACCATACTCCGGGGATTTGATCCGCCGTTTGCTACTTCAGATTCCGGCTACTGTTCTGTAATACTTGAGATTTAATTTAAACGGATTAATAGTACTACTCATACCAACAGAGGTGCATCTCCTTTTAAGGGAGCTCATCACCCAAGAACTCCAAAGTTAAGTGTGCTTGCACGAGAGTAGTCTTGGGATGGGTGACCCCCTGGGAAGTTTCTCAGGACGCGCACGAGTGAGGACAAAGTGCGCGGAAAAGGCTAGTGGCGGTTTGTGAGGACAGTACTAGAGGTCTGGAGTAACTACCTCGGGGCCTACAGGGCCGGGGTGTTACAAATGGTATCAGAGCAACCCTGCGACAGTGTGCTGACCCGTTGGATATCGGGCGGGCATTTAACGGGGGAGGATTCTGGGATTTGATTGAGATTTGAGATTGGTTGATGGGCGCAACGAGGACGTTGCGTTCCTAAGTGGGGGTGATTGTAACACTTGAGATTTAATTTAAACGGATTAATAGTACTACTCATACCAACAGAGGTTCATCTCCTTTTAAGGGAGCTCATCACCCAAGAACTCCAAAGTTAAGCGTGCTTGCACGAGAGTAGTCTTGGGATGGGTGACCCCCTGGGAAGTTTCTCAGGGAGCGCACGAGTGAGGACAAAGTGCGCGGAAAAGGCTAGTGGCAGTTTGTGAGGACAGTACTAGAGGTCTGGAGTAACTACCTCGGGGCCTACAGGGCCGGGGTGTTACATGTTCATACCACCTCTGAAACTGTCTGCCGTTGTCGTTGGAGGCTGCCGGGGTCCAGCGAGGGTGGGGGTGGAGGGGGAGCTCGGTTGGGCTTTCTTTGTTTCCGGCTGGCTACTTTTCTCCTCCGCCGTTGTCGTCGGGTTTGATGCTGGAGCCTGGCGGGGGTGGGGGAGGTGGTTACTGTTACGTGCGAACGTAACTTTCTGATGTTCTGGGCTACAGGGGGATTGGTCGGAGCTTCACCGGAGAACAACCCGACCAGTCCACGGCGATCTGCCAGGGCATGCCTGCGATTGGACAGCTGTCCTCTGTCCTGTCACGTCCTTTGGCCGTTTGAATTTTTACCGTTGATTTATGCGCCTTCCTTGCGGCGCTGAGGGAAAGAGATGGAATGCTGGGCTTACCCTAGCGATGATGGGCTGCTCGCACCTGGGCTGCCGGCTTTGGGTCAACTGCACGCTGGGAACACGGATTGGACGCTGGGAATTTGTTGTTGGACTGCTTGCCTAGCTACACGGATGGACGCTGAAAGGATTGCTCGGGCTTTAAGTGGCCCATTTTCCTGAAAGCTTGAATTTTTGCTTTTGTGTTGGACTTTTGTGACTAAATTTTGGGCTTCTTTTGCTGATGGTTTTTGTTACTAAGCCGGGGATCTGTCCCGTGCTAGTATTTGGACTTATTTTTGCTAAATCTACTCCTTCCCTGCCCCTGCCGCAAGGTAGGGTGGGGGGGGGGGTGAACGGTAGATGCTACTGTAGGTTAGTTTTCTAGCTTAGGTAGTTTCTTTTTTGACACTTGTATATTCTTCAAACCCTTTTTCCTTGGGTGTCTTTTTTAATATACTTACATTTCACCCAAAAAAACATAAATTAAGTTTGAGCCGAGACCCCTCTCCTTTTGCGAGCTCTCACTCTATCCCTCTCACTTTGCCTCCATTCTCTAATCTCTTCACATCCTTTATACCTGTCTAGAAATAATTGATAACCTGTTAACATAAAGGAAGGAGAGAAAACATACCCATCATCCACACATGAAACCCCCGGGAGTGACTTCAAGCATGCGGAGGTGAAAATGAGTCCTTACCTTGCCACATTCCACTCAACATCAAGATAGTTATCAAGCCGTATCATTTGTTCCTTGAAAAGCTCTCCATGCATAAGATGTATGTTGACCTTTCCCCCCTCTTCAAACTCCACTTTGGTGATAACATCATCCATAAACGCTTCCCTAATATCTTAGACCTCTCGGCTTTCCTTCCCTTTGTACTTCCTCATGTCTTTGACCTTGCAACCATTACCCATTGGATGACCATCCTCATAGTATCTATTAAGGTAATGCCTATAGACACTCCTCATAAATTCCATGGAGAACCCATAGCCATCCTTCTCTTTGTGTACTCCCGGCAGCCCCTCAAAACTGTTAGTGGTGAACCACACCCCGGGTTTATCTTCTTGTACCATTCTCAAAGAATGATCAATACGGACTAGGGGCTCATCTACTTCTTTGTATTGTTTAACCTTGTAGGTAGGTTCACAATATTCATCCGTTTGCATTTCATAGATAACTTCATCATCATAGATATCCATGAAGCCCTCAATCTTCCTTGGAGTGTCTTCCTCATCTTCATCATTAGACAATGTTTCATAGCCGGATGAATCCCTAGCTTTGGCCTTAGCTTTTGAAATATTTTTCTTTCGTTCATCCACCTTCTTAAGTTTCCTCCTCTTAAGAAAAGGGTGTAATTCTTTTCCCTTATCACCCTTTGAGGTCTCGGATACCCCAAGGATGTCTTTGCTTGTAGATGTCTCGGCAATATTCTTCTTATACAAAACCTATTTTCTTTGTATTGCCCTGCCCTTTTGTGTCTCAAATTCCACGGCATTAGAGTCTTTCCTCTCCCGTGTTAGCTTTTGTGCCGCGGCATTGGGGTCATCCCCCTCCTTTGTAGTTGCCGCGGCATTAGGGTCTTCACAAGTAGTAATCACCGGTTGTGTTCCTTCATCAAGAGCCCGGATTCGATCCTCCCTTTCTTTCTTCTCCTTCTCGGCCAGAATTTTACATGTAAAAGCATGATGGCCATATGTTTTACAATGAAAACAATAATTCGAAAAAGTTTCATATATCACCTTTTGGATATGAAATTTTCCATTCGGCATTTTCACTTTAATACGTAGAGGTGGTGGTTTAGATGCATCCACCTCAATGAGAACTCTTGCATAGCTAGATCTCGCCCTTTCTTGTGTGATTCTATCCGTTGTCAAAGGAATCCCCACCCTTGATGCAATTTCACTCATTATGTCCTCTTGCCATGCTCGCATAGGGAGGTATGGGAACTTCACCCAAATTGGAACTTTCAAAAACTCTTCACTATCAAAAGTGAAGTTCTCGGATAGTGTCTTTAGATATAAAGACTTTCCAAACAAGGAGTAGGGACCCTCCATCATTATCTTGGTTCTAGATTCATCATCCTTGAATTTGAACAAAACCCAACCTTTGTCATGTTGGCGGACATTGCATTGGACTCCCCATTTGGCCACCATTTGTTGTATAGTATAGGCTTTATTCCGGGAAATCTACCCGCAAAGTAACCTACTAAGAAAAAGCCCCAAATTTCATCAATGGATGGCATGAGCCTTGTTGATAGATCAATAAAATCCCCCACGGGTTCCACATACTTCAACTTCATCCCCTTTGATGGTTCTCTATTATCTTTAAAAAGAGAAACCTAAGTAGTAGGCTTCGGCATTAACTTCGGAATAGATAAGGATGATTCCTTAGGTATCAAAGTATCATCATGGACATCATTATCAACAAGGAGAGTGGATGCACCTATTGCACTTACCCCTCCTTCTTCGGTTTCCCCTTGGGCTAATTCCTTGTCAAGAACTGATTGAGCCAAGGGGTCAATTTCATACTCAGCCACGGGTTCAACAGCAACATCATTAACGAGTTTAGCATTAGCATCAATAGATACACCATCAACACTATTATTATCCAAAGTACCATCTTCAACAATAACTTCATCACATTCATCAACAATAACCTCATCACATTCATTAACATAATCAACAACTCCTTTCATGCCATCATTACGCACATTTTCATCAATCTCGGTATTCTTATTAGAAGATACCTCAATTTTTCCGTGATTGACTTCCAAGTTGATGTCCGAGGGGCTAGCCGAGGACCTTGAATCATCATCAAGATTTGAAGAGCCAGCCTTCAAGCTTTGTTTCACCTTCGTAGCCTCATCAATCTCCTTCGCTTGAGCTTTAGCTTTGAGCCGAGAAGATGACTTGATGGGCTGGGGGATTTCTTATTTTTCTTCGTTCCCATTCTTGAACCGATGTAGTGAAGTGTAAAGGGGAGCTAGGAGGTAGCAACCCCCTTACGAAGACACATAGAACACAAAGAAACTCCTTCTTCCAAGCTTTTGTCCGTCAACCAATATGACCGTTGGAGAAGAGGAAATTTCAACCTTTCTTGATGATGGAAAAAGTTAGATATGCTTAATCCTCACCTCAAGGCGAAGCTAGAAACACCTTTGAATGTAAATTTGATCAAGAGAAACGGCCTAGAGAGGCGTTGACCTGTTTCGGTGAACAGTAATTCCGTCGGGAGAAATTTGTTTTTTTGCTCAAAAACTTCAAAAACCGAGCTCAAATTTCAGAGATAATACAACCCAAAGGAGTATGGATGTATTATAACTGAAAACCAAGATCAATCCAGAAGAAAACATGAAGAAGATGAAGGTCGGAGGTAAGAAAAACGCAAGAAGCGAACAAGAATACCCACGCGGGGGCTATAGACCAATCCGCTTAGAACTCAATGGTTCTAGATGGGCATGGATGCCCAAACTTGTACAAGGGATCACCACACCGTGCCATTCTATAGCTTCAAAGTCCAACGCATTGACTCGAGCATATTTATCTGCCAGGAGAACGACTTCATAATGATGAAAATGGATGACATCTACCAGATGTTCATGGTATGCAGATTTCTCCCACTGAATCGAAACAGAGTCTACAATGAAGGATTTGAGCTGATCAAACAATTTATGCTAAGACAAGTCAGATTCCACTCCACTCATGATCTACAAATGGCACTCGAGAACCATGTTCGGAAGGCAAATCTCACAAGGCTGATTCTATATGGAGCAGAGCTTGAGGAATATCAACCTTACCACATTTTTAAGGATCCGCTCTCAATCTTTATTTTTTTTGGGAACATGTAAATATATATATATTAACCAGAGTTTATGTACATCATATGTGCAAAATTAGAGGCGCATCCAAGCAGGGATACCCTATCCATCAAAAGCTATGGAAGCTTATCATCTAAAGTCCATCAACTAGCAAAAGAAACAGCCATCACCTCATGACAAAAACAGGCCTGTTTATAGTTCAAAAGGGATCATATGGTAGGGGTATAGTGAGTAGAGCACTTTATACACCATATATTTGATATGTGCGACTATGTCATCCATCTTCGGAGTTGCTCCTTCAAAACGAATTGCATTTCGGGTCCTCCATATCCAATAGATTGTGTAGCTAAACGTTATCCTTGTGGCCTTTGCTCGGATGTGTGCTCCTTTGCATTCTCTTTGGAGGCATTTCACCGCACTTCTCAATGTTGATATTCTCCTAGCAATTCCAAGCCAATCTTTGATGTCTTTCCAAACCTGCCCTGCAAAATCACATGCAAAAAATAGGTGTGGTACCGTCTCCGGACCACCCTTACAAAAAGGACAAATATTAACAATATCAAGATAAACCATATTGTCATATGTAGGCAGTCTATTTCGGTAAGCTAGCCACATTATGAACGAGAATTTGGGAGGGATATAAGCCTTCCATATAAATGACATCCATGCATGAGGAGTCCCTTTCATTCTAAGCAAATCATATATCTTGGAAGAGGATAGTTTACCATTATGAGCCATTTTACCAAGGTTGGTTATGGCCTCGGGAATAGATGGGAATTTTGAGACAATAGAGTCTCGGATCAATGCAATTCTCTTCATCAATTGTGAGTCTCTATTGTGTGGCACATACGTCCACACCTCTCTCCCATGAAGATAGACTCCATTCACCCATCTTACCCATAGAGTGTCCTGTTTAGCATGAATATTCCATAGTGTGCGAGACAATAATGCATTATTCCAAACCTTGGTATCCCTAATTCCTAATCCCCCTTCCTCTTTTGGTAGACAAACATCCTCCCAAGCTACTTTAGCATGCTCCCCCCCCCCCCAAGAAATATTCTACAAAGGCTAACTATTCTGTCCAAAATTGTTTTGGGGACCGGAAATATCCCAAGCCAAAAGGACTGCACCCCTTGAAAAACCGACTTAATCAACTCAACCTTTCCCGCATATGATAAGGATTTGGTATTCCATGCATTGAAATAATCTGTAACCGTATCTATCAAGGGAGAGAATTGGGCAACAGAGATCTTTAGAGGGGCCAAAGGAATACCAAGATACCTTACCGGAAAGGATCCTTGTTGAAAGTCAACCATTTGTAAGATACATGGCAATTTTTGTGCTATATTTCCCCCCATAAAAATATTAGATTTGTCTTGATTTACTAGGAGACCCGAAACCCTTCCAAAATCATTTAAGGCATCAACTAAGATTTTAATTGACTTGGGTTCCCCTTTGGAAAAAAGCATTAAGTCATCGGCATAGGCCAAATGTGAGATTTTTAGTTTGGAACATAATGGGTGATAGTTAAAATTAGGATTTGAGGTCCTAATAGCTAACATCCGAGAGAAGTATTCCAAACATAACACAAACAGCATGGGGGACATGGGGTCACCTTGTCTCAAACCCCTCTTTCCCTCAAACCACCCATGTAGGCTGCCATTTATAGATATTGAAAAGGAAGAAGTAGAGACACACTCCATTATCCAATTGACAAAAATGTTGGGCAGCCCAATGCCCCTTAAGACCTTTTCAAGAAATGCCCAGGAAATGGTATCATATGCTTTCCTAATATCAACCTTTATCATGCATCTAGGAGAGACCCTCTTTCTAGCATATCCCCTCACCAATTCTTGTGCAAGAAATATGTTATCAGTCATTTGTCTACCATCAACAAAAGCACCCTGTGATGGATCAACTACACTAGAAAGACAAGGTCCAAGTCTGGCTGCCAAAATCTTGGTAATGATCTTATAGGTCACATTTGTGCATGATATAGGTCTAAAATCAGAAACCGTAGGAGAATGATTAGTCTTAGGAATGAGTGCTACAATGGTGTGGTTAACCTGTTTAAGCATATTTCCAGACTCAAAAAACTCCCTAACGGCAGCACATACATCCTCACCAACTTTTCCCCAATTGGATTTGAAGAAAGCTGATGAGTATCCATCTGGTCCAGGTGCTTTGTCATTCCCTATATCGAATAAGGCTTCTTTGATTTCCAAATCAGCCACGGGTTTGATCAGGTTTTCTACAAAAGATTGATCTATGATGTTACCCGAAGCCATAATATTAGGATCAAAACCAATGGACGGTACAACAGTTCCAAACAACCCTTTGAAAAAGCTAATGAACTCCTTTGCCACTTGGTCCATAGATTGGGTAAGAGACCCATCATGTAACCGAATAGAGGCAATAGAGTTTTTAGCTTGTCTCTTTTTAACAATTGAGTGGAAATACTTTGTACATCTATCCGATTGCATCAAATGGACAGCCTTAGCCTTTTGTTTGAGATAGGCTTCCTCGGCCTCCTTAAGAAACAGGGCCCTTTTCTTGGCAACATTCATTTCCTCTTTAAGAGCATCATCAAGGGGGTCTAAAAGAGCTAATTGGTAGACTCTTTGATACTCCTTTTTGGATTCCTTTGCTCTTTCCGAGATATGACTAAATTCATTTACATTTAATTGTTTTAGGGGCTGTTTTAGGAGCTTGAGTTTACGGGCCAAACAAAATTGAGCCGTCCCCCCAACATTCCTATTCCAAACATCCTCTAAATTTCCAAGAAAATGGTCATGTTTCATCCACATGTTAAAAAACATAAAAGGTTTAGATCCATTTGTAATTACACTTCCAATACTTAATAGGGCAGCCACATGGTCAAACTCACACTCCATTTCAAAAAAATGGGCCTTACATGTTATCCCTTGAGCACTCCAGGAAGGGTTAACTAAAATCCTATCCAACTTAGCCCAAATGGCACCCCTATTCCAAGTGAAAAATTCACCCGTAGAGGAGGCATCATCTAGATAAGATTGGATTTTCATCTCATTAAGATCCTTCATCAAGTAGCCCGTGGGAGGGGCAGATCCTTTCCTTTCATGAGGGGCACCCACACAATTAAAGTCACCCAAAACAGCCCAAGGTCCAAGAATGTTTGTACTAAGTCTAGTCAAGTGATTTCATAGGACTCTCCTCTCCATAACCGTATACAATGCATACACAAAAGAAGCATAGAAATAAACTTGCGTAGTTCTACACTTAAATCTAGCATGCAAATGTTGGGTGTCAATTTCCAAGATATCCTCCTCAACATAACAAGGGTCCCACAAAATAGCAATTCTACCCCCACCTATTTTGTCAAAGTTTGTTACATACATCCAACTTGGCAATTTAAATTTCATGAAAGTAGCAAAAGTAGTTAAAGACATTTTGGTTTCAAGAAGACAAAAGATACGGCACCTTATTTACCCTTATGAAGTTTAGCACATTATTTTGTTTGGAGGCTTGATTCAGCCCCCTTACATTCCATGATGTAACTATCATAAAAAACAAATTAGTTTTCCCTTCCCTTCCTCTTGCTCGGCCTATTTACCTCCTATTGCTTTCTTTTCCATTGCCGGTACTCATCACAGCCCCTATACCTAGCAAGAAAGAGGTCATAAACATTAATTATAAAAGTGGAAGAGAATTCATACCCTTGGTCCGTTAGAGTTGCTCCGGGAAGGGATTTTAGGCATTCGGTGGTGAATGTGATCCCTTTGCGTGCCAAGCTCTCCTCCTCATCTAAGTAGTTATCCAATCTTGTCATCATTACTTCAACATCATCACAATGCATTAAGTGGATCTTCGGTTTACCCCCTTCTTGAAATTCAATCTTGGTGACAACATCATCCAAATATGCCTCTTTGATGTCATTCACTACCCGGACTGTTTTCCTTGTGTATTTTCTCAAATCTTTCACTTTGCTTCCATTTCCCATTAGGTGGCCATCCTCAAAATACCTAAAGAGATAATGCATATACACACACCTCATGAAGAGTGATGTATAAACATATTCCTTATTCTTTCTCCTCACTCCCGGTAGTCCTTCCAAGCATTTTTTGGTGAAGTATACCCCCGGCTTTGCTGCATCCTCCACTTGTAGTAGGTGGTTCAGTCTGATTGTAGGCTCGGTGACATCTTTTATATGCGCAACTTTGATAGTAGGCTCCCCAAATTCATCCACTTCCATCTCAATGATGACTTCATCATCAAAGAAGTCTTTGAAGCTTCTAATTCTTCTTGGTTGATTATCCTCCTCATCAAGTTCTTGGATAGTTTCATAGCCCGATGATATATCCCCATCCTCTCTAGGTTGTTTCCTCTTCTTTGGCTTTCTCTTCTTTTTCTTCAAACGGGCAGCCTTGAGAAACGGGTGTTCCTCCTTTGGGACATAGGTGTCCAAAGCCGCGGCATATTGAGTGCTAGCCCCAGCTGTTGAAGTCGCGGCATTATGTGTGCTAGGCCCAGCAGTTGGTTTTGCCACACTTGTCATGCCCCCCTCTAGTGCCGCGGCATCCACATCGGATACCTTTCCCTTACCCTTGTCTCCATTGCTTTGGTCTCCCTTACTACCCTCTTGTTTCTTGTTTAGTTCTCTTTCCTTCCTTTCCATTTCCGCAATTGTTTTGCACGTGAAAGCGTGATGTCCATACATCTTGCAATGGAAACAATAATTTGGGAATGTTTCATATATAACCTTTTGAAAATGGAACCTCCCATTCGGCAATCTCACCTTCAAAGTAAGAGGTGGTGGTTTGGATTCATCCACCTCAATAAGGACTCTAGCATATTTTGAGATGGCTCTTTCTTGGGTAACTCTATCCGTAGTCAACGGCATTCCCACTCTTGATGAAATCTCACTTATGACGTCTTCGTTCCATATTTGCATAGGGAGGTTTGGAAATTTCACCCATATTGGAACCTTCAAAAATTCCTCACTTTCAAAAGAGAAGTTTTCTGTAACACCCCCAAATTTCCCACCCAAAACGTTGACATAATTGAAATAAAACTTTTATTTATTCATCAAAGAGTTGAAGAAATACAGCGGAAGTCTAAAATAGGAAATGGGTGTTACCGCCACATCCGGTCATCTCTCAACCGGATGCACAGGCAACTAAAAACATAACAACTAATTTAATAAAAGTAAAGTGTTTGAAAAGTAAATGTTTATTTCATGACTAGTATAACTAAGGCGACTTCTAACTCGCTCTCGGCCGTGCAAGCAATCATCACTCGACAACATCATCCTCACCTGCACAAATAAAGTGCAGAAACAAAACAAGGAAAAGAAAACAAAAATTAGCTTTAGAGCTAAGTAAGTACTACCCAACCCCGTAAAATAATCATGTTTGACAAAAATAGATTTTTATATAATAATATATAAAAATACTCACACCATCGAAATTCTTTTTACTTTGATTTTTTTCAAGACTACTTCTTTACAAGGATCCTCAACTTCTCCATAAAACTTCATAATAACTCTTCTCTTTGATTTCCTCAAAAATCACTTCTTCTCTAACTTCCTAGTAATTTAGAAGGGCAGTGCTCAACCTTTCGGTAGAGCCCGGTGGACCGTGGTTACGGACGGCCACCCCGAACAAGTGCCGGTACCACAACTGCTCTGTTGGAAACGAAACGACTACCTTAAGTGTGCACACCCCCTAAAAGGGATTCCAAGCCCCCCGAGTAGTAAGTCGTAACGAGTAGTCGGGACTCAGTCTACCAACTACCCCTGAATAAGATATTTTGAATGATTAGGGATTACTACTACCATAACTTCTTCTTAAAAGGGATCATCGATCCAAATATCACTTTAAACTCAAACTGTACTTCTTAGTAGTAGCAAACCTAATCACCCTCCACATTTATCCGGACGTGGAAAACCGACACCTCGGATTACTCCCGAGATGCTCACTTCTTATAAAAATGTAAATTTTATCTTCGCTTAACAATACTTCAAAAATACTTCTTAATTTCTCTAAAAAATCTTGAAGGTATTTAAAAATATTTAATACCCCAAAAGTACTTAATTTATATTTCTCAACAACCATATATATAATATCTCTTCACAATTCTCATACACAAAATTCAACAATTCACACTTATTCACATAATGCATAATAAGCATATAATACGAGGAAACAATTTTAGATTGGCAGAGAAACTTACCTCTAGTCCGGGTGCTCCTAATTCTCTTCTTCTACTCCGGTCTCTAAATAATCACCTTTTTAATTAAGATGATATAATTAGTCACTTACTCTTTAATAATTATTTTACTCGATTTTTACCTTTTATTTTATTTTTTCGAATTCACTAATTATTTTATTATCCGCGCTAATCACTGCTTATTAATTAAATTACCTTATTAATTCAGTCGTTAATTAAAATACTTAAATTCTAAAACATACGAATTAAGTACATAATCAAATTTTTAATTTAATAATCATCTTTTTATTTACTCAACTCCTAAAGCATATGGTATGTCTTAATATTATATCCGAATTATTTTTAATCTAACTAATCAAATATCAAAATTAATTTATATTAACATTATTAGCCTTAATAAATCCTAATTAACTAATATATTCTGATTTTATTAATTACTTAAACACTTAATATTTTAAAGTCCGAAATTATGCAAATTTTATATTACTCTACCTTAATTAGTCCAATAATTAGTGAAAACAAAATCTACCAACTTATTTAATCTAATTATGATACCAAGTCCAAATAATTATTTTAATATAATATTCTTTAATGATTATTAAACTATAAATTCATTTCATCGATAATAAAAATTTTATTATTTAATTACTTAATTAGCTTTATATGGTCCAATTTAATAAAATAGCCAAGAGTCAACCTTATAAATTAATAACCGTCCATAACTAAATTTTGGTTCTATATTTGGCTTAGTTTGTCCAATTATTTATTTTATAATTCATTTTCCTTAATTATTCATTTATTTTCGTGTATCAAATAACCGGTCCATTCACAATTAAATATACTAATATTAATTTTTATTAATTATAAATGGTCCATAATGTCTTATTTAGTCTTATATTTATCCTAGTTTGCTCCAATATTTATTTCATAATTAATTTCGCCATTTACTTATTTATTTACTAATTGTGTACAAATTGGCCCAATTACCATTAAATCAATTAAAAATAGCTAAAAATATTATTTTTCAATTATGGTTGGTCCGAACATGTATAATTATACCAGGTATTTAATTTATAGTTTTTCAGATTTTATTTATTTCATTTACTATTGTATTTTTAATTTTTATTGCAACTGGGCCGAACTGGCCCAAATTTAATTTTTCTGGCCCAAAGATCAGGCCCAAGACATACCCCAGCCTTGGCTGGGTTGTCTTCTCCGGTGAATCGCCGGAAAAACGGGCAAGAAGGGGGGAAAGAACCTACCTCGACGGAAACGGCCAACGGGGTAGCGGTGCGCTCCTCTCGGGACGGCGAATGTCGGTGAAGGGTTGGCGGCGGCGACGGCGGCTCCTGCTCCTCCGTTTTCTATCGGGAAAGTTTTCCGGCGAACACTCCGGCGAGCGTTTTCTCCCTCGTTTCACGACCGTTTTCAATGATTCTTCCTCCGTTGGATCCCTCTCACGAAGGGGAAGGTCTGGGAAACGTTTTCAGGGCTCGGTTTTGAGTCCAGCGATGGGTTGGAAAAAATCAGATATATATATATATATATATATATATATATATATATATATATATATATGCGTTTTCCGACGGGAAGTTTTGGGATGAAAGGCCAGGCAACTATTCTGCTATTTATAGAGATGGCTGGGTGTAAAGCTTCTGATTTAGATCCTAAAATCCTGCTCCTATAATTTTATTTTCTTTGAACGTTACTTACGTTAAAAAATTTTAAAAAAAAAATTCCTTCTTTGATGGTTTATAACTGATACGTTATACGTATAGTATTAAAAAAATATAGTATTATTAATTTAATAATTTACTTTCTGATTTTATACGTAGGTTAAAATCTTGTTCGTTAATACGTATAGTATTATACTTATGTATAGTTTATATACTTAGGAGTAAAAATGGAAATTGTGTTTTGTAAAAATAAAATATAGCTTTTACTTCTTATGTCATATGTATAATTGGTACTTGATATAAAATATTACTTCTTTTATCGGACCATTTTTATCTGACTAAAAATGTCACAATTGTAAATTTTCTGTCTGGTTCACTTGTTTCATAAAATGTTGTTCCTATTACTGAAGTATTTTTATCTGACTAAGACGTCATAAATTTTGAAATTTTTATCTGATTAGAATGTTACAACTGTTGAATTTTTGTCTGACTCAATTAATAATTAAAATGTCACTTCCGCAATATTTTATGACTTATCTGGCTAAAAATTATTTTATTTTATTTTTTATTTAAATTTTTGGAGTGTCACATTCTACCCTCCTTAAAAGATGTTTCGTCCCGAAACATTAACTATATCTAAATAATCAAATTCTTAAGTGTTACATTCTACCCCCCTTAAAGAGAGGTTACGTCCCCGTAACTCAAATTTTACCTTATTCAAATAACTCTGGATAACGTTTGCGCATATCGTCCTCAGTCTCCCATGTGGCATTTTCGGCCAAATGGTTAGACCACAACACCTTCACCGTCTTAACCGCTTTTCTTCTAGTCTCACGGGTCTTAGTATCCAAAATCTGGATTGGCCTCTCCTCGTAAGTCAACGATTCATCCAACTCGACCACCTAAAAAGTCGAGGTTAGATGTGATACTTGGATCTAATTATCATAAGGTTACGATTCGTACCTCGGGGCTAAGAATATGGGATTCGTCGCGGACATACTTCTTCAATTGGGAGATATGGAAAACGTTGTGTACCTACGCATAACACACTTTAGGTTTTGAGAGATATTTACTAAGGTATTCACTAACGAGCGGTTTATAGTATGTAATACCTTAGCCAACTCGGTGGGTAGAGCTAGCCGATATGCCACTCTTCCCACTCTCTCGAGGATGTCATATGGGCCAATGAACCTCGGGCTTAGCTTTCCCTTCTTTCCAAACCTCATTACTCCCTTGGTCGGGGAGACTCTGAGTAGGACTTTTTCTCCCGCTTCAAATTCTGCTGGCTTCCTTCTCAGGTCTGCATAAGACTTCTGACGATCTTGTGCAGCTTTCATTCTTGCTTGAATCGTCTTCACTTTCTCTATGGTGTCTTGGAGGTAATCCGACCCTAACACCACTTGATCTTCCATGTCACCCCAGCATAGTGGGCTTCTACACTTTTGACCATATAGAGCTTCGTACGGGGCCATTTTGATACTGGCGTGGTAGCTATTGTTGTACGAAAACTCTATTAAGTCTAAGTGTTCGTCCCACGACCCTTGTAGGTCTAACATACATGCTCTCAGCATGTCCTCGAGTGTTTGGATGGTTCGTTCCGTCTGTCCATCGGTCATCGGGTGAAAGGCAGTACTTAGCTTCAGCCTCGTCCCCATGGCGGCTTGCAATTCCTTCCAGAATTGAGATAGAAATCTAGAATCACGGTCAGAAACGATGTCTTGTGGAACTCCATGGTACTTAACCACGTATTTGATGTAGGCTCGGGCTAATTTCTCCATGCTCCAAGTTTCGTTCATTGGGATAAAGCGAGCGGTCTTTGTTAACCGATCAACTATGACCCAAACCTTGTCTTTGCCAGACTTGGTTAGGGGTAAGCCCCCAACAAAGTCCATGGAGATGGAATCCCACTTCCACTTTGGTACTTCCAAGGATTGTACGAGTCCCTTGGGCTTGCAACGTTCAGCTTTCACCTTCTGGCAGTTTAAGCATCGGGCCACGAACTCAGCTACCTCTTTCTTCATCTTTGGCCACCAAAAATTCTTTTTGATGTCTTTGTAGAGTTTATCGCCCCCAGGGTGTACCGAGTAAGGCGTGTTGTGCCCTTCCTCCAGAATTTTTCTTTTAAGTTCTTCACATTTCATCGGGACACACCACCTTCCTTTGTGTCGAATGCTCCCGTCTTCGTGCATTTTGAACGGACCGTTCACGCCATTGGTCATACCCGCTCGGATTCGGTCTAGCTTTATGTCTCCAGGCTGTCCTTCACGAATTTCGTCGAAGATAGATGGGGTAATGGTCATGGTGAGTAACCGTGTTTCCCGCTCTACCTCTCCGAAATCCTGAATTTCCAAGTCTAGCTTTTGAAAGTCCCGGTAAAGTTCATCGGGTAGTACCCATGCTGCTTTGAAGGAGTGGGTTGATTTCCGGCTCAGCGCATCGGCAACTACGTTTGCTTTGCCTTCATGATATTGGATCTCCAAGTCATAGTCCTTGACGAGTTCTAGCCAGCGTCTCTGTCTCATGTTAAGCTCCTTTTGGGTGAAGATGTACTTCAGGCTCTTGTGATCGGTGTAAACTTTACAGTGTACCCCATAGAGATAGTGCCTCCACAGCTTTAGAGCAACGATAACCGCTGCCAGTTCTAAGTCATGAGTCGGATAGTTGACCTCATGTGTCTTTAGTTGCCTTGATGCATAGGCCACCACCTTGCCATTTTGCATCAATACGCAACCCAACCCTTTTAAACAAGCATCGGTGTAGATCTCGAACCCCTCGGTACCGGACGGTAGGGTCAAGACAGGTGCGGTTGTTAACCTTTGCTTTAGCTCTTGGAAAGCTTGTTTGCATTCTTCACTCCATATGAACTTCGTGGTCTTCTTCGTGAGATTAGTCAAAGGCTTTGCTATCTTTGAGAAATCCTTCACGAATCTACGATAATAGCCCGCCAAACCTAAAAAGCTCCGGACCTCCGTCACGGTTTTGGGCGCAGGCTAGTCAATCACTGCTTCGATCTTTGACGGGTCAACGGATACCCCTTCTCGGGTGATGATGTGGCCCAAGAATGCTACCCGGTCCCTCCAGAAATCACACTTTGAGAGTTTGGCATATAGCTGATTCTCTCTCAAAGTTTGCAGTGCTATCCTCAGATGTTCTTCATGCTCAGTTGGTGTCTTGGAGTACACCAGGATGTCGTCAATGAACACCACAATGAAAAGATCGAGGTAGGGTCGGAACACACGGTTCATGAGATCCATAAATACCGCAGGTGCATTTGTGAGGCCAAACGGCATTACGGTGAACTCATAGTGTCCGTACCTCGTTCGAAAGGCCGTCTTCGGGATATCTTTCTCAGAAATCCTCACTTGATGGTACCCGGATCTTAAATCAACTTTGGAAAACGTGCTAGCTCCCCTCAGTTGATCAAAGAGGTCATCAATGCGAGGCAGCATGTATTTGTTCTTGATGGTCGCCTTGTTCAGCTCCCTATAGTCAATGCAGAGTCTCAGACTCCCATCCTTCTTCTTCACAAACAAGACCGGAGCACCCCAAGGTGAGATACTCCGTTTGATGTAGCCTTTCTCCAATAATTCTTCAAGTTGTTCTTTCAGTTCTTGCATCTCCTTCGGTGCCATTCGGTATGGTGCCTTTGAGATGGGTGCGGTGCCCGACAGAAGGTCGATTGAAAACTCGACTTCCCTCTCCGGTGGCATCCCTGGAATCTCTTCTGGGAATACATCCGGAAACTCATTGACCACTGGGATTTGGTCAATGTTCGGGTCCTCGAAGTTCAAGTCTTTGATCCTGCACAAGTAAACTTCATACCCCTTTCGGGCATATCGTCTGACTTGTTGCATGGTTGCTAGCTTCACTCCCGGTTTAGATGTAACTGCTTTGTAGGATACTCGTTTTTTATTGGGTCCTCTTAAGACCACTTTCTGCTCGTCGCATAGGATTTTGGCTTTATATTTCCCTAGCCAGTCCATACCCAACACCACGTCGATATCCTCCAGGTCAAATTGGATTAGATCTCCGGGTAGTTCGGTATCGGATATGACTATGGGAACGTTAGAGAAAACACTCCCACATACCACCACTTGGTTGGAGGCCGTTTTTACGTTAAGACTAAGCTTAGTGGTAGGTTCTAGCTTCGTCCTTTCCACGAATTTTGATGCTATGAAGCTGTGGGACGCACCTGAATCAAACAGCACATAAGCAGGTTTGGAGTTTACAAGAAAGGTACCTGTCACCACATCGTGTGCATTTGCTTGCGCCTGGTTCATGACGTAGATGCGGCCTTGAGTGTTGTTTTGCCCTCCCGGGCCTTGGTTTCGGTTAGCCTCCGCTGGGCGATTACCGGGATTACCACGGTTGATGTTAGCATGATTATTCCCGCCCCCAGCTTGGTTGTTCCCTTGGTTTTGACCCTTGCCCGGAGGTTTCCGGCACTCATATGCCCGATGCCCCATGAGATTACAGTTGTAACATCTCACCGCATTTCCCGCACAATCCTTCCCGGGATGGTTATTTGGGCACAGTTTGCATTTGTAGTGCTGTACCTGAGCGGGCTGATTCCTTCCCTGACCCTGGCCTTGGAAGGTTCTACCGTTTTGGTTGTTTTGTCTTGTCTCTGGGCGGTCAGTTCGGGCCTTCTTTTGCTGCTGCTCTACCTCGGCAATCTTCTGGTCTCTCTTCTGCGCCTCCCTCTCCTTCTGATGTACCATGTAGTACCTCTCGGCCTTCCGGTACGCCTCATTCATGTTGCGCGGCTCTGCCACGGTTACGAACTTTTGGGCGCCAAAGTTCAGCCCATTCACAAACCTTCGGGTCATGCTGGCCTCACTGGATACCAGCTCTTTGGCGAAGCGGGCCAGTTGGACAAACTTCGTGTGGTACTCTTGGACGGTTAAATCTCCTTGCTTGAAGTTGACAAACTCATCATAGTTTGCCTCTTTCACATGGTCCGGATAGAAACGGTCGCGTAGGGCTATCTTGAAGTCTTCCCAACAAAATTCCGGTTGCTCGAGCAGAGTTGTCCCGGTGGCAGCCCACCAATGATCCGCCTCTTGGTGCAAGTAGTACACCGCTATGTTTACCCGCTTCTCTAACGGGCAGTTGAGCGAATCAAAGAGCTTGTCGAAGGTTCGGATCCAGTCTTCTAGAATCAGATGATCCTCCTCCCCCAGGTATTTTGGCGGGTTCCTTCCGGCTACGCGCGCTGCATAGTCAACCCCTTGGTTATGGGTTTGAGCTGCTCCGATGTGTTGCGCCATCTGCTGAATAGTTTGATGCAACTCCTCAACAGTTGGGGTCGCATGGGGGTTTCTTCTTGGCGGCATGTTTCTTAATAAAGAAAAGCCCGTACTAAGTATTAATGCATACATAAGGATTCTATACAAATTCTCTACTAACTTCAGATTCTTAGAACAAATAGTACACATAGTGTATCAAATATTTTACATACTTCACAGAGGCATGAATCCCATGCATTTCATAACTCAATAACTTCGCAAGGTTTCTCCCTCTCACCGCATTCCTAAAAGGCCTCTTTCCTAGTATATTCATTCTCCTAATTTTAGGAAAACATTTTTGAAAATCCCGCATCAAACCCATAGTTTTCGTCAAAGATTTCGAACAACGAAGTTTCAGCACAAGGAGAAATTCCCAGTTGGTTGGACGAGCGCAAAGACTCAATTATGCACCAACCAGCTTAGACTGTTATCGTCTTTGTGACGGAATTTCTCCCTACGACCTATTACCTCGTGTTCTAGTCCTTTCGGGAAAACCAAAGTCTCTGATACCAATTTGTAACACCCCCAAATTTCCCACCCAAAACGTTGACATAATTGAAATAAAACTTTTATTTATTCATCAAAGAGTTGAAGAAATACAGCGGAAGTCTAAAATAGGAAATGGGTGTTACCGCCACATCCGGTCATCTCTCAACCGGATGCACAGGCAACTAAAAACATAACAACTAATTTAATAAAAGTAAAGTGTTTGAAAAGTAAATGTTTATTTCATGACTAGTATAACTAAGGCGACTTCTAACTCGCTCTCGGCCGTGCAAGCAATCATCACTCGACAACATCATCCTCACCTGCACAAATAAAGTGCAGAAACAAAACAAGGAAAAGAAAACAAAAATTAGCTTTAGAGCTAAGTAAGTACTACCCAACCCCGTAAAATAATCATGTTTGACAAAAATAGATTTTTATATAATAATATATAAAAATACTCACACCATCGAAATTCTTTTCACTTTGATTTTTCTCAAGACTACTTCTTTACAAGGATCCTCAACTTCTCCATAAAACTTCATAATAACTCTTCTCTTTGATTTCCTCAAAAATCACTTCTTCTCTAACTTCCTAGTAATTTAGAAGGGCAGTGCTCAACCTTTCGGTAGAGCCCGGTGGACCGTGGTTACAGACGGCCACCCCGAACAAGTGTCGGTACCACAACTGCTCTGTTGGAAACGAAACGACTACCTTAAGTGTGCACACCCCCTAAAAGGGATTCCAAGCCCCCCGAGTAGTAAGTCGTAACGAGTAGTCGGGACTCAGTCTACCAACTACCCCTGAATAAGATATTTTGAATGATTAGGGATTACTACTACCATAACTTCTTCTTAAAAGGGATCATCGATCCAAATATCACTTTAAACTCAAACTGTACTTCTTAGTAGTAGCAAACCTAATCACCCTCCACATTTATCCGGACGTGGAAAACCGACACCTCGGATTACTCCCGAGATGCTCACTTCTTATAAAAATGTAAATTTTATCTTCGCTTAACAATACTTCAAAAATACTTCTTAATTTCTCTAAAAAGTCTTGAAGGTATTTAAAAATATTTAATACCCCAAAAGTACTTAATTTATATTTCTCAACAACCATATATATAATATCTCTTCACAATTCTCATACACAAAATTCAACAATTCACACTTATTCACATAATGCATAATAAGCATATAATACGAGGAAACAATTTTAGATTGGCAGAGAAACTTACCTCTAGTCCGGGTGCTCCTAATTCTCTTCTTCTACTCCGGTCTCTAAATAATCACCTTTTTAATTAAGATGATATAATTAGTCTCTTACTCTTTAATAATTATTTTACTCGATTTTTACCTTTAATTTTATTTTTTCGAATTCACTAATTATTTTATTATCCGCGCTAATCACTGCTTATTAATTAAATTACCTTATTAATTCAGTCGTTAATTAAAATACTTAAATTCTAAAACATACGAATTAAGTACAATATCAAATTTTTAATTTAATAATCATCTTTTTATTTACTCAACTCCTAAAGCATAGGGTATGTCTTAATATTATATCCGAATTATTTTTAATCTAACTAATCAAATATCAAAATTAGTTTATATTAACATTATTAGCCTTAATAAATCCGAATTAACTAATATATTCTGATTTTATTAATTACTTAAACACTTAATATTTTAAAGTCCGAAATTATGCAAATTTTATATTACTCTACCTTAATTAGTCCAATAATTAGTGAAAACAAAATCTACCAACTTATTTAATCTAATTATGATACCAAGTCAAAATAATTATTTTAATATAATATTCTTTAATGATTATTAAACTATAAATTCATTTCATCGATAATAAAAATTTTATTATTTAATTACTTAATTAGCTTTATATGGTCCAATTTAATAAAATAGTCAAGAGTCAACCTTATAAATTAATAACCGTCCATAACTACATTTTGGTTCTATATTTGGCTTAGGTTGTCCAATTATTTATTTTATAATTCATTTTCCTTAATTATTCATTTATTTTCGTATATCAAATAACCGGTCCATTCACAATTAAATATACTAATATTAATTTTTATTAATTATAAATGGTCCATAATGTCTTATTTAGTCTTATATTTATCCTAGTTTTCTCCAATATTTATTTCATAATTAATTTCGCCATTTACTTATTTATTTACTAATTGTGTACAAATTGGCCCAATTACCATTAAATCAATTAAAAATAGCTAAAAATATTATTGTTCAATTCTGGTTGGTCCGAACATGTATAATTATACCAGGTATTTAATTTATATTTTTCCAGATTTTATTTATTTCATTTACTATTTTATTTTTAATTTTTATTCCAACTGGGCCGAACTGGCTCAAATTTAATTTTTCTGGCCCAAAGATCAGGCCCAAGACATACCCCAGCCTTGGCTGGGTTGTCTTCTCCGGTGAATCGCCGGAAAACGGGCAAGAAGGGGGGAAAGAACCTACCTCGACGGAAACGGCCAACGGGGTAGCGGTGCGCTCCTCTCGGGACGGCGAATGTCGGTGAAGGGTTGGCGGCGGCGACGGCGGCTCCTACTCCTCCGTTTTCTATCAGGAAAGTTTTCCGGCGAACACTCCGGCGAGCGTTTTCTCCCTCGTTTCACGACCGTTTTCAATGATTCTTCCTCCGTTGGATCCCTCTCACGAAGGGGAAGGTCTGGGAAACGTTTTCAGGGCTCGGTTTTGAGTCTAGCGATGGGTTGGAAAAAATCAGATATATATATATATATATATATATATATATATATATATATATATATATATATATATATATATATATATATATATATATATATGCGTTTTCCGACGGGAAGTTTTGGGATGAAAGGCCAGGCAACTATTCCGCTATTTATAGAGATGGCTGGGTGTAAAGCTTCTGATTTAGATCCTAAAATCCTGCTCCTATAATTTATTTATTTTTTTTCTTTGAACGTTACTTACATTAAAAAAAATTAAAAAAAAAATTTCCTTCTTTGATGGTTTGTAACTGATACGTTATACGTATAGTATTAAAAAAATATAGTATTATTAATTTAATAATTTACTTTCTGATTTTATACGTAGGTTAAAATCTTGTTAGTTAATACGTATAGTATTATACTTATGTATAGTTTATATACTTAGGAGTAAAAATGGAAATTGTGTTTTGTAAAAATAAAATATAGCTTTTACTTCTTATGTCATATGTATAATTGGTACTTGATATAAAATATTACTTCTTTTATCGGACCATTTTTATCTGACTAAAAATGTCACAATTGTAAATTTTTTGTCTGGTTCACTTGTTTCATAAAATGTTGTTTCTATTACTGAAATATTTTTATCTGACTAAGACGTCATAAATTTTGAAATTTTTATCTGATTAGAATGTTACAACTGTTGAATTTTTGTCTGACTCAATTAATAATTAAAATGTCACTTCCACAATATTTTATGACTTATCTGGCTAAAAATTATTTTATTTTTTATTTTTTTTTATTTAAATTTTTGGAGTGTCACATTTTCTGAGAGTGTTTTAAGGTAGAGTGACTTACCAAATAGGGTATATGGTCCTTCCATTAGGACTTTAGACCTGTCCTCCTCTCCTTGAAATTTGAGGATCACCCACCCCCTATCATGGGTTCTTACCTTACATGGAACTCCCCATTTCGAAACTAGCTCTTGAATTGGTTTAAACCCGGGGTATCTTCCCGCAAAATACCCCACAAGGCAATGCCCTCATATCTCCACCATTGATGGCATGGTCCTATTAAGCAAGTCCACATAGTCACCCACGGGCTCAATAAACCTTAGTTTCATTCCTTTGGTAGGCTCCCTATTATCCTTGAAAAGGGATGCATAAGGTTTGGGCAATGGAGTCTCGGCTCCCTTCAAATTTTTGCCAAGGGCAGCCACATATAAGTCATTTACATCCCCCTCACCTTGGATACAAGGTTCAGTTGGAAGCTCACTTTCAATCAACACAATATCCGTAGTTTCACTATCAATAGGTTTCTCCAATTGACCAAGAGCTTGATCTTTTAGCACGATTTCCATATCAACTTCTTGTGTGTCATTAATTTGTTTTAAAGGAGGTAAAGAGGAAACCTTTGGAGCAGGAGGATGGGCAGCAAATTCAGGTTGAATTGGCTTGGAAGCTCCCTCGGAATCACTCGCATTGAGTCCCAAATCCAGCTCGGAATCGCTAACTTGGTCCATGGCCGAGAGGGCATCTTCCACTTGCTTGTTCCTTGCTATTTCTTAGAGGACTTCGTTGGAGCCAGGGGCTCCTTCTTCTTAGCCGTAGACTTAGGCATGATTGCTTGATGAACCAAAACGAAACAACTTCAAAGCATGGAAGGGGAAGCTAAAAATAGCAACCCCTTCTAAAACGGGAATCTTTGTACCTTTTTTGTGTATTTTGAGCTAAGAACCCGTAGCTATGGAGTCGGAAGTGAACAGCAGGGTGTTGTACGGACGAGGCCGATGATGAAATAAAATGGGTATGGTTGATCCTCTCACCAAGGCGAACCTCAATCTATGCTCAAAACAAAAATCGGCCAAGGAGAAGTGGAGATACGTGCGTTGACCTTCTTGAGTGAATAGTGTTTATGCGCAGCTTTTTGAGGTGTTTTTGCGGGGAAGAAGCAAGGATATCCCAGATATTACTCGACCAAGAGATGGAAGAAGTAATAGGGAGGATATGCTAGCTTCGGAGAGGGAGTTTGCGGTGGTTTGCGGTGGTTGAGGGGTGGTTTCCGGCGTGAAGGAGCCAAATATGACCGTTGAGGTCTATTTGGGAGAGAGGAGCTCTCAACCCTCACTAAAACCCTCTCTCAATCTTTAAAAATGTGGTAAGGTTGATATTCCTAAAGCTCTACTCCTTATAGAATCGGCCTTGTGAGATTTGCCTTCCGAACATGGTTCTCGAGTGCCATTTGTAGATCATGAGTGGAGTGGAATCTGACTTGTCTTAGCATAAATTGTTTGATCGGCTCAAATCCTTCATTGTAGACTCTGTTTCGATTCAGTGGGAGAAATCGGCATACCATGAACATCTGGTAGATGTCATCCATTTTCATCATTATGAAGTCATTCTCCTGGCAGATAAATATGCTCGAGTCAATGCGCTGGACTTTGAAGCTATAGAATGGCACGGTGTGGTGATCTTCTTTGTGAATATCGAGAATGCTGCTGATCGGATGAATGTTGGACCTCATGTCTTGTTCAAGAGTCTCTTGTTATTTGCCTGATGACCTGTGATGTAGCATGTGCAGATGTCCGCCTACAAATTTACCTTTTAGGAGTGTGAGGCCACGGATCTTCAGTTCATTGAGTTGCTTGAGTTTGCCTGGTTTCCATTTCTGATTTCCTCTTGGAAGGGGGCATTGATTCGTATGTTCTCTCAGGGCTTTTCTTGTGGGGGCATTTGTCCCGCTGATTGTCTGATTATGGTTTCTAGCTCCTTGGGATTTTCCTGTAGTCTTCCCCTTCTTTGAGTTCCTCTTCCTCAAGGCGTATGATGTCTTCAGCACACCTTGCCAGTAAATCACGAAGCCACCATTTCCGTTACATGTCATCTGTTTCAGCTTCGCATCTGAGATCATCCCACTCTATCCATTTTCGTGGCCACTTGTCGTGTATCACCGCATCCTCCAGCGCATCATGGATGTCTTTGTTTGGAGGAATGAATGGAACTCTTTGCTGCTGTTGGAGCAGTGATCTTGCTTGAGAAGCACTACCGGGTTCACTCGGATTGCCCGTTGTAATCGGCTTTGAATTTGGTTCTGGCTGATGGCCTGACCTAATGGATGTATCGGAGATAGCACCGTCAGGACTTCCATCCCCTCCTCGAACAATATCTCTTGAAGATAAGCCTCGGGATGTTGTCATCAGTTTCGAACTATGTTCTGACCGATGGCCTGAGCTAAGTGATGTACTGGAGGTAACATCGTCTGGACTTCCATCCCCTCCTCGGACTGTATCTCTTGGAGATAAGCCTCGAGATGTTTCAACTAGCTCGACCGTGCTAGTGAGTTTGGCTTTGTTCTGGCTAGAGGTGGGTGGCTGTTGATTGGTTGGAGGTGAAGATTGAGTTAATTGCGGGGCATGGCTAGAAGAAGCACCTTGCTCAAGTGTCCGGGGCTGCTTGTTCTCCCCCTCATTAGGTTCTGAATCATCGGGGTCCTCATGCGAACGTTTGTGGCCACGGGGACTGTCACGACAAGTGCTCGGTTGTGGGTGGTTATGTTTGTAGAAAACCGCAATCAGATCCTTCTCAAAAGGGGTAAGGTCATGGTTATCAGTGGAGCAGAGGCGGAGGAAAAGATATTAGCTAACTGTGGGTAGGTATGGAATAGGGATTGGGATAAGGTGTGGTCGACGTAGGGGTAGACACTAGTTGTGTATCCTGGGTTCCCCGAGAAGGTGAAGATACGGGAAGTTGGTTGGTGGATTAGGTAGATAAGACTGGGGAAGGTAACGGTTGGGTATGAGAGAGGAAGGGCTCGGGTGAGGGTTGGGGTGCGGGATGTTCAGGCTGAACCGCTTGGGTGTTCCTAAATTCCTATGCAAAAGCGGTCATTGCTCCTTGCACCCATGGCTCTATGGTGGAATCCATGAAGCGATTCAGGAGAATGTTGATATCTTCAAAGGTGGGGTGACCAGTTACGGGGGTTGTAACTGTTGTCACAGCATCAGTGAAGACAGCTGATATGTGGCCTGCGTTTAATGGTGAAACCAGGGTTTGCGTAGTAGGACTTCCTACTGTCATTGTTTGCACTCGGGTCGTTGCATTCAGGGTGTGTGCACCTGTTTGTGCAGTGAAAAGTGTAGGTGTCCTAGAAAAATCTGAAAAGTTTGGAAGTGTGACACCTAGACTCGATGTGTGTGAAAGAGGGGTTGTGGCCTCGGGCTAGTGGCCACTAGTTCTCTCAGCAGATTCAGAAGGAATCGGTGAGGGGGGTTGTTCCCGTGATTTTGAAACGTTAGCCTGTTGGGAGGCTAACGAGTGGCTGGGAGAGGGCGGTGCATGCGCAGTTGAACCTGATGTTGTGACTTCTACTCGGGAACCGAAAAGATCGGCTCCTGTGCTTAGGGATTCGGCTTGGCTTATATTGATGAAGGGGTCGCAGTCAGCAAAGACGTCCAAATCTGCATCGTCAATTAAGCTCTTTCTGGCGCGCTGCTTGTGTGTGGACTTGGATGACTTAGACATGTCATTTCTGACTTTTGCGCGTTTTTCATGGATGACGACGTCGTCCGAATTTTTGATGGTGTGCTCAGCCTCATTGTAGTTGGACTTGAATCTCCTGATTTCAGAATGTGTAGACTGCTTGTGACACTCCAAAAAAGAAAAAAAAAATTAATTAATAGTTTTATTAGTGGGATAAATCATTACAAAAGTGAGATTTTAATAATCGAGTGAATCAGACAAAACATCAAAAAATTATGACAGATAAAAATATTTCAACGATGGAAGTAACATTTATATGATAATAATGAAAGTGACAATTTTGTAACATTAATGGTTACACATATGACAAATATTAAAGGTGACGTTTTATAAACATAATAATGTAGCACGTTTTAAAACAATTTAAAAATCTAAATTTAAGTTTAACTACTCAAACTACCGTGTGAATGATAACTCAGCTAAACCTCAACAATCAAAACACAAGTTTAATATCTAGCCATGCTTAAAAATAACTAAAGGTCGTATTACTCCTAGGCAAATTAAAAAAAAAAGAAAAGTCTTCACCAAGGACTAGACCACTTCTACGTACCCTAAACATGGAATGTTTTTTTTAGCATTACTGCAACTAGCCACATACGGGAGTATAAGGAAATACATATGAATGCTGCGTATTACATATGAATCGTTACATACGATTCAACGTCTCTCTTATTGCCTTCCATATGAAAGTTGCGTTAAAAGGAAAGACCAATAATTGAAAGTAAATGCAAAAGATTTCTTTACGTATAACTCAAAGCCTATAACCCTCCATGCGCGTATATATAAAGACCTTGCGGCAACCTACGCTGCAACACTCTATGCGAACAGCAAACCGCAGAAAAAATATAAACACCTATATACTATATCACATGCACGAGAGAAAAGAAAGTGAGGAAAAGAGAAGAAAGAAATAGAGAGGAGCGAGAGAACGGGACGGAGAAGTGAATGATGCCGGAAGGGAAGAAGATCGCTGCCGTTGGCCGGACCTTCATGCCGGAGGAAGAGGGAGGAGCTCTAACTAGCTGCTGCGTCGCCGGGCTGGGTTGCTGACTCCGAAGATCACCATCGCCGAGAGACTCCACTACGTACCCTTACCTTTCAACCGTCCATCGTCCCGTAGAGGTAAGCCTGCGTTTTTCTTTTGTTTCCGGCGTAGCATGCGAAGGGGAAGAAGAAGACGATCGTACTCCCCTGATGTTTAATCAGACTTTGGGCTGGATTGTTTTAATTAAGAATTTGGGCCAGTTTACAATTGAAGGTACGGCTAGGCTGATTAGTGGAAGAATGAATTAATAATAATAATAATAATAATAATGATAATAATAATAATAATGGATTGATTCTTAGTTGTAAAATTTATGATTATCAGTGAACTTATTAGTTTAAACTTGAACTTTAATCGTTATCAGTTAAATCGGACTAATTGAATTATTTGGCTTACATTTAGATAAACCGACTAACTAATGTAAAATTAAAACAACCATTAAATAAAGTAGGCAGTTTAGTATAATAATAGTACCACAAAATCCTACATCATCGATCTGCATATTGGAACTAATTTATTAATCACTAATAAAGACAAGGATTAATTTAATTGATTAAAATGAATAATTTGATTTACTCGGGTAAATAAGATAATCAATTTAACTTATAGATTTTTGGACTCAACTGTTTTAGTATTAGTAATTGATGGATCATAATATGAACTAATTAAAATTTGGACTATTATAATAACTAGCGGACTGATTAGTAGACTATAATAAAATAGGACTAATCAAAATATTCGATTAACTTAGAGTATACGAACAAAATCACTTATTGGGGACTTTTACATTAATTAAACATAGAACAGTAAAATGAATAGGGAGAAGGGTAGGGCGAATAAGCTATAGTTTAGAATGATTATTGATTTTGGAAATTTTAAAATAATAGAAGGTAAACTGGGAGAGGAAGCCGTTAGAGAAGCTTGTTAGGAATATCTGCGTGCAATTTGAGGTAAGTCACATTGCAACCAAAATTATATTTTTCCTCGTAAATAATTATTTGCTTGATATATGATGATGGTATGAATATTTTGAATGATGAATTTGTGAACAAGTTGTATCGTTGTGATTTTGAGATATATTAGATTATATGAGATATTTTGGGAAGATATAAATTTAAGAATTTAAGGATAATAATCCTTGTGGTGAAATTCTGTCCAAGAGACATAAATATGAGATTTTTGGAAAGACAAGATAAAAGACTGTTTTCATAACTGGGGGCACCGCGGGAGAAATCCGTAGGTGTCGGGCCACCTTCACGTCCGTTAATGGTGAGGGAGGGTTAGGACTACTACTACTTGAATTGAGAGGTTTAAAATAAATTAAATGAATTTGGAGGGTTCGGTAATTACCCCGAGCAATTGGGCATTAGATCCCTTTTATTAGAGCAGCAGTAGTAGTGCCTATTCTCTTAAGGGTCTTTGAACCCAGAACTTAGGGAGTATATCCCATTTGGAGTAGGGAGACGTTGACGTCAGAACTACTTAGACTTCGTACTACTCAGAGGGTTTGGAATCCCTTTAGGGGGTGTGCACACTTAAGGTAGAAGTCTAGATTCTAACAGAGGAGATGAGGTACCGAGAGGAGATCGGAGTGACCGTACAAAACAACGGTTCACTGGGCTCAGGAATCGAGGTAACGCTTGAGCACCGCCCGTCTAAATGACTAGGAGGAGTAGCTATAAAGCTATTTTGAGGAAAAACAAATATTTTTGTACTTGGAGATTTTTTTCTTTGGAATACTTACAAGAATTATTGAAGGAACTTTTTGAAAATGTTATCACTCTTTTTGAAACTAAATTATTGGAAACTCGTTTTTGTATATATTAGATACAAATGCTTATTTTTCAACAAAACTATTATTTTACGGGGTTGGGTGGGATTTACTTAGCGAAAGCTAATTTTTTGTGTTATTTGTTTCTTTCATTTTCTTATGCTACAGATGAGGTGATATATGAAGATTGATTCCTTGAGAGCGCTCCTAGAAGACTTTTAGAGTAGCCTCGTTTAGAATAAACTCTGTTAGATTTCATTATTTCAAATGTTGAATTTAGTAATTGCTTTAGATACATTTATGGTGGATAGCCTCAGCATCCAGTCAGTTTAGGCTAGGTGTGGCGGTAACACGTCCCTTATTCTTGTTATTGCTTATTTCCGCTGCAAACAAATTTGAAAGTTCTGAATAAATAATAAAAGTTTATTTCTTTAAGTATAATTTTGGAAAGAAAATTTGGGGGTGTTACAAGTTGGTATCAGAGCCCTTAGTTTTCCGAAGGGATGAGAACACAAGGTAATAGGTCGTAGAGAGAAATTCTGTCACAAAGACGATAACAGTCTAAGCTGGTTGGTGCATAATTGAGCCTTTGCGCTCGTCCAACTAACTGGGAATTTCTCCTTGTGCTGAAACTTTGTTGTTCGAAATCCTGGAAGAAAACTTTGGAAATTATACCTTCGAAAATGGGAATTTTCAAAAAAAAAATTAGGAAATAAAATAGCTAGGAAATAACCTCCTAGGAACGTGGTGAGGACTTTGTGAGTATTATTCTTTTATTTGCATGAATATGATGATAATTGTGATGATTGTGGGCCCATATGGGAACCCCAAATGTTGAAGGAATGCCTAGCAAGGCAAATTTTTAAAGTGGCCAAGGTATGTACGAACACTATGTGCAAAGAACATGTTCCTATGCGAACTGTGAATCTTGTGTGTGATTGCATGTAAGATACAATTCATTTTTGTGATATATATATATATGACCTATGGAACCCTTGATTCTAGGATCCCTAGGGAAAGTAGGAAAAATTTCTCACTAATACTAAGTATTTATTATTTTATGGAGACGCCATGCCACCAAGAAGGGACCCGAATGCCGTGCCCACCAACGTGGAATTGGCTCAGACCGTGCACCTACTGAGTCAACTCACTCATACCATTGCAACTACGGTACTCCAAAACAACCAGCCCCGTAACAACGGCAACGACATGGAAACCTGGGTAGCGGTGCGAAATCCACCGAGTTTCCTAGGGCAAGAAGATCCAACCATTCTCGAGAATTGGATACGCACTTTTGACAAGCTATTTGACACAACCAATTGCCCAGAAGAGCAACGAATTGACATCGCTATTTATTATCTGCATGAAGAAGCAGATAGATGGTGGGTTAATGTGGGACCAGGATTGCGCGCCCAACCAGATTTCACCTGGGAACGGTTTAAGCGTACACTGCGGAAAAGATTCTACCCGCCACACGTGCAGGCGGAAAATTATGACAAGTTTCTGCATCTAAAGCAAGGGGAGATGATGGTGCAGGACTATCACTCTCAATTTGTCTCGCTGACGGAGTTTGCATCATCACTAGTGCGCGATGAGGAGAGCAAGGTTGAGAAGTTCATCAGGGGACTCAATTATGACACTCAGAAGGCTTTGAGTGTGCAAGAATGCCAAACCCTGGATGGTACCTATTATAGGGCTGCCAAACACTATCGGGTGATTCAACTTCAAAGAGAAACCCACAAGAAAATCCGGAGGAACGAAGAGGAGGATAGGCAAAGGGAAAAGCGGGTCAAGGTTCATCATTATGAACCGACACACAATCGCCCAAGGGATGAGAGGAAGTTCCAGGGTCATGATCAGAGGCGTGACCGTCGAAACGGGGCAGAGGGGAGGCATTTCAACTGTACAAAATGCAATAGAGACCACCCAGGGGTGGACTGTGCCGGCAATAGGGTCAAATGCTACACATGTGGCGAAATGGGCCACCGTGCATTCGAATGCTGGGATAACGTGGGGAGAGGACCACAGAACCAGGGCCCTAATCATGGAGGCGGCAATCGAGGCGGAAATCAAGATGAAAATAGGCCAAGAGCTGAGAACCGGGGCAACCACAACCCGGGAAATCTTGCTGGAGACGGTGATCGGGGCCAAAATCGGAATCAGGGAGGAGGCAACAACAAAAATGCTCCCAATCAGGGTCGGATTTATGTAATGAATCAGGCCCAGGCCCGCGCACACGATGTGGTGGCAGGTATCATTCATGTTAATACCACTCCTGCTTATGTCCTATTTGATTCTGGTGCTTCTCACAGTTTTATCTCTTCTAAATTTGTTGAGAAGTTAAAGATAGAACCTGCAACTAGTATAGAATTGAATGTAAAAACAACAAATAATAGTGTGGTAGCTTGTAGAAATGTATACATGAATGTACCCATAGTTATAGCCGACGTCAGTCTACCGGGGGACTTGGTGCAATTTGACCTCGAAGACATTGACGTGGTGTTGGGCATGGATTGGCTCGGGAGCTACAAGGCAAAGATCTTATGCAACGAGCAGAAGGTGATCATGAAGAGCCCGAACGGGAAGCGAGTATCATTCAAGGCAGTTGTGAACAAACCAGATGCCAAGTTGATGACGATGTGACAAATGAGGAGGTATATCCGGAAGGGATGCGAAGCATACCTATGCATGCTAAAGGAGACCCATAATGAGGATCAGACGACTGATCAGATTCCTGTGGTTAGTGAATTTCCCGACGTGTTTCCAGAAGAGATTCCGGGGATGCCTCCGGAACGGGAGGTTGAGTTCTCCATTGACTTGATGCCGGGGACTACACCGATTTCCAAGGCACCATACAGGATGGCCCCGAAGGAGATGCAAGAACTAAAAGAACAACTTGAAGAATTACTTGAGAAGGGCTATATCAAGCCGAGCGTTTCACCTTGGGGCGCTCCGATCTTGTTTGTGAAGAAGAAGGACGGTAGCTTGAGGCTGTGCATTGACTATCGAGAGCTAAACCGCGTTACCATCAAGAACCGGTACCCTTTACCCCGCATCGAAGACCTGTTCGATCAATTGAAGGGGGCGGGTATATTTTCCAATATTTACCTTCGATCCAGCTACCATCAAGTGAGGATAGCGGGGAGGGATATACCGAAGACTGCATTTCGTACGAGATATGGGCACTATGAGTTCACTGTGATGCCGTTTGGTTTAACCAACGCACCAGCGGTGTTCATGGACCTAATGAACCGTGTATTTCGCCCCTATCTTGATACATTTGTGGTGGTATTCATTGATGATATCTTGGTATACTCGAAAAACGAGAAGGATCATGAAGAGCATCTGAGGCTCGTTTTGCAGACCTTGAGAGAACATCAGCTTTATGCCAAACTTTCCAAGTGTGACTTTTGGAAAGACCAAGTAGCATTTCTGGGTCACATCATCACTCGAGATGGAGTATCTGTGGACCCGTCGAAGATCGAAGCAGTAACCGAGTGGCGAGCACCTACTACTGTTACGGAAGTGCGAAGTTTCCTTGGGTTAGCGGGCTACTATCGGAGATTTGTAAAAGACTTCTCCAAGATAGCTAGACCATTAACCAATTTGATGAAGAAGACCACAAAGTTCCAGTGGACGGATGATTGTGAGAAAGCCTTCCAAGAGATGAAGAAAAGACTGACGACTGCACCGGTACTGACACTTCCATCGGGAACTGATGGATTTGAAATCTATTGCGATGCATCCAAGAATGGACTGGGCTGTGTACTGATGCAGAATGGGAAGGTAGTAGCTTATGCATCCCGACAACTAAGGGTGCACGAAGTTAACTATCCAACCCACGACCTGGAGTTGGCTGCGGTGGTGTTTGCCTTGAAGATTTGGAGGCACTACTTGTACGAACCGCCATGCAAGATATTCACGGACCACAAGAGTCTAAAGTACATATTTACGCAGAAGGAACTCAACATGAGACAGAGGAGGTGGCTAGAACTTGTTAAAGACTACGACTTGGAGATCCTATATCACGAGGGAAAAGCCAATGTCGTAGCTGATGCCTTGAGCCGAAAAACAGAACACACGAGCCGAGCAGCGTGGATACTACAAGAAGAGATGTATCGGGAGTTTCAAAGGCTGAATTTAGAAGTCAAGGAGCATGGTGAAGTAGAGGGTGAGATCCGGTTATACACTATGACCATTTTACCCGCTATCTTTGATGAAATAAAGGCCGGTCAACCAGGAGATGTGAAGCTTGAGCGAGTCAAGGCCGGGATGATGGACGGGGTAAACGGACCATTTCGATTGCATGAAGACGGGAGTATCCGTTATAAGGGTAGGTGGTGTGTCCCGATGAAGTGTGAGCACATTAAAAAGCAAATCATGGAAGAAGGACACAACACGCCCTATTCGGTACACCCGGGAGGAGACAAATTGTATAAAGATTTGAAGCAAGACTTCTGGTGGCCGAGAATGAAAAACGAGGTGGCAGAGTTCGTGGCACGATGCTTAAACTGTCAAAAAGTGAAAGCCGAGAGGTGCAAGCCCAAGGGACTCGTGCAACCCTTGAAGGTGCCAACGTGGAAGTGGGACTCTATCTCGATGGACTTTGTCGGGGGTTTACCTTTAACAAAGTCCGGGAAAGATAAGATTTGGGTGATTGTTGATAGATTGACCAAGACCGCCAGGTTCATTCCCATGAATGAAACTTGGAGCATGGATAAGCTAGCGAAAGCCTACATCAAGCATGTGGTGAAGTATCACGGCGTACCCCGAGATATTGTATCTGACAGAGACTCCAGATTCCTATCTCAATTCTGGAGGGAACTTCAAGCTGCTATGGGGACCACTTTGAAGCTGAGCACTGCATTCCATCCTACTACGGACGGTCAGACCGAGAGGACTATTCAGACACTTGAGGATATGCTGAGAGCCTGTGTGCTGGACTTGCAAGGATCATGGGACGAACACTTAGACCTAATAGAGTTCTCGTACAATAACAGTTACCACGCGAGCATTAAGATGGCTCCGTACGAGGCTCTATACGGTCAAAAGTGTCGAAGTCCATTGTGTTGGGGCGATATGGTAAACCAAGTTGTCTTAGGGCCGCAATACTTGCAAGACACGATGGAGAAGATCAAACTCATTCAGGCAAGGATGAAGGCAGCACAAGATAGACAAAAATCATATGCAGACCTAGGAAGAAAACCAGCTGAATTCGAGGTGGGAGAGAAAGTACTCCTCAAAGTCTCTCCTACCAAAGGCGTTATGAGATTTGGGAAGAAGGGCAAGCTGAGTCCCCGATTCATCGGACCCTACGAGATTCTGGAGAAGGTGGGAAGAGTGGCTTACAGGTTGGCTCTACCCACAGAATTGAGTAAGGTAAGGATTAAATCCGTCCTTTCTAAATGTATTCCAAAGTTGGAAAACCAAGCTGAAACGTGTTATCGTGTGCAAGGTACACGACGTATTCCATATATCCCAACTGAAGAAGTATGTCCGTGACGAGGCACACATCTTAAACCCGGAGGAAAGGACCTCACTTTTAAATAGCTAGGATGCAGTTTAGTAGACGTTGAAATAACCCTTTACGTAATTAGGTGATCGAGTTGGATGAAACCTTGACGTATGAAGAGAGACCTGTGAAAATCCTAGACACGAAGACACGTGAAACTCGGAGGAAGGCCATTCAAATGGTCAAAGTTTTGTGGTCAAATCACTTGGCTGAAAACGGCACATGGGAGACGGAGGATGACATGAGAAAACGTTATCCTGAGCTATTTAGTCAAGGTAAAGTTTTTAGTTACGGGGACGTAACCTCTTTTTAAGGGGGGTAGAATGTAACACTTAGTTATTTTGTACCTATCGATAGTAGGTATTAGCCTATGCTTCGGGGCGAAGCATCTTTTAAGGAGGATAGAATGTGACACTCCAAAAAAGAAAAAAAAAATTAATTAATAGTTTTATTAGTGGGATAAATCATTACAAAAGTGAGATTTTAATAATCGAGTGAATCAGACAAAACATCAAAAAATTATGACAGATAAAAATATTTCAACGATGGAAGTAACATTTATATGATAATAATGAAAGTGACAATTTTGTAACATTAATGGTTACACATATGACAAATATTAAAGGTGACGTTTTATAAACATAATAATGTAGCACGTTTTAAAACAATTTAAAAATCTAAATTTAAGTTTAACTACTCAAACTACCGTGTGAATGATAACTCAGCTAAACCTCAACAATCAAAACACAAGTTTAATATCTAGCCATGCTTAAAAATAACTAAAGGTCGTATTACTCCTAGGCAAATTAAAAAAAAAAGTCTTCACCAAGGACTAGACCACTTCTACGTACCCTAAACATGGAATGTTTTTTTTAGCATTACTGCAGCTAGCCACATACGGGAGTATAAGGAAATTCATATGAATGCTGCGTATTACATATGAATCGTTACATACGATTCAACGTCTCTCTTATTGCCTTCCATATGAAAGTTGCGTTAAAAGGAAAGACCAATAATTGAAAGTAAATGCAAAAGATTTCTTTACGTATAACTCAAAGCCTATAACCCTCCATGCGCGTATATATAAAGACCTTGCGGCAACCTACGCTGCAACACTCTTTGCGAACAGAAAACCGCAGCAAAAATATAAACACCTATATACTATATCACATGCACGAGAGAAAAGAAAGTGAGGAAAAGAGAAGAAAGAAATAGAGAGGAGCGAGAGAACGGGACGGAGAAATGAATGATGCCGGAAGGGAAGAAGATCGCTGCCGTTGGCCGGACCTTCACGCCGGAGGAAGAGGGAGGAGCTCTAACTAGCTGCTGCGTCGCCGGGCTAGGTTGCTGACTCCGAAGATCACCATCGCCGAGAGACTCCACTACGTACCCTTACCTTTCCACCGTCCATCGTCCCGTAGAGGTAAGCCTGCGTTTTTCTTTTGTTTCCGGCGTAGCATGCGAAGGGGAAGAAGAAGACGATCATACTCCCCTGATGTTTAATCAGACTTTGGGCTGGATTGTTTTAATTAAGAATTTGGGCCAGTTAACAATTGAAGGTACGGCTAGGCTGATTAGTGGAAGAATGAATTAATAATAATAATAATAATAATAATAATAATAATAATGATGATGATAATAATAATAATAATAATGGATTGATTCTTAGTTGTAAAATTTATGATTATCAGTGGACTTATTAGTTTAAACTTGAACTTTAATCGTTATCAGTTAAATCGGACTAATTGAATTATTTGGCTTACATTTAGATAAACCGACTAACGAATGTAAAATTAAAACAACCATGAAATAAAGTAGGCAGTTTAGTATAATAATAGTACCACAAAATCCTACATCATCGATCTGCTTATTGGAACTAATTTATTAATCACTAATAAGGACAAGGATTAATTTAATTGATTAAAATGAATAATTTGAATTACTCGGGTAAATAAGATAATCAATTTAACTTATAGATTTTTGGACTCAACTGTTTTAGTATTAGTAATTGATGGATCATAATATGAACTAATTAAAATTTGGACTATTATAATAACTAGCGGACTGATTAGTAGACTATAATAAAATAGGACTAATCAAAATATTCGATTAACCTAGAGTATACGAACAAAATCACTTATTGGGGACTTTTACATTAATTAAACATAGAACAGTAAAATGAATAGGGAGAAGGGTAGGGCGAATAAGCTATAGTTTAGAATGATTATTGATTTTGGAAATTTTAAAATAATAGATCGTGAACTGGGAGAGGAAGCCGTTAGAGAAGCTTGTTAGGATTATCTGTGTGCAATTTGAGGTAAGTCACATTGCCAACAAAATTATATTTTTCCTCATAAATAATTATTTGCTTGATATATGATGATGGTATGAATATTTTGAATGATGAATTTGTGAACAAGTTGTATCGTTGGATTATATGAGATATTTTGGGAAGATATAAAGTTAAGAATTTAAGGATAATAATCCTTGTGGTGAAATTCTGTCCAAGAGACATAAATATGAGATTTTTGGAAAGACAAGATAAAAGACTGTTTTCATAACTGGGGGCACCGCGGGAGAAATCCGTAGGTGTCGGGCCACCTTCGCGTCCGTTAATGGTGAGGGAGGGTTAGGACTACTACTACTTGAATTGAGAGGTTTAAAATAAATTAAATGAATTTGGAGGGTTCGGTAATTACCCCGAGCAATTGGGCATTAGATCCCTTTTATTAGAGCAGTAGTAGTACCTATTCTCTTAAGGGTCTTTGAACACAGAACTTAGGGAGTATATCCCATTTGGAGTAGGGAGACGTTGACGTCAGAACTACTTAGACTTCGTACTACTCAGAGGGTTTGGAATCCCTTTAGGGGGTGTGCACACTTAAGGTAGAAGTCTAGATTCTAACAGAGGAGATGAGGTACCGAGAGGAGATCGGAGTGACCGTACAAAACAACGGTTCACTGGGCTCAGGAATCGAGGTAACGCTTGAGCACCGCCCGTCTAAATGACTAGGAGGAGTAGCTATAAAGCTATTTTGAGGAAAAACAAATATTTTTGTACTTGTAGAATTTTTTCTTTGGAATACTTACAAGAATTATTGAAGGAACTTTTTGAAAATGTTATCACTCTTTTTGAAACTAAATTATTGGAAACTCGTTTTTGTATATATTAGATACAAATGCTTATTTTTCAACAAAACTATTATTTTACGGGGTTGGGTGGGATTTACTTAGCGAAAGCTAATTTTTTGTGTTATTTGTTTCTTTCATTTTCTTATGCTACAGATGAGGTGATATATGAAGATTGATTCCTTGAGAGCGCTCCTAGAAGACTTTTAGAGTAGCCTCGTTTAGAATAAACTCTGTTAGATTTCATTATTTCAAATGTTGAATTTAGTAATTGCTTTAGATACATTTATGGTGGATAGCCTTAGCATCCAGTCAGTTTAGGCTGGGTGTGGCGGTAACACGCCCCTTATTCTTGTTATTGCTTATTTCCGCTGCAAACAAATTTGAAAGTTCTGAATAAATAATAAAAGTTTATTTCTTTAAGTATTATTTTGGAAAGAAAATTTGGGGGTGTTACAAGTTGGTATCAGAGCCCTTAGTTTTCCGAAGGGATGAGAACACAAGGTAATAGGTTGTAGGGAGAAATTCTGTCACAAAGACGATAACAGTCTAAGCTGGTTGGTGCATAATTGAGCCTTTGCGCTCGTCCAACTAACTGGGAATTTCTCCTTGTGCTGAAACTTTGTTGTTCGAAATCCTGGAAGAAAACTTTGGAAATTATACCTTTGAAAATGGGAATTTTCAAAAAAAAAATAGGAAATAAAATAGCTAGGAAATAACCTCCTAGGAACGTGGTGAGGACTTTGTGAGTATTATTCTTTTCTTTGCATGAATATGATGATAATTGTGATGATTGTGGGCCCATATGGGAACCCCAAATGTTGAAGGAATGCCTAGCAAGGCAAATTTTTAAAGTGGCCAAGGTATGTACGAACACTATGTGCAAAGAACATGTTCCTATGCGAACTGTGAATCTTGTGTGTGATTGCATGTAAGATACAATTCATTTTTGTGATATATATATATATATATATATATATATATATATATATATATATATATATATGGCCTATGGAACCCTTGATTCTAGGATCCCTAGGGAAAGTAGGAAAAATTTCTCACTAATACTAAGTATTTATTATTTTATGGAGACGCCATGCCTCCAAGAAGGGACCCGAATGCCGTGCCAACCAACGCGGAATTGGCTCAGACCGTGCACCTACTGAGTCAACTCACTCATACCATTGCAACTACGGTACTCCAAAACAACCAGCCGCGTAACAACGGCAACGACATGGAAACCTGGGTAGCGGTGCGAAATCCACCGAGTTTCCTAGGGCAAGAAGATCCAACCATTCTCGAGAATTGGATACGCACTTTTGACAAGCTATTTGACACAACCAATTGCCCAGAAGAGCAACGAATTGGCATCGCTGTTTATTATCTGCATGAAGAAGCAGATAGATGGTGGGTTAATGTGGGACCAGGATTGCGCGCCCAACCAGATTTCACCTGGGAACGGTTTAAGCGTACACTGCGGAAAAGATTCTACCCGCCACACGTGCAGGCGGAAAATTATGACAAGTTTCTGCATCTAAAGCAAGGGGAGATGATGGTGCAGGACTATCACTCTCAATTTGTCTCGCTGACGGAGTAGGCAATGCCGTGGAAGACCGGGAGAATATGCTTGTTGCATTTGTTGAGTCCGGCATGCTTTAGTGACTGGCACTTGTTTACTAGCCCGAACAAGCTCTTCCATGGGTGATGGAGGTATGCCCCATTGAAATTTGATAGCTTGGGGAGAAGGGAAGCATAACCTAGAGCTGTTACGTCCTTGAGAAGGTCTGGGATGGATGGCATAGGATCATAATTGTCGTGGTCCGGTAGCTCTAGTGTGGACCGCAGTGTGGACGGTGTCAGAATCATCCTCATATTGTTCAACTTGGTCAGGATTTTGGAGCGGTCCTTTACTGACTCGGTGTGCATGTGGCCCCAAATTTGTTGCAGGTATATCTGTGGCACTAGTTTGGTGTTTTTGAATGCGGGCCAGAGATAGTGACCCTTCATAATCGTCGGGATGACCGGGGTCCTGGCACTTGAACACCGTCAGGTCTAGCTGGTAGTTGTTGTCTAGCACCTTGATCCATTTCCCTCGTGGGTAGATGGTATTGGCAATTTGAGCTTGGTTTGTGCCTGACATAATGAACTGAAAAAGCAGGGGGTCAGCACATTAGTCCTTTGTGGGTGTTTTTTTTGTTGTTATCTGATGTTTTTGGATTTTTAAAAAAACTTGTTGCACGTGGACTTCATAAAAAAATTCTAAGGCATAACCTCAAGATCAAAATATCGAGGTTCAAAAACTCGATATCAAGATCTCGAGGTTTAAATCTCGAGATCAAGATCTCGAGGTTTAAATCTAGAGATCAAGATCTCGAGGTTTAAATCTCGAGATCAAGATCTCGAGGTCTAAATCTCGAGACCAAGATCTCGAGGTCTAAATCTCGAGATCAAGATCTCGAGGTCTAAATCTCGAGATCAAGATCTCGAGGTCTAAATCTCGAGATCAAGATCTCGAGGTCTAAATCTCAATATCAAGATCTCGAGATCTAAATCTCGAGATCTCGGCTCGAAGTCGAAACGATGAGATCGAGATCCACGAGAGTTAAACCTCGAGAAGATGATTCCCGAGATCGCCTCGAAGATCTGTGAAGAAGAAAACCACCTGCAAAAACACAAGTATACAAAAACGATGAAACATAAACCTTTTCTGAGACACTTTTCGAGATCTGCAGTTAAAAAAGAAGCGAAAACTTTTTCAAAATGAATGATGTAAAGCGGGCGTTTGCGAGAAATGATTGAACGATGGCGTTAGTTAGGTTTATGAACTAAGAAGCAACCTTAGATTTCGAGATCGAGTGATAGAACAGAGGAGATTGAAGGTAGATTCGAGAGAAGAGCAGCAGAGGTCAGGGGCTCAAGGTTTGCGAGATTTCAATCGGAAAGGAAAAGATGAGGGGTGAAGTGGATATCTCGCCTTTTATATTCGAAAACCAGTGAGTGTGGGCCTTGCGAGAAATTATTTTGGCCCAAGTAACTGGTACTGGGCCCGGGTTGAGGTTTTAAAAGCGATTTAGACCCAACATGCAGTAAAATACTCCCCCCCTCGATCAGTACACGCGTTAAAGAAGAAAGAAAGAAAGAAAGAAAGAAAGAAAGAAAGAAAGAAAGAAAGAAAACACACACATGCAACTCACACACACTATTTTTGTATTTTTCTGGGTTTTCTCCCCCTCAACACATGCAACGCACACTGTGTACAGATGCAACTCACACACACTCTTTTTGATATTTTTCGCTTTTTCTCCCCCTTGACACATGCAACGCACGCACACTATTTACAAGTCCCACACACACACACACACTTTTACAGACCAGTGGAGATGAAATTACATGGGCTCGAGGTTCAACATGCCCAATTTGGATACCAGGAACTGGAATCGTTTTTCATCCAGATCCTTAGTGAACAAATCAGCCAGTTGAAGCTCAGATCTTACAAAGTACATATCAATATCCCCTTTCTCCACGTGGTCTTTGATGAAATGATAGTGCAGATCGATGTGTTTGGTGCGGGAGTGGTGAATCGGGTTGCTGGTGATGGCGATGGCGCTCTGTGAATCACTGTAGATCGGGATGTGACGGAACGTGTACCCGTAGTCTTTTAGCTGAGTCTTCATCCATAATATTTGTGAACAACAACTAGCGGCCGCGACATATTCTGCCTCAGCTGTAGATGTTGACACACAATTCTGCTTCTTGGAAGACTAACAGACTAACTTCTCACCCAAGAATTGGGCGCCTCCCGAGGTACTCTTTCTATCCATTCTCCAACCCGCAAAATCAGCATCCGAATATCCGACAAGGTCAAAACATGAGTGCTTGGGGTACCACAGGCCTAAGTTTACAGTGCCTTTGAGGTACCTCAAGATTCTTCTCACAGCGGTCAGATGAGATTCTTTCGGATTCGCTTGGAACCGTGCACATAAGCATGTGGAGAACATTATATCAGGCCTGCTAGACGTGAGGTAAAGCAAAGATCCAATGATTGCCCTGTAGTTGGTGGCATCTACTGGTTTCCCTGAAGGATCAGAGTCCAGCTTGCTGTTGGGGACATAGGGGTCGTCATGGATGGCTTGCCGTCAATGTGAAATCTTTTCAACATATCCAGAATGTACTTGGACTGATTGATAAAGATACCATCTTGTAGCTGTCAGACCTGCAGGCCTAGAAAGAAGTTCATTTCTCCCATCATGCTCATTTCAAACTTGGTTTTCATGAGTTTCTCAAAGTGTTTGCACAGACGCGGATTTGAGGAGGCAAAGATGATGTCATCGACATAGATCTGAATCAGATTAATATCATACTTTTGTCGCTTGATGAACAGTGTAGTATCAATCTTTCCTTTGGAGAAACCTGAATCAACCAAAAACTCTGTCAAGGCATCGTACCAGGCTCTTGGAGCTTGTTTCAACCCGTAGAGTGCCTTGTTCAGTTTGTACACGTGGTCAGGGTACTTGGGATCTACAAATCCTTCGGGCTTAGAAACATAGACTTCTTCCTCTAAAACTCCTTTGAGAAAGGCAGTCTTCACGTCCATTTGAAAGACGGTGAAGTTTTTGTGAGCCGCGTATGCAAGACAGAGGCGGATTGCTTCAATTCTCGCTACAAGCGCAAATGTTTCATCATAGTCTATGCCCTCCTGCTAATTGTACCCTTTTGCGACCAATCTAGCTTTGTTGCGCACGACGATACCTTCTTCGTCCTTCTTGTTCTTGAACACCCATTTAGTGCCTATGATGGATTTCTGTGATGGTCTTGGCACGAGTGTCCACACTTGTAGTCTGTCAAATTGATTGAGCTCATCTTGCATGGCAATCACCCAATCAAGATCAAGTAGTGCTTCAGAGACTTTGGATGGTTCATTCATGCTTAGAAAACAAGCATAGTGACATTCATTCACCGTAGCTGATCTCGTACGTACACCTTGACTCGGATCACCAATTATTTGTTCAACAGGATGAGCTTTCGTCCATTTCCTTTCATGAGTCATAAGAATTGGAGTAATGATTGGTTGATCCGAGTCCTCATAAGGAATAGTGTGCTTTTGAGCAGTAGTGTTGTGAAGAAGAGATGATTCTGGAGTTGTATCAAACCCGTGATCCTCAACTTCTTCTGGTTTAGATTGAGGGGTTGACGGTGTAGATGGTATGTCTTCTAGACTGGGTAGAAGTGGGATCAGTGGGGTAGGACTAGGTTGTGGTGGAGGTGTTGTTGTTGCGGGACGTGGATTCTCATAAAATTGTTTGAATAGTGAATCGAGAATCACACAGTCAGGTGAAATTTGTGGAATGACTTCATCAGAGGATTGTTGCGGTTTAGAAGAGGAAGGGTCTGCCAAGAAGTGCTCAGAAGCGAAGTCTGCCATTTCATAGAACGTTACATTCACACTCTCTATGACAGTTCGTTGATCTCTCAAATAGATTATGTATGCTTTTGACTGTGTAGAGTAGCCAAACACTTTAAAGAAGGAGATATCTGGGGTTCTGTTGAAGAGAATCTCATAGGGGGTCTTGTCGAAGCGTTTATGGATGGACGTTCTGTTTTGTGTGAAGCACGCTGTATTGATGGCTTCAGCCCACATGAAGTGAGAGAGCTTAAACTGGATCAGCATGGTGCGGTGCTTCAAAAAGTGTTCTATTTTTCCTCTCAACCACCCCATTTTGTTGTGGAGTCTTGGCTGCAGAGAACTGTTGTGTGATACTCTGAGATTCATAGAACTCAGTGAGAACCTGATTTTTTAATTCAGTGCCATTGTCTGTTCGGGTTATCCTTACACTCTTCTGAAGGAGGTTCTGAATAGTTCTGATGAAGGTCATAATGATTCCTGCAGTTTCGTCTTTGGAACGAAGAAATTTTGTCCATGTGTACCTTGAGAAGTCGTCAACAATAACAAGTGTGTACTTGCGACCATTGATGCTTTGGACTCTCATAGGTCCACACAGATCCATGTGAAGAAGTTTCAGCGGATGAGTGGATGATGGAACAGGCTTTGACTTGTGGGAGCTTCGCGTCATTTTGCCTAGTTTGCAGGCACTAAAATGATTTTCAGCGGAAGACTTCAACAGAGGAAGCCCCTTCACAAGTTTCTTGGAGGATAAGATGGAAAGATTCTTGAAGTTCAGATGGGAAAGACGCCTGTGCCACAAACTGTTTTGCTCAGTGGAAGCTTTTGATAACAGACAGATGGAAGAAGTTGCTTGTACACTTTTCAGGTCAATCGTGTACAGGTTTGAGGTCCTGGTACACGTTAATAATGAGTTCCCCAAACTGTCAGAGATACAGCATTGGTCAGATTTAAATTTCACCTCCATTCCACTATCGCAGAACTGTCCTATGCTCAGTAGATTATGTTTGAGCCCTTTGACAAATGAAACAATTCTTATTGTGACACTTGGGCAGACAACATCTCCAAAGCCAAGAATAGGAGATGATGCATCATTCCCAATTCTGATGTTCCCTCTATAATAGTTGGTGTAGTTGCTCAACACATGTTTCATTCCGGTCATGTGGGTTGAGCATCAAGAATCTAAGTGCCACACATGACCGCCCTGCAAAACAATTAAGCAAATTTAGGTCCCCATCTTTGAATGGGTCTTTCCTCATCAACAACAAACACCTTTTTGAATTTTGCTTTTAGCTGTGATCCAAAGTCAGAAGCTTTTTCACTAAAAGATTTTTCTTTTATGGATTCTGAAGTAGCCAGTACTGCCTTTGCAGTGGGTCTGGTTCTGGGAGCCCACTTTGTAGTTTCAGTTTTAGTAGGTCCGTTTTTAGGGACCCACTTAGCAGTTTGAGATTTAGTAGGTCCATTTTTGGGGATCCACTTTGCTGTTCAGTTATGGTAGGTCCGCTCTTGGGGACCCATTTAGCAGTGATGGTTTTAGTGGGTCTGTTCTTGGGAACCCACTTTTGATTGGCTGTGGGAGAAGTATAGACTTTAGCTGTGTGATTGAATGGTTGTTTGGTGAGTTGGGACTTAAAAGTTTTCTCTCGAGAGAGTTTGTTCAAATGTTTCTTAGAGTGAACTTTGAGGGGATATTTTAGGTTTGGAAGACAGAAAGTTCCCTCAAAAGTTCTACTCTCATTTTGTTTACTTTGTTTAACCTCTCTCCGAGGTTGCACCTGAACAACATTCACATCACATTCGTAATTATGGGGGTCGGGAACAGAATAACCATAAGTATCAGTTGAATTATAAGAAGGGCATTGTTCAAAAGACAAAACAGGATTTTTCAGCTTGGGACTCAAGGCTGAATTCCTGACAGAATGTTTGATTGATGTAGAGCTACAGTTTTTCTTAGAATAAAAAATGGAACTTGAGCAAAAATTGGTCTTCTGGTCTTGAAAAACATTCTTCTTTCCTTCAGTAATGTCTTTCCTTTTCAGCCTCCACTCTTCCTTCTTCTTCCATCTCTTGTTCACTTGTTGTCCGCGGACAAAAGAGAAGAGGGGTGACTGGACGTTTCTTTTGAAAAATTAGTTTGGTTAGGAGAAATGTGAGTTTCCTTTTGCGCTGTACTAGAAGTGGATTTAGAAGTTGTTTTAGAGTGATACTTAATGCTCAGCTGGTTAAATTCATTTAAGAGTGTTTCCCAGTTACTCTCAAAGCCTTTCTTTTCTGTTTCAAACCTTTCTCTCTCATTTTCTAAGGTTTCTGAAGATCTTTAAGCTTTCGGGCCATTGGAAAGATACAAGGTTCCTTTCCAATTTTAGAAATACCTACTCTTGGAGGTGGGTCTAAGGGATGTCCCAAGTGTGGTACATCCTTCACAACAGCATAAGGATCCAAACACTCATTAGTAGAAAATTCTTGACCTTTGCCTGTGAGACTTTTTTCATTTAAATCAGTATAATTGCAAGAAATTTCAGCTTTTGGGTTCTTTCTCTTTTCTTCTTCTTCTTCTTCAGCATTTTCCTTTTCACCGGTATAATGCATTTTTTGAACATATCCTAGTCTCATGTGATCTAAGTCATAAAGCTGAATGCAATCAACTTTCTTTAGATAGCATGGATTAGACATGACAAGCCCGGATCTGGGATTATAATACCGGTCATCACTAATTTGATTTAAGAAGATAGTTTGTTCAGATTGACCTCTTATAGCAATTAAATCCTCAAGTTCTTTGATTTTGCTAAAGAGAGTATTTCTTTGATTGTCAAGAACATTTTTATCAGCTTTTTCTGTACTTAGCTCTATTTCAGTTTGAAACAATTTATCAGTCAGATCAGCAACCTTGAGTGTTAACTCATCAAGTTCGAGTGTCATCTTTTTTACAACTTGCTTCTCATTTTCAAGTTGTATGCTTAAAGAGGCCTTCTGGTCAAGACACTCAACAAAGGCTTTGTAATTATTGTCTAACCTCTCCCTAAGGTCTTTAAATGTGTCATCCTTATCCTATAAGAATTGACCTTGTTTAGAGCAAGAACACTGAGAGTCAGAGGTACTTACAGTGGTGTTTGAGCTTTCACTTTCGGGGATCGCAGCATCACCCTTTTCTTCTTCTTCATCTTCCACTAATGTCATCAGTGCATAGTTCTCCTCCTCTTCCTCATCAGATGAATCATCTGCCCAATGATCTTTTTCTGCAAGCAGAGCAGCATTCTCCTCTTCTTTTTGAACCAACAACATTTTCTGTTTGTTCCAGATCATCTTCTGTTTGTAAAAGTTGGCGTCTTTGTCCTATTACTTGGGTAGACGACAGTCTTTCTAAAGATGTCCGGGCTTTCCACAGTTATAGCATACAAGAGATTCATCAGCAGTTGCTCTTCCAGATGTCCCCTGATCATGGGTCCTCTGTTTGTAGTTTGAGGAAGAGGTTCTTAGTTTGTTTGAGGAGTTGTTCTTTTTTCCCCACTTCTTGGTCAAGAGTGCCATTTTTCTCTGCAACTATACCATTTCATGCTCAAAGTCCACCTCTTCATCACTTTCTTCTTCTTCTAACTCAGAGACAACTTTCTTTTTCTTCTTCAGGACCTTCGTAGATCTCTGTGGTTGGGCTGCCGTTACAAGAGCTAATGGTTCATGTGTGTACCGTCCTTCTAGTTCAGCAGCATCATTTTCAATTGATCTCAGATGGTCACGTAAGGTGCAGAGATCTACTTCATCAAGGTCCAAGCCAGTCCTTACTTCTTTTACAGTTTTCCTCCACTCTGGGATCAGACTTGACATGAATCTAATATTCATCTCCATGTTGGATTTGAATATTTTGATCTTTCTTAGTTCATTTATTAGTGTCATAAACCTTTTGTGGGTTTGTATTAGAGATTCCCTAGGTAGGGCCTTGAATGAATCACAGGCTGTCAGAGTGCTGGCTTTCTTGGTTTTCAGTCCAATGGAAGTTCCCTGCAGAAGTTTAGCAACCTCATCCCACATTTCCTTTGTCGTCTGCATACTGTCAATCATAACAAAAATGTCATTTGGGATTGCCTGCAACAGGTATGTTTTGACAGTGAGATGATCAGCCTTCAATCTCTCCATGTCCTCAGCAGTGTATCCATTTGGTGTTTTGATCCGTCTGACTTGTTCTATTGGGGGATTGTTGGTATCGATTCCAGGAACAATGATCCATAACTCTGCAGGTCCCTGTGTGAGTGATTCGAACAGTTGAGAAGAGTTGTCTCGATTTTCAAGAAAGTTGAGAAATCGGTTCTTCCACATTTGGTATTCTCCATTTCGGAGACATGGTGGATTGCTGCTGTTTCCTTGCGCTGCTGAGTCATTTGTTGCCATTGCTGTATTAAAACTGACCGTTCGAGATATTGATCAGAAAAATTTTAAAAGGCAGGAAGTCGAGATCCTGAGTATCGAAGTCCTGATCTCGAGATTTTAGATTTCGATATGGGATTATCGAGATTAAGGTTTCGAGATTTGAAGTACGAGTTTCAAAAGTCGAGTTTATAGATATCGAGATTTCAAATATCGAAATCTGAATTTTGAGATTTGAGATGTTGAGATCTGAAACTTCAAGTTTGAATTTCGAGTTTTCAAAAGTCGAGATCTAGATGTCAAGATCCGTGTATCGAGATTCTAATGTCGAGATTTCAGAATTCGAGATCCTGAATGTCGAGATCCTGCAGATTAAAAAATTCGAATTTTCAAGATCGGAAAACTGTTTTCTGTAGTCCTTGATGTCGAGATCCTCCTGTGAAAATTTCAGCTCGAAAAAGCTAAACAGAGCTTGTAGAAAAGGTAATCTCGAGATCTACCTGTCGAGATCTCTTAAACAAGAAGTTTGCGAAAAACAAAATCTAAGGTATATTGCTTGATCGTCTAAACAGCGCGATCTCAATAGTATAACTTTTATAGCTTTTTGATCAAGAACAAGAGTACAGATGATAAAAACGAAAAAATATAGATGAACAAAGAAAAATAGCAGTCTTCGTCGTTGTTCTTCTGATCAGTTCTCGATCGGCTCTGATACCATTTGTTAGTCCCTGTTTTGTAGATTACAGCAATAGAGACTGATATAGCAAAGATTAAAGTAGCAGAAAGATAAATAATCTGAGATCCTTTAAACTCCTCTTTGATATATCGTGAACTTCTACACAGAATGATGAGCGCTAAGGCTATTAAGATCGAATGCAAAAATTACCGCAAACCTAAGCCTTATGCGCCTTTTTATATACGAGTCCTAGATTAGGAGTTCCTTTCAAATAACGTAGAATTCGTTTCACAGCCAGCAGATGGGATTCTTTTGGATTTGCTTGAAAGCGACACTACTACATTTTCGAGCCTAATGTAACGTTATTTTTGTAACAGCTAGTAAAAGCGTTACATTAAGTTCATCTATTGTAATGGTTATATATCATTTGGTTCATTTGCGTAACTACTGTTACATACTGTTACATTTGGTTCATCTATTGTAATGGTTATATATCATTTGGTTCATTTGCGTAACTATTGTTACATACCGTTACATTTAGTGTGATTCTAATGTAACACTATTTTATATATATATATATATACAGATATTCGCTTAAAAAATGTTACACTTTTTGGTAGACTAAGGTAATATTTTACGAAAAGATTTTAGCGCATAGATAAATGAAATTCATATCACGTTTAGTAATAAGTAAAACATCACGCCAAAATAAAATATGTTAAGGGCAAACAACATCCTTTTTAATTAAAATCATTCTTACTATCCATTTCCTATCCCTTAAATCCTGGTCACTAAAATTATTTACTACACATTTTACTGGCGCCAAGCCAAAATTGTCGCGCCCTACAAAACTCTTAAATTTTTATTTTTCTTGTACTACTAAGTATCTTTTTTCCCCTTCCCTTATTAGAATCGAAAAACCCTGTAGCCCTGCTCCAAAATGAATTCCCGCCCGGCTAACCCTCGCTCTTTTGGGTTTTTCACAAGTACACATGAAACCCTCGAAACATAGCAGCACCGTACGAATTCCATCTTCTCCCAATCGCCATCCTACAAATCCAATCATCTTAGAAGCTAGTCTGTGAAGGAAAAAATCTGATCTGAGAAGCCTTTTTTACTACTCTACGAGGAAAAGTTCTTGCACTCCAAAGACGAAAAGGATTAAGTTCTTTTTACTTTTCATATATTTGTATGTCCGTCGAAGAATTGAAAGTTGCATTTCCAGAAGTTTGTTTGTTCTACGAAGTTGGCCGCAAAAGTTCTTCAGGTAAATTCCCTTTGAGTTCATTCCTTAGCAATAATAAGTGGAAGATTCTTCTAATTTAGCTTATGTACAATCTGAATCGATATATTCCACATAATTTGCCTAAAGTTATTCAGCAATAAACCTAAAGTTTATCTTTAATAACCTGCATAAACTCCCCAATAATCCTAAAGTTATATTGCACTTTGATTTTATCTTGATTCCATATGTTTATTAAGAGGCCACATGGAGAATGTAGTTAACAAGCAAAGTGTTATTCAGACTGTCCATCAACAGATATGTTCAACGCCTTCACACAACTCTACCATGACTTTAAACAGTTCGTCATTCTATTAAGAGTGATACTTAAGGTTATGCCTATAAGGTGTTTGTGAATAATCCCTAGGACACACAAAAAAGATCTTGACACATGACGTTGTTTTTGGGATGGAGAGATCGCATGTTTGCACAATACTTCATCATTTCTTTCTATTAGCAAAGAGTAACAATACATCTTTTGATGAAGGGTCTGACAAGCACCCTTTGTTCAAGGATATTGAAAGTAAAGATCAGTCAGCACAACCTGGTCACGATGAACAAAACAATTACACAGATCCCAACAATCATGTGAAGCATTCTCTATTACAGAATATTACTGATTCTCAGATTTTAGTTTGTTGTGAGGATATTATATATTTGCTCTCTTTAAAGTGTGTTCTCCAGGTAACTTTCTGTGTTAAAACTTGTAATATTAGTAAGCCTTGTACTTCCTTGAGTTGTGATAAGTGGTGTTCTTACAGGGTAATAACATTACTCTTCATGAAGTGAATCTTGATAAACCTTGTTGTTGGACTGGTTTGTTCAAGAGTGATGATGGAGAATGTAGGTTGATCATTGTATACCGAATAGGAGATATTGAAATTCGGTAACTCCTATCAGTTTCTTGTTGTTAATGAGCCTGAACTAATTTTACTGAATACACTGTTACAATTTTATTTTCCTTGCAATGCTTTATGATTCATCTTGATGTCTTTACGTATTAATGTACTCGTCCACGATTTCATCTCTGGTAGATCTTTAATTTGTTGGATCTTAAGTTACTGGGAGGAAGTAAATAATTGCAGTATAATAATCATTTCTTTTTCAAAAAATTATTTAGATGAGTCTTATTCTAAAAAACAAATGAACTGATTATATATAAATATCTAACATCGGTGCTTAATTATTTGAAATATTTGTTTACAGGTGAGGGATTCACATGAGGATGAAGATGGTATGGAATCAAATGATGAATGATGCATACTCATGACTAACTTGAGCTTCTCCTAGTAGTAGTGATAAACAATAATATTTTGCTATGTGAACATGTTGTTCAACATTTTGCTACTTATTTAATTATCAAACTCATGTCTCTGTCAAAGAGCTTTTAACATAGCTACTTTGCATGCTTTTGAACAACTTAAGTTGCTTGGTTTGTAATGTAATTGATTTAATGTTGGCGCCAACATTTGTTTCACTTTTGTATGTAATTATAATTAAATGGGCGGCTAGTTACATTCATGGCTATTGGTGTGTAAAAACATCCTGGCTGCATGTGTGAAAATATATAAACCGTTACATTACATAATTAATCAGGGCCAATGTATTTTCAAAACTGTTACATTACATAATTAACCAGGGCCAATGTATTTTCAAAACCGTTACCACTTTGCATGTTACATACTGTTACATTAGTACTCGATCTGTTGTAACATTTATGGCATCTTATGAGGACCATTACAATTGGTCATAAATTTCGTTACAAGCCGTTACATTAGAGCAAATGCAACGCGAGCGAATGTAACGACGAGAAACTATTACAATAAGTCAAATGTAACAGTTTTTGGACCAAATGTAATGAATTCCGCTGTTACAAAAGACCCGAAAATGTAGTAGTGCGAGCACAGAGACAAGTAGCAAACATAATATCAGGTCGACTCGACGTCAGATACAGCAACGAACCAATCATTCCCCTATAAGTGGTAAAACATTCACAGGCTTTTCCGATGGGTCAGAATCAAGCTTGCAGGCTGGAGTAATCGGGATTTTCACAGGGATGCTGTTCTCTTAACCGTATTTCTTTAGCAAATCATGAATGTACTTGGACTGATGACGAACACTTTGTCACGGTGCGTCAAAATAATTTTCAATACTAACACTTATACGTAGTATAGCGTAGTAGAGTTCGTATCCACAGGGAAAGGAATAATTCTCTTTTTATGAAACTTAGTAAATAAAGGGGGGATTTGGATTGAGTGATTTAATTTAATTAAAAACTAAGATGAACGACTTATATGAGACTTAATTCAAAGATAAAAAGGACTTGACATTGCTACTCTCCACTTGATATATTTTAGTCGATCATTGTTATATCTATAACTTATTCCCTCTCGAATACTCAATCGGGGAGTATATCCACTTCATCGAGGGTAGTTATTAACAACGACCGTTCATTAATAATCCTTACTATTAATCAAATATAGAACAACGCCTTATACCGATTTAATAGTAGCATTTAATCTTTCTAACTCCTTGATGAAATCAATTGAGATTGATAACCTCAACACAACGATTTCGGTTTAACCAACAAAATTAATCCCTCTTAAGTTTATTAATCACGACTGTGCATTAATAAACCGAAGTTACTCACTTGTGAAACCATCAACGATTAACCATCGGTTCGTTGATCGTTTCTAGTAACAATTAATATATGAAACAAAACTAGTTGATCCTTTAAGTAATGTTCAAAATATTAATATGAAATATGAATAGGAATTAATTAATATTCAAAGAAGAATATTATTAACGAAGATGAATCCTACTATAATTAATATCAAGATGTTAACTAATTGTCATCTTAGCAACACTCCCCAACATTAATATAGAGGAAGAAAATACTACTCTAACTAATGTCAAGATATTAACTAATTGCCATCTTAGCAACACTCTCCAACATTAATATAGAGATAGTATTAAGGAAAGAACTAATAATTAATATTCAAGGGAAGAGGTTAAGAAAATAACTCACAACTTTAATAATCAACAAGCTTCAAGAGCAACACGAGGAATTAGAAGTTTAGCTCCTCATTTGGAGACTAAACATAGCTAGAAAAATATAAAGAACTGTTATTCTAAACTGAGCTTAAGAGTATAGCAGAAGGTATGATTTTTAGAAAAGGAAAAGAGTGCTATTTATAGGTGTTTTTCAACACCTTTGGCCGGGTACCCGACCGGGTGAAGTACTTACCCGACCGGATCCGGTCAAAATCAGATAATCCGCCACGTTCTGGTGATCTTCGCACGCCGGGTTGTCCCCGGTCACTTCTCACCCGACCGGGTGAGGTATAGGGCCCAACCGGGTCCAGCTCTTTCCTCAGCAGTTCGGTTTTCAAATCAGACCCGACCGGGTGAAGTCTTCTACCCGGTCGGGTATTTGCTCCTGGACAGTCAAAATTCCTTTTTCTTCACTTCAAAGTCCTCCTTTTCAACACCTTAATTCCTAATTCTACTTTACAGCTTACAAATGAGAACTAAAATACAATTACAACTAAAATCACACAAATGTTTACAAACTAAATAAAACGTCAAACAATCACCATTAATCAAACATAAAAACATATAATTATGCACTACTAATTAGTGTGCATCAACTGATGAATAAAGATTCCATTGTGCATCTTTTTGACTTGTAGTCCAAGAAAGAAATTCATTTCACCCATCATGCTCATTTCGAACTTTGATTGCATCAGACTTCCAAATGCAGTGCATAGGGTCGGATTAGTGGAACCAAAAATAATGTCGTCAACGTAGATTTGAACCAAGATGATGTTAGACCCATGACGCTTGATGAATAGAGTAGTATCAATTGTTCCTTTTGAGAAGCCAGAATCAACCAGGAAATCAGATAATTCCTCATACCAAGCTCTCGGGGCTTGTTTGAGTCCATACAAAGGTTTATCCAGACGATAGACGTAATCTGGATATTTCTCACTGATGAAGCCTTCTGGTTGATCAACATAGACTTCTTCTTTCAAGATTGTAAGGAATAATTGTAATTAGATTTTGATGATGCTATATTAATTAGGACTTTAGAGTACCCCTCTTTAGATTTAATGTATTAGAAATTTTCCTTGTAAAGTTCCTTAGTATAGTCGACTGACAGAAGTCCTCCAGAACAGAAGACCTCCTGACAGAAGACTCTTTGATAGGCTTTGTATTAACAGAGGACCTTTGGCTCTCTGCTTCAGAACAGAAGACCTCTGGGTCTCTGTTAGCCTTTACACGCACAGAACTCCTTCTCCTCCAACGGGAAGACAACTTCAGTATAAAAGATACACTACGAAGAACAACCGGATAACTTTGCCACAACAGTGCGAATACAAAAACATTCAAACGTATAAAAATGCATAAGCCTCCTTGAGATTAAATCCTCATCATGTTTTACAAGAGAAGGCAGACGTTGGAAAGACTCTTACTTCCAACTCAAGCAAAGTTCTAGTCGTTCTTCAACTCTTCAAGCACTTCATCTACAAATCTTTTATAACGAAGCAAGTTGGAGGAACCCCTGTTTCAACAGAAATTCTTCTTTCACAAGAAGGACGTCCAAGTACCTGGAGTAGTGAAGTGGTGATACTTCCGGGAAGCTCAGTGAAAGGACCAGTCTTAAAGGAAGCCAGGAAGTGCATCCCAGGAGACATCTACACTTGAAGAAGACGTGGAGAGCTTCTTAAGTGATAGGACTAAGGCGTTGTAAACGGACGTTTTTACAAGCTTAGTGGAACAGTGGATTAGAGGAACAAGTTGTTCCTTGAACCACTATAAAAAGCCCTGGTGTCATTTACTTACTGCATTTATTTATTGTTCTTATTTGAACCGTTTAACTCCAAAGACTTGGTCTCTGTGTTCAGCAGAACTTGTCCTGTGAGTTAACAGAAGGCCTACTGCCTTTGCTTCTCTGAGGCTAAACTGACAGAACCCCTACCAGAACCCCATCCGTTGCCAGTCTGTTCTGCCAACAGAACAGGCTAATCTGTTAAATCTGGTACTTAGCTTGAAAAAGTTAAAAATCAATACAGTCTATTCACCCCCCCTCTAGACTGTATCCAGTACAACCGGGACCAACAAATGGTATCAGAGCCTCCTTGTTCTAATAATCTCTTAGGTTATTTGCTGAACAAAGATCCACTTGTTTTTCTGTTTTGCCTCTTTTTAATCTGATATAATGGATCACTCCCTTTCCAAGAATCTTATGTTGTCAGGTCTTAAGTTTGATGACTGGAGGATCCGAATGAAGGCACATCTCTGTGCTCTGCATGATGAGATGTGGGAAGTACTTGACATTGGGCCCTTCACAAGCTTCCAGAAGGTCAACCCTGAGCATGCTATTGACAACATCAGACCTCAGATGAATCAATAAGGCCAAATCTGAGTGACTACTGAAGAAAGAAGGAAGTGCAATCTGGACAACATTGCTAAAGACATTCTTTCCTAGTCCATCGATGATAGATACTTCAACAGGATAAAGAAGTGCAAGACTGCCAAGGAAATCTGGGATACTCTTGAGCTCATTGGAGCTGGTGATGAGCAAGAAAAGGATAACAAGCTGACAATAGCCAACAAGAAGTTTGAAGACTTCAAGCTTCTTCCTGGAGAAAGCATCTCCAAAATGTATGACAGGCTCCTCACTATCACTGGAGAAATCTCTGAGCTTGGCAAGGAACTTAGCACGAAGGAGATCAACCTCAAGGTGTTGAGAGGATTCCCTCAGCATGGAAGATGAAGGTGGTTGCTGTCCAAGCCAGCAAGGATGTGAAGACTTATCCTACTGATAAGCTCATTTCAAATCTCAAAGCTCATGAGTTTGAAATGATTGAAGAGAAGGAAGATGTACCAGAAGAGAGGACCATCACAGCCCTCACAGCCAGTACATCAAAGGTAAATGATTTTGACCCTTCAATACTTTTATCTGACGAATATATGGCTGCTTTTGCTAGGAGATTCAAGAAGTTTATGAAGAATCCCAAAGATGGAAGAAGTCCATCATCCAGCAGAAAGCCCTTCCAGAAGGTCAAAGCAACAGAGAGCAGTAGTGAGCTTCTCTGTTACAACTGCAGACAGCCTGGACATTTCAAGACAGATTGTCCACATCCAAGAGTGTCCAAGACACAAGGGCATGATGGAGAAAAGAAGAAATATCAAGACAATACAAGAAGGAGGAAAGCACTCGTCACAGAACAGCTCGAGAAAGACTCTCTGTCTGAGATAGAATGCAGTTCTGACTCCGACTCTGATGAGACCTTCTGTTGCCTTGATACTGAGACAGAAGACCTATGCCTCATGGCTCATTCTGATGATGAGGTAACCTCTACTTCTACATCTAGTTTTTCTTCGGTAGGCTTAGCTTTTGATTCTGATTCTATGTCAGAATTTTGGGAAGAGTTTAAGGTCATCCAAGCCACTTATTCCTCTGTCACAGAAGAAAACACCAAGCTGAAGGTTGCGATTCTTGACTTAAGAAAGGAGGTTGAGATCAAAATCAATCTTCTAATTAAGGAGAGAGATCAGCTGGAAGCTGAAAATGTTTCTCTTCTCAAGAGAATAAGAGAAATTGAGCCTCTTGAGAGTACAAAGCTTACCAGAAGGCCCAGTCTTCCATGGAAAAGATTGTTCTTGATCAACAAATTGGCATTAGCTTTGGTCTTGGTTATGGCTCAACAGAATCAGGTGAGCCTGCTGTAATGCCTAGCACCAGTGTTGCTATGGCAGACAAGGTCATAGTGTCACTGATCTCTAGCCCCATCTGCCAAGCTGGTGTATCTGGCACCAAGGTTGTTCATGAGGAAGTCAGACCAGAAAAAGGGAAGATAAAGGTTCAACAGAAACCCTTTTTGAAAATTAATGAACCTGGCAGAAAACCTAACAACAGAAAGGGTTTTCAGAATAACAAAAATAAAAGAAACCATTAACAGACAACCTCATGATAACCATGCCAGAAATGATCACCAGAAGGGCAGATATCAAGAGAGAGTTAACTTTAGGCAGAAGAGATTGGCTGGTCAACTTCAGAAGCCCAAAGCTAACCGTCCCTCTGCTCTTGATAGTATATGAGACTTCTTTCCAACAAAGAACGCTATGCAAAAGTACGTAAACAGGAAGCATGACCCTCACAAGCATCTGCCCAAAGTGAATCATACTTCAGTTTACTATAACTACCAGGCGGATAATGGGTACCATCCACCAAAGTTTCACCTGATGAGACCTAAATGGTACCAACTACCCAGACTCCATGACCCCCAGGACCCAGCATTGCTTGGGTACCTAAATCTTTCTTTTGATCTTGTAGGAACTGTGTGCTGGAGCTATCTCAGATCAAGAATGGTTTATTGATAGTGGATGCTCCAGGCACATGACAGGTGACAGAAGTTGCCTAACAGAGTTCCAGAAATGCAAAGGACCCAGAGTTACCTTTGGAGGAAATGACAAAGAAGGTCAATTAAAAGGAAGAGGGAAGCTGATCAAGAACCAGATAGTCATTGATGATGTCTCATATGTCAAAGGCATGAAGTTCAACTTGCTGAGTGCTAGCCAATTCTGTGACAAAGGCTACACTCTTGAATTCACAAAGGACTTCTGCTATGTGAAACATGAGACAACAAAAGAAGTGGTTCTGACAGCATCAAGGAAGAAGAACATCTATGTGGTTGATTGGAAATTTGCAAAGGATGGAGTTTGCCTGATAGCCAAGGGAGATTCGAAACTAATGTAAGGAATATTTGTAATTAGATTTTGATGATGCTATATTTATTAGGACTTTAGAGTACCCCTCTTTAGATTTAATGTATTAGAATTCTTTCCTTTGTAAAAGTTCTTAGTATAATCGACTACCAGAAGGCCTCCAGAGCAGAAGACCTCCTGACAGAAGACCTTTTGTTCTCTGCCTTAGAACAGAAGACCTCAGGGTCTCTTTTAGCTTTTACTCTGACAGAAACCCTCCTGGTTCTCTGTCGGATATCTCTTCCACAGAAGTGCTCAAGACCTTCTCTGATCAACTCTCTGTTAAAGACACCAGAAGGCCTGACACTTGGAAGAATTCCACCAAGCCGGGAAACCAACTGAAAGATTCCTTCAACGGCTAAGAGTCTTGAACGGAAAAGCTACAGTACGCGCATTAAATGCACATTTAATGCCTCCCGTACTTTGTAGAGTAATTGCAGATGATTGGCCGCTATTGTCAGGATTACTTTATCCCAAAATAGTAACCCGCCAACTTTACCGGGTCCTACTGGTCAAGTCAACTACCCGCTCATTTAATGCAGTTGTCCTCCTTCTCCTCCAACGGGAAGACAATCTCAGTATAAAAGCTACACTACGAAGAACAACCGAATAACTTTGCTATAACTTTTGCTACAACTCTGCACATACAAGAGATTCAAACGCTACAAAGCAAAAAGCCTCTTTGAGATTAAATCTTCATCATCCTCTACAAGAGAAGGCAGAAGTTGGAAAAATCCTTATTTCCAACTCAAGCAAAGTCCCAAGTGTTCTTCAACTCTTCAAGCTCATCACATACAAACTCTTTGTAACGAAGCAAGTTGGAGGAACCTCTTTTCTAAATAGAACCTCTTTTCTAAATAGAACCTCTTCTTTCACAAGAATGACGTCCAAGTACCTGGAGCAGTGAAGTGGTAATACTTCTGGAAAGCTCAGTGAAAGGACCAATCTTAGGGAAGCCGGAAGTGCATCCAAGAAGACATCTACACTTGAAGAAGACGTGGAGAGCTTCCTAAGTGATAGGGCTAAGGCATTGTAAACGAACGTTTTTACAAGCTTAGTGGAACAGTGGACTAGAGGAACAAGTTGTTCCTTGAACCACTATAAAAAGCCCTGATGTCATTTACTTACTACATTACATTCATTGTTTTTATTTGAACTATTTAACTCCAAAGACTTGGTATTTGTGTTCAGCAGAACTTGTCTTGTGAGTTAATAGAAGGCCTACTGCCTTTGTTTCTCTGAGGCTACTAACAGAACTCCCTACCAGAACCTCATCCGCTGCCAGTCTGTTAAAAAGTTAAAATTCACCCCCCCCCCCCCCCCCTCTAGACTGTATCCAGTACAACCGGGACCAACAAGTGGTATCAGAGCCTCCTTGTTCTAATAATCTCTTAGGTTATTTGTTGAACCAAGATCCACTTGCTTTTCTGTTTTATCTCCCTTTTAATCTGATATAATGGATCACTCCCTTTCCAAGAATCTTATGTTCTCAGATCTCAAGTTTGATGACTGGAGGATCCGGATGAAGACACATCTCTGTGCTCTGCATGATGAGATGTGGGAAGTACTTGACATTGGGCCCTTCACAAGCTTCCAGAAAGTCAACCCTGAACATGCTATTGACAGAATAAAGAAGTGCAAGACTGCAAAGGAAATACTGAAGAAAGAAGGAAATACAATCTGGACAACATTGCTAAGGACATTTTTTACAAGTCCATCGATGATAGGTACTTCAACAGAATAAAGAAGTGCAAGACTGCAAAGGAAATCTGGGATACTCTTGAGCTCATTGGAGCTGGTGATGAGCAAGAGAAGGACAACAAGCTGACAATAGCCAACAAGAAGTTTGATGACTTCAAGCTTCTTCCTGGTGAAAGCATCTCTAAGATGTATGACAGACTCCTCACTCTCACTGGAGAGATCTCTGAGCTTGGCAAGGAACTCACCACCAAGGAGATCAACCTTAAGGTGTTGAGGGGACTGCCCTCAACATGGAAAATGAAGGCGGTTGCTGTCCAAGCCAGCAAGGATGTGAAGACTTATCCCACTGATAAGCTCATTTCAGATCTCAAAGCTCATGAGTTTGAAATGATTGAAGAAAGAGAAGATGTACCAGAAGAGAGGACTACTACAGCCCTCACTGCCAGCATGATCGTTGTATCTTTTTAGTGTGAGTAAAACGTAGTTGGTTAATCCGTAGAATAACCAGACCACGAGTATCGTCTCTCAAGGAGTGGCAAAAAGGAAGTTTTCAATACAGTCCGTGATCACAGGCTAGCACAAGTCATGGTAATCTTTCCGAATAAATTGTTTTCGGGTGATAAAAAAAATTAAACTAACTAACAACGAGTGCAAAAAAATAGAGTAGAAAGGTAAACTGATTCTAGATATTAAAACAGGGTTCGAATTGGATGGTTCGGGTTCTGGGTGTTCTTTCGAGATGAGAATTAAGTAAATTAATTTTCAATTATTCCTGGAAAGAAAATGAAATAAATTCTCATAGACAAGAATTAAATCAAATTATCACAATCTTAACTTATTGCTAAGATCAGATTGCTTGTATAAGACCCAAGCTAATTTAACGCAAATTCCATAGACAAAAATTGAATTAAATCCAAACATTCATATATGAGGTGATCAAATTCATATAGACAATTATGATCAATCTTATACAATTTTCCAGAAAATTAATTGAATTTCAAAAACTAAATTCACACCTTCAAGAACCCATGAACCCTAGCCCCAATTCAAACCCTAGATTGAATTAGCTACTCATACTTAAAATGAACATCACAGTAATATTGATTAACATTATAAAGGCTAGAAAACTGATGTAGAATGATTGCTAAGAAATTCTGAAATTAGCTATGGGAGAAAAACTGCATCGATATTCAATCCAACATTGGAAACATGTAATGTAAAGTATAATTAAACTTACAGTGATTCCGTAGGAACTAAATTGAATTGGGAGAAATTGAACAAAAACATGAAGTTTGGAAATCCCTCCTAGATTTCTACAGCGGCTACATCTAGATTCCAGAAGAAAAAAAATTGCGTGGTCTTCTAGTTGGCGCTTGGCTGTTTCTCCAGACAACAAAAAACTGCTGTTGCGACTAAGTTTGGAGAAACAAACTACTACTCCTGCGGCTGGCTTGTTTGTATGCTACCAAAAATATGAAAACTGAACTCTCTGGTGCGGCTAATGTGTTCCGAAAAAAAAAACGAAAGAGAAAAAGGGTGGTTAACTCCTTTTTGCAGCTGCTAGTTCCAGGGAAAAAAATAGCTTCTTTCTTTTTGGGCTGCTTGAGAAAGATCCAATCTCCTGCGGGTTTTTTCTTCTTTGGGCTGTTCTCTTCTTTTTTTTTCGGCGGCACTTAATAACTTTTAACACAACATTCAAATGATCCGGTTCAAACAATTCACCGCAAATTCGGCCTATAACAATCACAACTTGCCACATACGCTAAAAATATGTAATTTTACAATCAAATTACTCCAAAAATGTCAAATTGTGTAGACAAATACTAAACTGAAAATGAATGGCACCGGGACCAAAAAATTACAGATTTTCATTCAAAACTCCCAATAGTCACCCAATTAATTATGAAAATTAGACAATTAACACCCAAAATATGGGTGAAAAGATAGGAACGGAACGAGCCTATCAAATCTCCCCACACTTGAGCGTTGCTTGCCCCCAAGCAACAGTGCATTAAACCCACGAAAACAAAAATAATCACATGTAACACCTGGTTCAAAAATCATTCACACCCAAAACAAATGACTGCACAAGGTCTTTTCTTTCTTAACAACGAAACCAAGATTCACCTGTTAAACAATATTATCAAAAGTAAAATCCCCCTCACTAAAATGTAGAGAAAAGCATGATGGTCCCAACGGTGTAGGTGTGTGAAATCCAAACCACCAATCATTCCAAAAACCCAAGAATTGTGTGATAAAAACTGGTATGCTCGTGATTCATTTTTTTTTTTGAATAAATAAAGTTGGTCAGGTTCTGGATTACAGGGCTGATTCAAGCTATAGGGCCTAGGAGTTTATCTCATTACTATGCATACTCAACTCTCACACGGGGTGATTCACGAGATGAGCAGAGCCCCTTTTCGGAGATGAAATTCTCGACACACGAAGTGTAACCCCATAACAAGAATCAATTGCCTGCTTAGCATGAATTTATCCCGATATGCTTAGAAAGCAGAGCTCCTTACGGAGTAAGGATATTCAACACCTGGCCAGTCAAGCAATTATTGATGACGAACTAGTGAATCACGAGTAAAACCGAATTTAATCAACACAAATCAAACCATCTAACATGCCAACATTCCCAAGAATATACACACCACCCTGATGATTACATCATTACTAATTCTTTCCAAGAAAGATGGAGGAGACGGAAGATTACAAAAGAAAATAAAGATTAACAAGTTACCTCTGTTGCGTTGCTAAACTAGAAAAAAGAACCTCGTGCACCTCAAAATGTTTTCGGACAGAATAACTTCATCACCAAATGTCATGTCCAAGCTAAAACCAAACCTCCCCACACTTAGGGGTGACATCGCCCTCGAGGTCAAAGAAAAGATTAAAACAAAAATACCAGAGGCAAATTAACGAGTAAAATGATTTTTAGCCCGGCAACACATCATAATCAGAATAATAATCAGCACAAATCAACAAAGGAGTAATATGATAGTAAGCACACATTTTTAGCAGCGTAGTTAGAGTTGACAGATTACCATATAAGCCAAACTACAGTGAATAACCTCCGGCTTAACATAAAACTCAGCATCTGATAGCCCCTCGGTCTCTGGTGGTGAGATATTCGGTCTTAGAACCATGATCTGCAAGCTGAAATGACTCTCCTAGATGTGTAGATGCCGCTGAATCCTGCCACTGGAATGCTGCAATAATACTGAGGCTGGGCAGTTTGTCCAAAGTGTGGTGAACCAAGGCCCAATAAACAATGGTCTATTGTCAACGGGCAGCTGATTCGGCCCTCAAAAATCAACCACCATCCAAATACTACCATCAAGGTCATGTCCCATCAAATTGCACTAGATGATTGTGCTTGTCGTCGCTTCTTCTTCTAAACAGCGGTGCTCCTGCGGACAGCGAAAGAGCTCACGAAATCCATGGTGCATGGCAGCTGGTTTCACTCCTGGAGCATGCGTAAGTCTCCAATTATTGTCTCCAACTATTGGCCTTGAAAGTGTCTGCTGCCGGGTCTCCACGGACCTTCTGTAAAGTAAACGGGAGTTGGTAGCCAGTATCCTTTAGGAGCTCCATTTATATAGGGCTACACTTCTTCTTCCACACCATTCCATGTCATATCTACAATTCAAAGAAGAGAAATCCAACCGCACAAGCACAAGATGAAAATGAAAAAACAAAGACAAAAAATGCATAAACAAGAGATACTAAACTCTTAATTCCTTTTTTTTTTAGTTTTTTTCAGTTTTTTTTTTTGGTGGGTTGCCTCCCAGAAGCGCTTCTTTAACGTCACTAGCTTGACGATAAAATCTCATTCAAAGACGGGTTCGAGGCTTAAAACCTCCTTCTGCTTTTCAAACATTCCCCCAAAATAGTGCTTGAGTTGGTTGCCGTTGACCTTGACAACCCGGCCATCATTATGCTCAATCTCCACACTTCCATAGGGATAAACTCGACGTACAGTGTATGGTCCCGTCCATCGGGACTTCAGCTTCCCAGGAAAAAGTCTCAACCTTGAATTATACAACAACATCTTCTCCCCCTCTGCAAACTGGCGGTCCGCCTTAATGTGCTTGTCATGAGCTTGTTTTACTCTCTCTTTGTATAAGTATGAATTATGAAAGGCCTGAGCCCTCCACTCATCCAATTCATTCACCTGAAAGAACCGCTCCTTACCTGCACTAGATGAATCAAGACAAACAGTCCTTAAAGCCCAGAGTGCCCTATGCTCTACCTCCACAGGTAAATGACAAGACTTCCCATAAACTAATCGAAAAGGAGTAGTACCAATCGGAGTCTTATAAGCTGTCCTAAAAGCCCATAGCGCGTCATCTAGTTTTTCTGACCAATCCTTACGAGTTTGGGCTACAGTTTTTTCTAGGATAGCCTTAAGATCCCGATTTGCATTCTCTACTTGCCCCTGAGTTTGGGGGTGGTAGGCTACTCCTTGCCGATGTTGAACCCCATATTTAGACAAAACACGAGCTAGCGGATCATTACGAAAATGGGTTCCTCGATCACTAATCAAAACTTTGGGGACTCCAAACCTAGAAAACAAATTTTTTACAAAACGCACAACCACTCTAGCATCATTAGTAGGGCTCGCAATAGCCTCTACCCACTTCGACACATAATCAATAGCGACTAAAATAAATTTATTGCCTCTTGAGCTAGGGAATGGGCCTACAAAATCAATCCCCCAGACATCAAAAACTTCACAAGGCAATAGATATGTCTGGGGCATCTCATCTCGTTTAGAAATATTTCCTACCCGTTGACACCTATCGCATGAGGCAACATAAGAATTTGCATCTTTGAACAATGTGGGCCAGTAATACCCACACTCTAACACTCTTCTTGCCGTCCTATTACCAGAAAAATGCCCCCCAGTGGGGCCAGAATGACAATGGTAAAGAATCTCATTCATTTCATCCTCAGGAATGCACCTTCGTACTACCTGGTCAGCACAAATCCTGAACAAATAAGGACCATCCCAGAAATAATACTTAGCATCGGACATAAACTTTTTTAACATGTGTCGAGATAGCCCGGTAGGCTCAACATCGCCTACTAAGTAGTTGGCTATGTCTGCATACCAGGGTACCTCAGATCCAATCTCAACCTGCAAAAGACGTTCATCAGGAAAAAGTTCTTCAATAACATCATTACCGAAAGAGTCTACCAAGTCAGCATCTAATCATGATAAGTGATCAGCTGCTTGATTGGCGGAACCCCTCCGGTCCCTAATCTCTATGTTAAATTCCTGCAACAACAAAATCCAACGGAGAAGTCTATGTTTAGAGTCGTGCTTCAGAAATAAATATCTCAACGCTGAATGATCGGTGTAGATAATTACTTCAGATAAAATAATATACGACCTAAACTTCTCCAAAGCATACACAATAGCTAGAAGCTCTTTCTCTGTAGTGGTATAATTCAACTGGGGTCCCGCTAAGGTTTTGCTAGCGTATTAGATGGGGCGGAAGTGATTATCTTTCCGTTGGCCAAGAATGGCCCCAACCACCTGATCGCTAGCATTGCACATTAGTTCAAAGGGATTTCCCAATCTGGAGCAACTAAAACTGGAGCTTCCATCAACTTAAGTTTCAAACACTTAAAAGCAAGCAAACATTCATCATCAAACAAAAAATCAGCATCTTTCTCAAGCAAACGGGTGAGAGGTTTGGCTATTTTTGAGAAATCCCGAATAAAGCGCCGGTAGAAGCCGGCGTGCCCAAGAAAGCTACGGACAGCCTTTACGGTCGTTGGAGGCGGGAGTTTCTCAATGGCCTCGATTTTTGCCTTATCAACCTCAATACCCTTAGATGACACCTTATGACCTAGCACAATACCCTCCTTGACCATGAAGTGACACTTTTCCCAACTCAAGGCCAAGTGGGTCTCCTCACACCTAATCAACACTTTCTCTAAATTATGGAGGCATTCATCAAATGACTCCCCAAAAATAGAGAAGTCATCCATAAAAACCTCCATAAAATCACCAATAAACTTCTCAAAGATAGCAATCATGCAACGCATAAATGTGGCAGGGGCATTGCATAGACCAAAAGACATCCTACGAAATGCAAATGTCCCAAATGGGCAAGTAAAAGTGGTCTTTTCCTGGTCAACGGGATCAACGTGTATTTGAAAGTACCCGCTCATCCCGTCAAGGAAACAATAATAAGCATGCCCTGCCAAACTCTCAATCAACTGATCAATAAAAGGTAAGGGAAAATGATCCTTCCGAGTGGCTTCATTTAGTTTACGGTAATCAACGACCATCCGCCACCCAGTCACCGTCCTACTAGGTAAGAGTTCCCCCTTCTCATTGTGAATCACCGTCATACCCCCCTTCTTGGGGACCACGTGAGTAGGGCTAACCCATTGGCTATTTGAAATTGGGTAAATTATACCCACATCCAAAAGCCTCAGGACTTCTTCCTTTACCACTTCCATCATCGTGGGGTTTAAACGTCGTTGCGGTTGCACGACTGGTTTATACCCTTCCTCACACTTGATTTTATGGGTACAAAAGGTTGGGCTAATCCCACGAAGATCCTCAAGCTTACGCGCAATGACTTGCTCGTGACACCTAAGGACATCCATCAATTTTTCCTTCCGTCCCGACTCTAACTGGGCTGAAATAATGACAGGGTGTTGGCCCTGTGTGTCTAAAAATGCATACTCCAGGTGGCTAGGGAGCAGTTTGAGTTGAGGAGTAACCTTATCGGTGGGCTGCTCCTCAAACTTAGTAAGCAACGTAGGGAAATCATCATCCCTAATCACCTGCTCACAATCAACAGTCATTTCTTCTTCATTTTCAGCCACCATATCCCCCACATAATGAATGGCACTAACAGGTGGGGTAATATCACTATCGCCTCCAAATAAATACCCCTCCACTGACTCAAACATATCAAGATAATTGCATGATTCAGCGGGGTCTGAGGCCTTACTCATCACCTCTGAGAGTTTAAAAGTGCACACATCGTCCCCAACTCTCAGAGAAAGTGAACCAGCAGCAACATCGACAAGGGCCCTAGCAGTAGCCAGAAAGGGCCTCCCTAAAATAAGTGGAGTCTCACGATCTTCCTCCATGTCCATGACCACAAAATCGACAGGGAATATGAACTTGTCCACTCGTACTAATACATCCTCTAGAATTCCTTTCGGGTATTTCACCGATCGGTCCGCTAGCTGAAGGCTCATACGAGTGGGCTTTAGTTCACCCAAGCCAAGTTTCATGACCACAGATGAAGGCATCAGGTTGATGCTAGCTCCTAAATCAGCTAAAGCATTATTAAACATAAAATTTTCAATAGAACAAGGTACAGTAAAACTCCCTGGGTCTTTTAGCTTCGGAGGCATAGTCTTCAGAACAACTGCTGAACATTCCGCATTAAGATCCACCACTTCCGGCTCTTCCCACCTCCTCTTTTTCGTGAGGAGATCCTTCATAAATTTTGCGTACCTCGGCATCTCTGTCAAAGCTTCTATGAATGGGACATTAATATGAAGCTGCTTCAGATGCTCCATAAATCTAATCAGGTTCGTGTTATCATTGCTTCTCTTCACCCGTGTAGGGAACGGGAGAGGTGGAGTCGTCTTACTCTTCTCTTTCTTCAGAGAATCTTCTTTCTGAGCTTCATTACTCCTGGAAGGAATAGGGACAGCCACTGGTTCTTCTTCAACCTCCTGGGATTTCGGGTCTTGATGCCGTTGGTCATCATTTTGTTGAGGCAATGGTGGAGTATTAACTTCTGTAAGGGTCTTCCCGTTGCGTAGTGTAACGGCCTGCACTTGCTCCCTTGGATTGGGTTCTGTTGAACTCGGAAGGCTGCCTGGTTCTCTAGGAGCAACTGAACCAAGCTGGCGGATAAGAGCTTCTAGGTTGCTGAAACGCTGGTGCATCTCCGCTTGATTTTTGGCTAATTCAGCCACTGTTTTCTCTAGCGCTGCATTTATCGGAGGTGGTTCAAGCTGTCTTTGGTGAGGCGGGACATAAGTGGGCTGATTTGGATTGCCTCTATTCTGAAAATTTGCTTGGTAATTGGGAGCATTCCGCTGCCCCTTATTCTGATTTTCAGGTCTCCACGAGCCTCCTCCTTGCTGAAAGTTTCCTCTCTGAACTTGATTGTTGAAAAACTGCCCACCAGCTCTCTGGCCTTGACCGTATTCCATGAAATTCACATCACGGACCACTGGAGCTGCCTGATTCTGAACATAAAGAGGACAGGTGTGAGTGAGGTGAACTCCCATGCACATTTCGCAAGATAAAGCTAGTTCTTGGCCAGTTGGACTTGGATAACTTGCTCGAACGGGAAGTGGGGCAGAATACATAGGATAAGAGGGCTGATATGCCCCAATATTGTGAACATGTTGCTGCTGAGAGGTCTGTGCCTTCAAGTCTTTGACATCCACTGCCAGTCCCTCGATCTTCGCTGTGAGTGCAGTGATGGGATCTAAATTGAGCAGACCAGGTGGATTTTGAGCTCTCTCCTTGCCCGCGTACCAATATTTGTCATTTGAAGCCAAATTCTCTATTATCTGCTCTTCTGCCTCTGGGGACAATTTTAGAAACATACCCCCCTGAGATGCCCGGTCTAGTTCTCTCATATACTCCAGCCGAAGACCATTATAAAATCTGCACATAATGGTTGCTGAATTCATGAATGTTTCTGGACACTTCCTTCTCAGCGTCTTAAGCCTATCCCATGCTTCACTGAAAGTCTCAGTCGGAGCTTGAGTGAAGTTGAGAATTTCTGTCTGAACTTTGATAGCGGCAGAGGGAGGAAAGTACTCCTGCATAAATGCCTGATGAAGCTTCTCCCATGTATCAAAATGCCCGTTTGGAAAGCTACGGAGCCACCGTGATGCCTTGTCTCTCAACGAGAATGGAAATAAGGTCAACCTCACTGCCTCGCTGGATACCCCATTGTATTTGAATGTGGCACATGTCTGAATAAAGCTCTCAATATGTTCCATTGGATCTTCATGGGTGTATCCGCAGAATGGATTATTAGCAAGCATCTGCATCATGGCCGGCTTGATTTCAAAATTGTTGCCCTCAATGGTGGGTGCACCAATGCTATTTCTCGCCACATAATTAGGCGTCAACTTCTCCAGAGTTGTCTCATCGGCCATTTTGTTTAAGTCTTCTAGCAACCGCCTTTTAGCTCTTCCTCGGAATAAGCGTTCAGGATACGAATAACCTGCAATTAAATCTTGTTCCCCCAAGGAGCGAGTGTGCATGCACTGGTTCCTGCAGCTTAGTTCACGTGCAAAGAACACCAAAAACAAAAACAAATAACAGAAAAGAAATAGAAAGTCTCACCGACTTACTTTTACCTATTCCACAGAAAGTACTTAACAAACAACCGTGCCACTCCCCGGCAACGGCGCCATTTGATCGGTGTATCTTTTTAGTGTGAGTAAAACGTAGTTGGTTAATCCGTAGAATAACCAGACCACGAGTATCGTCTCTCAAGGAGTGGCAAAAAGGAAGTTTTCAATACAGTCCGTGATCACAGGCTAGCACAAGTCATGGTAATCTTTCCGAATAAATTGTTTTCGGGTGATAAAAAAATTAAACTAACTAACAACGAGTGCAAAAAAAATAGAGTAGAAAGGTAAACTGATTCTAGATATTAAAACAGGGTTCGAATTGGATGGTTCGGGTTCTGGGTGTTCTTTCGAGATGAGAATTAAGTAAATTAATTTTCAATTATTCCTGGAAAGAAAATGAAATAAATTCTCATAGACAAGAATTAAATCAAATTATCACAATCTTAACTTATTTCTAAGATCAGATTGCTTGTATAAAACCCAAGCTAATTTAACGCAAATTCCATAGACAAAAATTGAATTAAATCTAAACATTCATATATGAGGTGATCAAATTCATATAGACAATTATGATCAATCTTATACAATTTTCCAGAAAATTAATGGAATTTCAAAAACTAAATTCACACCTTCAAGAACCCATGAACCCTAGCCCCAATTCAAATCCTAGATTGAATTAGCTACTCATACTTAAAATGACCATCACAGTAATACTGATTAACATTATAAAGGCTAGAAAACTGATGTAGAATGATTGCTAAGAAATTCTGAAATTAGCTATGGGAGAAAAACTGCATCGATATTCAATCCAACATTGGGAACATGTAATGTAAAGTATAATTAAACTTACAGTGATTCCGTAGGAACTAAATTGAAATGGGAGAAATTGAACAAAAACATGAAGTTTGGAAATCCCTCCTAGATTTCTACAGCGGCTACATCTAGATTCCAGAAGAAAAAAAATTGTGTGGTCTTCTAGTTGGCGCTTGGCTGTTTCTCCAGAGAACAAAAAACTGCTGTTGCGACTAAGTTTGGAGAAACAAACTACTACTCCTGCGGCTGGCTTGTTTGTATGCTACCAAAAATATGAAAACTGAACTCTCTGGTGCGGCTAATGTGTTCCGAAAAAAACGAAAGAGAAAAAGGGTGGTTAAGTCCTTTTTGCAGCTGCTAGTTCCAGGGAAAAAAATAGCTTCTTTGTTTTTGGGCTGCTTGAGAAAGATCCAATCTCCTGCGGGTTTTTTCTTCTTTGGGCTGTTCTCTTTTTTTTTTCGGCGGCACTTAATAACTTTTAACACAACATTCAAATGATCCGGCTCAAACAATTCACCACAAATTCGGCCTATAACAATCACAACTTGCCACATACGCTAAAAAATGTAATTTTACAATCAAATTACTCCAAAAATGTCAAATTGTGTAGACAAATACTAAACTGAAAATGAATGGCACCGGGACCGAAAAATTACAGATTTTCATTCAAAACTCCCAATAGTCACCCAATTAATTATGAAAATTAGACAATTAACACCCAAAATATGGGTGAAAAGATAGGAACGGAACGAGCCTATCACAGCACATCAAAGGTAAATGATTTTGACACTTCAGTACTTTTATCTGACGAATATATGACTGCTTTTGCTAGGAGATTCAAAAGTTTATGAAGAATCCTAAAGATGGAAGAAGTCCATCATTCAGCAGAAACCCATTCCAGAAGGTCAAAACAACAGAATGCGGTGGTGAGCTTCTCTGTTACAACTGCAGACAACCTGGACATTTCAAGGCAGAATGTCCACATCCAAGAGTATCCAAGAAACAAGGGCATGATGGAGAAAAGAAGAAGTATGAAGACAATTCCAGAAGAAGGAAAGCACTCGTGACAGAACAGCTCGAGAAAGACCCTCTGTCTGAGACAGAATCCAGTTCTGACTCTGATTCTGATGAGGCCTTCTATTGCCTTGATACTGAGACAGAAGACCTATGCCTCATGGCTCATTCTGATGATGAGGTAACCTCTCCTTCTGCATCTAGTTTCTCTTCGGTAGGCTTAGCTTTTGATTCCGATTCAATGTCAGAATTTTGGGAAGAGTTTAAGGCCATACAAGCCACTTATTCCTCTGTAACAGAAGAAAACAGTAAGTTGAAGGATGAAATTCTTGACTTGAAAAAGGAGGTTGAGATCAAAATCAATCTTCTAATTAAGGAAAGAGATCAGCTGGAGACTGGAAATGTTTCTCTTTTCAAGAGAATAAGAGAAATAGAGCCTCTTGAGATTAAGTACAAAGCTTACCAGAAGGCCCAGTCTTCCATGGAAAAGATTTTACTTGATCAACAGATTGACACTGGCTTTGGTCTTGGTTATGGCTCAACAGAATCAGGTGAGCCTTCTGTAATGCCTAGCACCAGTGTTGCTAAGGCAGATAAGGTCATAGTGCCACTGATCTCTAGCCCCATCTGTCAAGCTGGTGTATCTGGCACCAAGGTTGTTCATGAGGAAGTTAGACCAGAAAAGGGAAAGATAAAGGTTCAACAGAAACCCTTTTTGAAAAATAATGAACCTGGCAGAAAACCTAACAACAGAAAGGGTTTTCAGGATAACAAAAATAAAAGACCATTCATTGACAGATAACCTCATGACAATCGTGCCAGAAATGACCACCAGAAGGGAAAATATCAAGAGAGAGTTAACTTTAGGCAGAAGAGGTTGGCTGGTCAACTTCAGAAGCCCAAAGCTAACCGTCCATCTGCTCTTGATAGTATATGTGACTTCTTTCCAACAAAGAAAGCTATGCAAAACTCTGTAAACAGGAAGCATGACCCTCACAAGCATCTGCCCAAAGTGAACCACACTTCAGTTTACTATAACTACCAGGTGGACAATGGGTACCATCCACCAAGGTTTCACCTGATGAGACCAAAATGGTACCAACTACCCAGACTCGATGACCCCCAGAACCCAGCATTGCTTGGGTACCTAAGTCTTTATTTTGATCTTGCAGGAACTGTGTGCTGGAGCTATCTCAGAGCAAGAATGGTTTATTCATAGTGGATGCTCCAAGCACATGACAGGTGACAGAAGTTGCCTAACTGAGTTCCAGAAATGCAAAGGACCTAGAGTTACCTTTGGAGGTAATGACAAAGAAGGTCAAACAAAAGGAAGAGGAAAGCTGATCAAGAACCAGATAGTCATTGATGATGTCTCATATGTTAAAGGACTGAAGTTCAACTTGGTGAGTGCTAGCCAATTCTGTGACAAAGGCTACACTGTTGAATTCACTAAGGACTTCTGCTATGTGAAGCATGAGACAACAATAGAAGTGGTTCTTACAGCATCAAGGAAGAAGAACATCTATGTGGTTGATTGGAACACTGCAAAGGATGGAGTTTGCCTGATAGCCAAGGGAGATTCAAAACTAAGCTGGGACTGGCACAAGAAGCTTAGCCATTTGAACTTCAAAACAATCAACAAACTGGCAACAGAACACATTGTTGAAGGACTGCCAGACATAGTTTACAAGAAAGAGACCCTCTGCAGTGCATGCCAGAAGGGAAAGCAACAGAAGAACTCTTTCAAACCCATTGCTGGAGATCTTTCTACAAGTCCTTTAAATCTTATCCACATGGATTTATTTGGACCTGTTGAAACTCCAAGTGTTGGTGGCAAGAAATACACCCTAGACATGGTTGATGACTATTCCAGATATACATGGACCATCTTTCTATCAAAGAAAAATGAAACTCTTCAGAAGTTGTCATCTCTGTTAAAGCAACTTCAGACTGAGAAGAACTTGAAGGTTAAGACAATCAGGTGTGACAGAGGAACTGAATTTGTCAACCAAGTCATAAAGGACTTCTGTGATCAAAATGGAACCTTTCATCAACTCTCTGCCGCCAGAACCCCTCAACAGAATGGTGTAGCAAAAAGGAGGAACAGAACATTAAAAGAAGCTGCAAGGACAGTGATTGCAGAATCTGGACTACCTATAAGATATTGGGCTGAAGCAATCAACACTGCATGCTATACCCAGAACAGAAGCATGATCAACAAGAATCACCAGAAGACCCCTTATGAACTCTGAAAAGGAAGAAAACCCAACATCAGTTACTTTCATGTGTTTGGATGCAAGTGCTACATCCTTAACAATGGAAAGGAGCATCTGAAAGTCTTTCAAGAGAAAGCTGATGAAGGTATCTTTATAGGTTATTCAAACACCAGTAAAGCCTATAGAGTACTCAACAGAAGGACTCTACATGTTGAAGAGTCTATACATGTGAAGTTTGATGATAGCACCTCTGTTAAAGAAGTAACAGAGATCCTCCAAGAAGTCAGCATAGAAGATAGAACACCAGAACCAACAGAAGAGGTAGCAGATAACCCTGCATTTCCAACACCTGCACCAAACCCCCTTCTGTTGAATAAAGATGAAGACTCAGAAGATGAAGAACCAGAGAGACCCAGACAGCAACTGACAGAACCTGATCTGACATGGTTAAGAGACCATCCCCCTAATCAAGTAATTGGACATATCAGAAGTGGTGTGCAGACTAGATCAGCATCCACAAGGAGAGAAGCAATGCTTGCCTGCTATATATCTCAGATGAAACCCATGACTGTAGAAGAAGCTCTTGCAGATTCAGACTGGATCAATGCAATGCAAGAAGAGCTTACTCAATTTGAAAGGAACAAAGTATGGGAACTTGTTCCTAGGCCAAAACACCAGAATGTCATTGGAACCAAGTGGGTATTCAAGAATAAAGCAGATGAAGAAGGCAATATTGTAAGGAATAAGGCTAGGCTGGTAGCCAAGGGATACTGCAAAGAAGAAGGAATAGATTTTGATGAGACATTTGCACCAGTAGCCAGACTTGAAGCCATCAGAATCTTTCTAGCCTATGCTGCCTACAATAACATCAAGGTCTACCAGATGGATGTCAAAAGTGCATTTCTGAATGGAGATCTTGAAGAAGAAGTTTATGTGGAACAACCACCAGGTTTTGTCATTCCTACTCACTCCTCCTGTGTCTACAAGCTTAAAAAGGCCCTCTATGGTCTTAAGCAAGCTCCCAGAGCATGGTATGACACATTGTCCCTTTTCCTAGTGAACCATGGGTTTACTAAAGGAAAGGTTGACAAAACTCTATTTCAAATCTCTGTTGCTAAACATATTCTGTTAGTACAAATATATGTTGATGATATTATATTTGGTAGTACTAATTCAGAACTGTGCAAGAAATTCTCTCAAGTGATGCAGAGTCAATTTGAAATGAGTATGATGGGAGAACTCAGCTACTTCCTAGGACTACAAGTCAAACAAGTTCCAGAAGGAATCTTTATCAATCAAGGGAAGTATACTAGAGACTTGATCAAGAAGTTTGGAGTAGAAGGCAAATCCTCAGTGAAGATTCCCATGAACACCTCACAAGGAATTGGTCAAGATGATGAAGGCAAAGATGTCGATGCAACTACCTACAGAGGAATCATAGGATCTCTGCTGTATCTGACTACAAGCAGATCAGACATCTCATTCTCTGTTGGAATCTGTGCCAGATACCAATCAAAGCCCAAGGAGAGCCATCTTAGTGCTGCAAAGAGAATCATCAGATATATCAAAGGAAATCCAAATGCAGGCCTATGGTATCCAATGGGAGGTAACTTTGAACTAATTGGTTACTCTGACTCAGATTTTGCAGGTTGCAGATTAGACAGGAAAAGCACCTCTGGTCATTGCCAAATGCTAGGACGAAGGCTTGTTTCCTGGTTTAGCAAGAAGCAGAATTCAATCTCAACAAGTACAGCAGAAGCTGAATACATTGCAGCTGGGAGTTGTTGTGCTCAGCTACTCTGGATGAAGCAACAGCTGAAGGACTATGGCATTCAAGCAAAGGAGATCAAATTGCTCTGTGACAACACCAGTGCCATTGTCATCACTCAGAATCCAGTTCTTCACTCCAGGACAAAGCACATTGAGATCAGACATCACTTCATCAGAGATCATGTTGAAAAGAAGCACATATGCATGGAGCATGTGCCAACAGAAGACCAGCTTGCAGACATTCTGACAAAGTCTCTTCCTGAGGCTAGATTCAACAAAGTGAGAGAGGAATTGGGAATGATGGATGAAATTCCAAGAGAAAGTTGAAAAGGAAGGCCCTCTGTTACAAAATCTCTGCTAACAGAATACCTGTTGCAGAACCCCTTCTGTTAACCCCTTCTGTTCTCTATCCTTAACAGAGCACATCCATTCCTAACAGAACACCTCTGCAACAGAAACCCCCCCTTTCTTATCCTCAGAAAACCTCTTCCTACATCTAACAGAAGGTTTTGGACTTGGAACATTTTGAGAAACCGGGTGACCTAGTAACTTAATGAAGGTCTTTTACCCCTTTACCCTTAAAACGGTATCCAGCCGCAAATTATTTACTGCGCCCGTTTTTCATTTATTGGTACCTCGAAACCGTAAATAATCTCAAGTGTCCACTAACCCGAACCCATATATTCCTCTTCCGCAAACCTAAACCGTTACTGCTTTCATTACTCTCAAATTCTCAAACCTCCGTAGCTCTCAAGTTCTCAGAAACTTTTCTCTGTTCTAATGGCTTTCATCAACATCAACGACCTCACCAAGGAAGAAATCAACATCTTGGTCACTAACATCTATACTGGGATGAACTGCGAACTTTCCGCACTCCCTGAACTTACAGCAAATCATGAAACGATGATGAAAATCATCAAGGGAATGGAGGACTCGCAACTGAACAAGGTGGTAGGATATCATTTTGATTCCTACAGCACGAGGGGCGTGGCAGAGTTTTATCTAAATGTTACGTATGAAGGGGAGACCATCAGGTCAAATGTCAATGGTGATGACATAACCCTCACTCCTGAAGTTATCAACGCTCTGTTTGGCGTAGTGGAGGATCCTCAAGAAGAAGACACTGAAGGCTTCTTATCCCTGGACAGTGTCAAGGTCACTGTGGACAACTTTGTCCAACTCTACTGCCGACCTGAAGTGGGTAGAGTTCCCAAACTGTACATGAAGAAGAACCTCCTTCAAAGTGACTATGAGAAGCTGGTCAACATCTTCCATAGGTGTGTCTGGAGCAAGAGCACCTCCACTGACGACATGATTGTGCTCAATGCAAAGGTTGTTTTTGCAGTTCATCATGGGATGAACATCAACTGGGGACAGGTAATCATCAAATCCGTAGTTGAATTCATCAAAAAGAAGGACAAGGAAACCGGACTTTTCAAAACCCCCATGGGTTATGGCCTCCTAATCTCTGAAACCCTGCTCAAGGCAAGAATAGGGCTGAGAACCCCTATTGAGGCAGATTACACCAAACTGCTTTTCCTCAATACCTCTGGTGACAGAAGGATTGCCCTCAAGGCTGAACAAAAGAGGCTGAGGACCCTGGAGTTTAACCGGGAGAAGCTTCAACAGAAGGTCATCAAACCCAAGAAGGCTGTGAAGAAATAGCAGAAACCCTCTACTTCATCAGAATCCGAAGAAGGGGAGGTTCTGATCAGAAAACCTGTGAAGAAGGTTGTTTTGCAGAAGGCTGCCCCAGCCAAGGTTCAGAAGCTAGTGGCAAAGAAATCTGTTATAAAGAGAAAGGCACCTTCCCCTATCTCTACAGAAAGCACCCCTATGCCTCCCCCATTGCAAAGAAGGCAAAGATTCTGACCCCTGCAGTACAGGAGGAGCTGGAGGATTCTGTCACCTCTGCCCCAGCCAACAGAAATGCTTGGCAAGGCAAGAGGATTGTTTTTGAGTCTAGTGACTCTGAAGAAGAAGTAGTAGTACTGGATGCTACTGTTCAGGGGGGATCTCACAGATCTCCCTCTGCAACCATACCTGGTCAACCCATGATGCTCTCCTCACCAGAACATCATGAAGTAAACAGAACCCCTGAGTACTCAGAACCCCAGGAGAATGTCTCCTCTGCTCTTGACAAAGAATTTCTCAGGGTTCTGGCTTGTAGGAAGTGGAGAGTGGGATCCCTCCCTGAACTAATCAGATTGCTCCCCAACTTTATCACTGAAGAAGCTGCAGTCCTCAGGTGGACTGGTATAGAAGATGTTGAGCGTTGCCTCAACAAGGACTTCCTTCTATCTGTTCTTGCAGACAAGAAAAAGAAGGAATGCAAAGGCAAAAGCAAGCACACTCATGATACTGAAGAAGAGTATGTCAAGGCTCTGACAGAAGTTGAGATGACAGCCTTTGATGAGTGGCTGATTGAGAAGAAGAGAAAGGAATCTCTCATCAAATTTCGCCATAGTACTCATGGAGAAGGGGAACCCTCCACTGCTAATGATTTGCCTTTGGTCATGGAGAAGTTGGTCAAGGAATGGAGGGACTCACAGTTCACAGAAACCCTACTTGAGGTAATTCCTGAACCTCAACCTTCACCTAGAATGCCAACTCCCTTTACTACTCCACCCCAATCTCCTCTCCAGAAAACCCCATCCCCACAGAAATCCCTTCCACCACAGAAATCACCTCTCCCCCAAAATGCCCCCTCACCCTCACCCCAGAAATCTCCTTCTGTCAAAACCAAATCTTCTTCCACTTGTAAACCAACACCTTCTACCAGAAATCGTTCTCCTTCACCTCCACCATCTCCTCCTCAACAAAAAATTCCCTCTCCCCAACCTACACCCCAGCACCAGAAAACCACTTCAACTCAGAAATCCCCTCCTCAATCTCAACAGAAACCACCCTCTCCTGCTGCAAACTCTCCCAGAACCTCTCTGCACTCAGCTGCATCTGCTCCCAGGAGACAGCCTCTACACCGCATCCTCTCATCTGATAGTGAGAATGATGGTTTCCTTCCATCCTCTCTTGCTGGAGATCTCACCTCTAAACGCCAACCAACTCCTACCAGAGAACCCTCTCCTCAGAAACCCTCTCTGCAACAAACAAGAAGGCCTCCTATGCACAGGTCCAGAGGATTGGGAATGCCAGAACAAACAGGAACAGAACCCCAAATGCCCTTCAATCAGTTCGTTGAAGCTGCAGAAGAATTTGGTGGACAAATTTTGGATGGCATGAACAAGCTCATTCAAATCAACGACAAACACTTTGAGCACTTGTCCCACGTTAATGACAATCTCAACTCTGGTATGGACTTCATCTCATCCCGCTTTTCTGCCCTAACAGAATCCTTACACAACTTCATGGACTCATCCTCTGGTAAGACTGAAGCTCTGTCAACCGAAGTAGAAGGTATTCATAAGACCTTATTCACCTTTCACCAAACCCTAATGGCTCAAGGTAAAGCAATTCAGACCATCTCCACCAATCTTGAAGATCTTCAATGGGCTGATACCAAAACTAAAGAACAGCTGTTGGACATAGAGGAACTCTGCAAAGTCCACCGTGATCAAACCAGAACTCTGTTTGCTGAAGACAAAGAGAGATACCAGAAATTGGTTCTCCTTGAAGCAAGTTCCAAGGACATTGCCTCAGCTGTCCATAAACAACAAGGTCTGATAGAAGGTCTCACCTCTGTAACACAGACACTTCCAGAAACCCTAGAGCAGATTGCCACATCCCAGGCAACAGAGTTTCAAAGACTTGCTATGATGATCTCTGACCTGGATGATGCCAAAAAGGGGGAAGAGGACCCTCACCCTAAAAAGAAGCAACTCACCAGAACCTCAGCTGGCCCCTCTGTTGATCCAGCCCCCTACTTTCAGGCTTCTATGCAAAAGAAGAAAGAAGCTGGAGTCTCTAGACCCTCATCTCCCCACAGAACCTCATCTAAGAAGAGGAAAGCTCTAAACTTCAGGGAATGGAGACTAAATGGTTCTCAGAGGATAGGCAGAGCTCAGTTCGAGGAAATCCAACAGAAAATGACTCCTACACAGCAGTAGAACATCTACCTTGACAGAGAAGGTCATATAAGAGTCAAGCATGGCGGATCACTGGAAGAAGCTGAGTACTGGTACCTTAACAGAATCCTTCCAGGGAAGGACATCCATGAAGGTGTCCTTAACTATCTTGACTGCAAGCTCTCACCCATTTGGGCATCCTATCAAAGAGCTGGGAACCTCACAGCTATTAGAGAAGAAGTCAATGCTGAGCTGAAAAGACTAAAGGAACTGGATGATAAAGCCATAGCTCATACTACAAGGGAAAATTTGTAAAGGAACACCCCTACTCTTTCTCTTAATAAAAGATCATCTCTGCCTCCATTTGTGTAAGGCAATTCCATCTAATCTGTCTCGTGTGTATGTTTGTTTGCTTTCTTAGTTCCTTATCTTGCTCTGATTTATTTGTTTTATCTGCTATCTGAATGTACTGTACTCTTACTATTTTCCTATGCCAAGTTGCCCACTAAGATTTTAATGAAAGTGTTAAACTTTAATTCTTTATGGTGAAGGCACTTCTCTGGAAATAGTTAAAGGGTTTTGGCATCATTAAAAAGGGGGAAATTGTAAGGAATATTTGTAATTAGATTTTGATGATGCTATATTTATTAGGACTTTAGAGTACCCCTCTTTAGATTTAATGTATTATAATTCTTTCCTTTGTAAAAGTTCTTAGTATAATCGACTACCAGAAGGCCTCCAGAGCAGAAGACCTCTTGACAGAAGCCCTTTTGTTCTCTGCCTTAGAACAGAAGACCTCAGGGTCTTTGTTAGCCTTTACTCTGACAGAAACCCTCCTGTTTCTCTGTCGGATATCTCTTCCACAGAAGTGCTCAAGACCTTCTCTGATCAACTCTCTGTTAAAGACACCAGAAGGCCTGACACTTGGAAGAATTCCACCAAGCCGGGAAACCAACTGAAAGATTCCTTCAACGGCTAAGAGTCTTGAACGGAAAAGCTACAGTACGCGCATTAAATGCACATTTAATGCCTCCCGTACTTTGTAGAGTAATTGCAGATGATTCGCCGCTATTGTCAGGATTACTTTATCCCAAAATAGTAACCCGCCAACTTTACCGGGTCCTACTGGTCAAGTCAACTCCCCGCTCATTTAATGCAGTTGTCCTCCTTCTCCTCCAACGGGAAGACAACCTCAGTATAAAAGATACACTACGAAGAACAACCGAATAACTTTGCTATAACTTTTGCTACAACTCTGCACATACAAGAGATTCAAACGCTACAAAGCAAAAAGCCTCCTTGAGATTAAATCTTCATCATCCTCTACAAGAGAAGGCAGAAGTTGGAAAAATCCTTATTTCCAACTCAAGCAAAGTCCCAAGTGTTCTTCAACTCTTCAAGCTCATCACATACAAACTCTTTGTAACGAAGCAAGTTGGAGGAACCTCTGTTCTAAATAGAACCTCTTCTTTCACAAGAAGGACGTCCAAGTACCTGGAGCAGTGAAGTGGTAATACTTCTGGAAAGCTCAGTGAAAGGACCAGTCTTAGGGAAGCCGGAAGTGCATCCAAGAAGACATCTACACTTGAAGAAGACGTGGAGAGCTTCTTAAGTGATAGGGCTAAGGCATTGTAAACGGACGTTTTTACAAGCTTAGTGGAACAGTGGACTAGAGGAACAAGTTGTTCCTTGAAGCATTATAAAAAGCCCCGGTGTCATTTACTTACTGCATTACATTCATTGTTTTTATTTGAACTGTTTAACTCCAAAGACATGGTATCTGTGTTCAGCAGAACTTGTCTTGTGAGTTAACAGAAGGCATACTGCCTTTGCTTCTCTGAGGCTACTAACATAACTCCCTACCAGAACCCCATCCGCTGCCAGTCTGCTCTGCCAACAGAACATGCTATTCTGTTAAATCTGGTACTTAGCTTGAAAAGTTAAAAACCAATACAGTCTATTCACCCCCCTCTAGACTGTATCCAGTACAACCGGGACCAACAACTAAGCTGGGACTGGCACAAGAAGCTTAGCCATTTGAACTTCAAAACAATCAACAAACTGGCAAGAGAACACATTGTTGATGGACTGCCAGACATACTATACAAGAAAGAGGCCCTCTGCAGTGCATGCCAGAAGGGAAAGCAACAGAAGAACTCTTTCAAACCCATTGCTGGAGATCTTTCCACAAGTCCTTTAAATCTGATTCACATTGATTTATTTGGACCTGTTGAGACTCCAAGTGTTGGTGGCAAGAAATATACCCTAGTCATGGTTGATGACTACTCCAGATATACATGGACTATCTTTCTGTCAAAGAAGAATGAAACTCTTCAGAAGTTGCCATCTCTGTTAAAGCAACTTCAGACTGAGAAGAATTTGAAAGTTAAGACAATCAGGTCTGACAGAAGCACTGAATTTGTCAACCAAGTCATAAAGGACTTCTGTGATCAAAATGGAACATTTCATCAACTCTCTGCCGCCAGAACCCCTCAACAGAATGGCGTAGCAGAAAGGAGGAACAGAACATTAAAAGAAGCTGCAAGGACAATGATTGCAGAATCTGGACTACCTATGAGATACTGGGTTGAAGCAATCAACACTGCATGCTACCCAGAACAGAAGTATGATCAATAGGAATCACCAGAAGACCCCTTATGAACTTTAGAAAGGAAGAAAACCTAACATCAGTTACTTTCATGTATTTGGATGCAAATGCTACATTCTTAACAATGGAAAGGAGCATCTGAAAGTCTTTCAAGAGAAAGCTGATGAAGGTATATTCATAGGCTATTCAAACACCAGTAAAGCCTATAGAGTACTCAACAGAAGAACTCTACATGTTGAAGAATCTATACCTGTAAAGTTTTATGATAGCATATCTGTTAAAGAAGTAACAGAGACCCTTAAAGAAGTCAACATAGAAGACAGAACACCTGAACCAACAGAAGAGGTAGCAGATAATCTTGCATTCCCAACACCTGCACCAAACCCCCTTCTGTTGAATGAAGATGAAGATTCAGAAGATGAAGAACCAGAGAGACCCAGACAGCAACTGACAGAACCTGATCTGACATGGTTAAGAGATCATCCCCCTAACCAAGTGATTGGACATATCAGAAGTGGTGTGCAGACCAGATCAGCATCAACAAGGAGAGAAGCAATGCTTTCCTGCTACATATCTCAGATGGAACCCATGACAATAGAGGAAGCTCTTGCAGACTCAGATTGGATCAATGCTATGCAAGAAGAGCTTACTCAATTTGAAAGGAACAAAGTATGGGAACTTGTTCCTAGGCCAAAGCACCGGAATGTCATTGGAACAAAATGGGTATTCAAGAACAAAGCTCATGAAGATGGCAACATTGTAAGGAATAAAGCAAGGCTGGTAGCTAAGGGTTACTGCCAACAAGAAGGAATAGATTTTGATGAGACTTTTGCACCAGTTTCCAGACTGGAAGCCATCAGAATATTTCTAGCCTATGCTGCCTACAACAACATCAAGGTCTACCAGATGGATGTCAAGAGTGCATTTCTGAATGGAGATCTTGAAGAAGAAGTTTATGTGGAACAACCACCAGGTTTTGTCATTCCTACTCAATCTTCCTGTGTCTACAAGCTTAAAAAGGCCCTTTATGGTCTTAAGCAAGCTCCCAGAGCATGGTATGACACACTGTCCCTATTCCTAGTGAACCATGGGTTTACTAAGGGAAAGGTTGACAAAACTTTATTTCAAATCTCTGTTGCTAATCATATTCTGCTAGTGCAAATATATGTTGATGATATTATATTTGGTAGTACTAATCCAAAACTATGCAAGAAATTTTCTCAAGTGATGCAGAGTCAATTTGAAATGAGTACGATGGGAGAACTCAGCTACTTCCTAGGACTACAAGTCAAACAAGTTCCAGAAGGAATCTTTATCAATCAAGGAAAGTACACCAGAGACCTGATCAAGAAATTTGGAGTAGAAGGCAAATCCTCAGTGAAGATTCCCATGAACACTTCCCAAGGAATTGGTCCGGATGATGAAGGCAAAGATGTTGATGCAACTATCTACAAAGGAATCATTGGATCTCTTCTCTATCTCACTGCAAGCAGACCAGATATCTCATTCTCCGGTGGAATCTGTGCCAGATACCAATCAAAGCCCAAGGAGAGCCATCTCAGTGCTGCAAAGAGAATCATCAGATATATCAAAGGAAATCTAAATACATGCATATGGTATCCAAAGGGAGGTAACTTTGAACTGATTGGTTACTCTGACTCAGATTTTGCAGGTTGCAGATTGGACAGGAAGAGCACCTCTGGTCACTGCCAACTGCTAGTAGGAAGGCTTGTTTCCTGGTTTAGCAAGAAACAGAATTCAATCTCAAACAGTACAGTAGAAGCTGAATATATTGCAGCTGGAAGTTGTTGTGCTCAGCTACTCTGGATGAAGCAACAACTAAAGGATTATGGCATTCAAGCAAAGGAGATCAAGTTGCTATGTGACAACACCAGTGCCATTGCCATCACTCAGAATCCAGTTCTTCACTCCAGGACAAAGCACATTGAGATCAGACATCACTTCATCAGAGATCATGTTGAAAACAAGCACATATGCATGGAACATGTGTCAACAGAAGACCAGCTTGCAGATATTCTGACAAAGCCTCTGCTTGAGGCTAGATTCAACAAACTGAGAGAGGAATTGGGAATGATGGATGAAATTCCAAGAGAAAGTTGAAAAGGAAGAACTTCTGTTGCAGACTCTCTGCTAACAGAATACCTGTTGCAGAACCCCTTATGTTCTCTATCCTGAACAGAGAACCTCCGTTCCTGACAGAACACCTCAGCAACAGAAACCCCCCCTTCTTACCCTCAGAAACCCCTACCTGTAGCAGAAGGTTGTGGACTTAAAAATATTTTGAGAAACCAGGTGACCTAGTAACTTAATAAAGGTATTTTACCCTTTTACCCTTAAAATGGTATTACAGCCGCAAAATATTTACTGCGCCCCCATTTTCATTTATTGATACCTCGGAACCGCCAATAATCTCAAACGTCCACTAACCCGAACCCATATATTCCCGTCTCTCAAATCTGAACCGTTACCGCTCTCAATACTCTCAAACTCTCAGACCTCCATAGCTCTCAAGTTCTCAAAAACCTTTTCTGTTAGTACCCAATTTTGATAAGATTTTGATGATGCCACTATACTTAGCACGTGTACATTGTATCTCATTTTAATTCTAGTATTAACGTGACAAATTAAATGTACAGTTTTTGAGTCTAAGAAATATTACCGGAAAAATAAAAAGGCAATAAGGTGAAATTTCTTTACCTTAATAGGATATTTGAATCCTACCGGCAAATACTATTTGACTCAAAAATTACTCATATGTCACGAAGCTCGTAATATCAAATGAATGATTGAAGAGTAAACTTGACCGGTATTTAATACCGAATCAAGTACTGGGGGCCGCGGCATGGGACGCACACATGAAACTGTTTCACGTGGAGAGAAACTTCAGCGGGTGAATTATTCAAGACAAATGTATCAGCCCGAATTAAAGCTCCAGCATAAGAAGACGAATGTACAATTTGTCCTTGTCAGAATTTCAACGTCAAAGATTAATCCATCCTAACCAACGGATGAGATTAATTCAAAGGAGATGCCTATAAATATAGGCTAAAACGAAAGTTTCTAACCAAGCTTTGAGCATCCAAAGAGAGAATTTCTATCACAAGCATACACAAGATATCTAGCAAAAGAGAAAGTGCAGTTCTGAACTTTACTCTCTGCTTGGACTCATGCTTCACTAAACTTCAAGTATACGAGCTCTTCATTACTACATCATAGAAGTTTAGTTCCTAGTTGGAGGTTAGAACTTTCTTGTAACAAATCACATATTGTTGTAAATACTTAGGAGAACAGTTGTTCGGATCCTACAGTGTAAGTAGATAGATAGAGTACCTTTTGATCCGCACTGGTTCATTAGAGAAAAGTCTAAGGACTGAGTAACTTTGAGTGGTGCTATACTCATCGTGAAAAACCTTCAATCTAGGCCTAAGTGTTGTAAAGGCTAGATTGGCACTAAGTGTATTGGGCTTAATACTTTAGTGAAATCCATCTGAAAGAGGGTGGGACTGGACGTAGGAGGATTACACCACATCTGAACCAGGATATATCGTGTGTTGAATTCACTTCAGTCAACAAAGCACACACCCAACACTTCACACATAAAGATTGTAGTTTGGCGGCAGAATCCTAAGCAGTTGACTTAATTGATCCAACTGCTTATCCTACTGCTTAATTACTCACTTTCTTTAAGACCAGATTCACACCTTTAACGTGCACCAACACCACTTAAAAGGGTCACTCTTTCAGTTCTCTGAAACTCACCTTCTAAGTACAGCAGGTGCCTCAGCAGTTCCCAGGATTCCACCCAACTACTGAGCCCTCTGCTCATATATACTTGTTTCGTGTCAACATCTCAAACATCACCAGATTGCCACTACCTCATCAAGAAGTTTGCTTAACACAATAAGCTTTTGACCCAAGCAGGTGCCTCAGCAGTTCCCTCATATTCACCCAACTGTCGAGTCCACTGCTTCAGCAAAAAGCTAGTCTCCCTTCATTTAAGCATACTTACCAAAAGGCCACACCATACTCATCAAACAACTATCTCTACCTCCATCATACACTCTGCATTTCCTGAGCAGTTGCCTCAGCAGTTCCCTGCTCTTAGCCACCTACTAAGCCAACTGCTAGCATTCTAAGCCAAACACTCTCCAAGTTAGAAAATGGCTAAACACTCATTACACAAAGGGTAAAGACTTCCGTTGTGCATCTATAAATCTCTCAAAAGTTTATAGATTAACTCTCTTAGAGGGAAAACTTTCAAAAGTCGAAAAAGATTTAAAAGTCTATTCACCCCCCCCCCCCCTAGACTTATACCCTATCCGGGACGATCAAGTGGTATCAGAGCGGAGTGTTCCTAGAGTCATTTATTGACTAGTTTGAACTAAAGATCCAAAGCCACTTCTCCTCCCAAACACTTTCTAAACAATGGACAGTCAACTAGCCAAAAACCTCCTATTCAACTTAAACAAATTTGATGATTGGAGAATAAGGATGAAGGCACATCTCAATGCCTTACATGATGAGATGCTGGAAGTAATTACTACTGGACCTATCAGGATAATGAAGGTCAGGACATCTAAAACTGATGACCAGGAGGATGTGTACATTCCTAAGCCCAAACTAGAATGGACAACTGAAGACAGAAAGAGAAATAACCTTGATTACATTGCCAGGGATATTCTCTTCAAATCTGTTGATGAATCCATATTTCCCAGGATTAGGAAATGTGAAACTGAAAAGGACGTTTGGGATGAGCTCACGAAAATTGGAGCTGGTGATGAACAGGAGAAAGACAATAAACTAACCATGGCCCTCAAGAAATTTGAGGACTTCAAAATGCTGCAAAATGAATCCATCCATGAGATGGAATCCAGGTTCCTAAAGATCACAGCAGAGGTCTCAGACCTAGGGAAAGATCTACCTCAAAAAGAGATTTCCCTTAAAGTCTTGAGAGGCCTGTCCTCTAAATGGGACATGAAGGTGACTGCTATGAGAGATAGCAGAGATCTAAGAACCTTATCAACTGATAAGCTCTTCAGTGATCTCAAAGCCTATGAATTTGAGATGAAGGAAATAAAAGAAGAAAAGAAAGATGAATCCAAGACACTTGCTCTAGTGTCTGAGCCTGGCCCTTCAAAATCCAGTGAGAAATCCCTCAACAACCTCCTTACTGATGAGCAGTTTCCTATGTTTGTAAGGAAGTTTAAAAGGTTCATGAAGAAGGAGGGAACTGCTCCAAAAAGACCATACAATCTGCCATACAGGAGACAAGGGAGACCTCAAACCAGCAAGGAAACTATCTTGTGCTACAACTGTAGACAACCATGACATTACAAAAATGAATGCCCTATGCCCTTAGCCCAGAAATATCAAGGGCAGCAGGGAAATGCTCCCAAAGCTGGTTACAAGAAGGACTTCAAAGGCATGAGACAAGCCTTTGTAAGTGAAAAGAAAAAGGAGGAACCCCATTCTGAAGATGAAAGCAGCTCAAGTGATGAAAGCTCTTCATCCGAAAGCTCAGAGGAAGCACTTCTATGCCTGGGATCCTGGCATGTGGCTGAAGAAGGCAGCAGTTGGCTCACTGCAGAGAGAAGCAAGTGGATCAGTGAACCTTCCACCAGCTCAAATGAAAATAATGAAAGCTGCTCTCCTAGATGCTTGATGGCTAAAAACCACTACAATGATGTTGAGGTAACATCCTGCTCTTCCTATAGCTCTAGTGATTTTGTACCTAACAATATAACTTTGGAATCTTTATTACAAGATTTTTAAAAAGTCCAAAATCACCATGTTCTCTTGAATGCTGAAAATGATAGATTGAAACAAGACATTAAGGCCATTCATTCTAAATTACTAGATGCCTTAAGCAAAAATGACATCTTAGAAAAGGAGAACAAAGAGCTGAGAAACTTCAGCACAAATAGTAAAACCTCTCACTTTACTGGTGAAGTTACTCTAAATAGGAAGAAAAGAGGTCTTGGTTACTCATCCCCCACCAGACTCACTCAAAATTGCACATCTACAAGCCACAAATCATACACAAGAAAGCTAACCTACAAAAAAAATCATTCCCCAAAAGTTCCCAAAAGAAGGAACCAACCTGCTCCCAAACCAAAATCCAAACACCTGTATAAATCAACACCTCCTCACCATCTAAACCAAAGAACCTGTTGGCAACCAATCAATAAGACCAACCACAACCAAAATACCATGCAGACTCCTCAAATAAATAATCCACTTCTCACCTCAAGGAGAAAAAGGATTAACAAGTATATAGCCATTCCTTTTGATTACAACACCTCAAATGGCTATAGACCAATCTGCTTAGAACTCAATGGTTCTAGATCGGCATGGATGCCTAAAATTGTACAAGGGAAGTCACCCACTAACCTGTGGGCTACTGCTCAACATTAATTTATACGGGAAGGTGCTAGAGCAGCTGAAACACAAACATGGTTCATAGATTCAGGCTGCCCCAGGCACATGACAGGCAGCATGCGGCTCCTGTCAAACTATACAGCAAGGGAAGTACCCAAAGTAACATTTGGGAATGTGGAAAAACAAGGAGAAACCAAAGGAGCTGGAGACTTATCAATTAATGGACTTACAATCCAAAACATATCCTATGTTAAGAGCTTAAAGTTCAATCTTGTAACACCCCGGGGCCCCACACGGACCCGAGGTAGTTACTCTAGACCTCTAGTACTGTCCCCACAAACCACCACGAGCCTTTACCACGCACTTTGTCCTCACTCATGCGCGCCCTGAGAAACTTCCCAGGGGGTCACCCATCCCAAGACTACTCCCGTGCAAGCACGCTTAACTTTGGAGTTCTTGGGTGATGAGCTCCCTTAAAAGGAGATGCACCTCTGTTGGTATGAGTAGTACTATTAATCCTCTTATATTAATCTCGGGTATTACAAATCTCATAAGCACAAGCCAGCTATGTGACAATGGCTTTAATGTTACATTCTCCAAAGACATCTGCTTGATTAGAGATGTCAAAAATGACAAAATTGTGCTCACTGGTAGAAGGAAGAAGGACATGTACATTGTTGATTGGAGCTCTGCAAAGGAAGGAATCTGCTTAGTGACAAAGGTAGATTCAAACTTAAGTTGGGAATGGCACAACAAATTAAGCCATCTAAACTTCAAAACAATCAACAAATTGTCCAGAAAAGGATTGGTGAAGGGACTCCCTGAAATCAACTTCAAAAAGGACCACCTCTGTGATGCTTGTCAAAAAGGGAAACAAACCAAGGTATCATTCAAATCAAAAGAAGTGGAATCATCAACTAGGCCCTTAAGCCTACTACACCTTGACTTGTTTGGACCAGTTGAACCAACAAGCTTAAGTGGTAGAAGGTACACCCTGGTTGTAGTTGATGATTATTCTAGATACACTTGGACCATATTCCTAAAGAAGAAGAATGAAACAGAGAAGAAACTGCCTGAATTGATGAGGCTAATCCAAAATGAGAAAAGTCTCTCAATCCAGAAGATCAGGTCAGATAGATGTACTGAATTTCTCAACTCCATCATAATTCAGTACTGTGAAGAAAATGGAATCCAACAGCAAGAACACCTCAACAAAATGGTGTTGCTGAAAGAAGGAACCGAACTCTCAAGGAAGCAGGAAGGACAATCTTAGAAGCAGCTGGATTACCCAAAAGATTTTGAGCAGAAGCAATCAACACTGTTTGCTACACTCAAAATAGAAGTCTTATTCATAAGACTCACAAAAAGACACCATATGAGTTATGGAAAGAAAGGAAGCCTAATGTCAGTCATTTCCATGTGTTTGGATCCAAATGCTTTATCCTAAACAATGGAAAAGACTATCTCAAGCCATTTGATCCCAAATCTGATGAAGGGATCTTCCTGGGCTACTCAACAACTAGCAAGGCATTCCGGATTCTCAACAAAAGAACTTTGGTGGTAGAAGAATCAATCCATGTGGTATTTGAAAACCACCCCACTGCTCAAATAAAAGATGAAGGTGAGTCATCAAAATCAAGGGACACTGGAAAGACTCCAAGCTGCCTTCCAAATAAAAGTGATAAAAAGGATGGAAAGGTAGTTGACTCAAAAGGCAGCCAACTGCCAGCAGTAGACTCAAATGGCAGCCCACTGCCAGCAGGTGACTCACCAAAAGACACCCTTCCAAGCACTCATGACATTCCCAACCTTCCTATTCTACCAGATGATAGTGAATAGGAAGAGTAGGAGGATGATGAACAACAAATTCAATCCAAAACAACCACATCTGATGTTAGATGGTTGAGCAAACATCCTCCTCACCAAATCATTGGAAATATCAATACAGAGGTTCGTACCAGATCAGCAATTCAGAGAGAAGCACTATTCTCATGCTTCATCTCTAAAATTGAACCCAAGAAAGTTGAAGAAGCCCTACTCAACTCAGACTGGATACAAGCCATGCAAGAGGAACTCAATCAGTTTGAGAGAAACGATGTATGGGAGCTTGTACCCAGACCCTATCATCAACATGTGATAGGAACTCGATAAACCCAAAATACTAAAGAATCAAACAACCATAGCAGTGATAAAGAAGCAGATAGAAAGATATCGAGAAGATGAACCGAATCTGGTATACCGTATGAACCCCCGCTGCTCTCCCTGGAGAAGGAGAGCAGCGGAAACCCTACTCTTTCTATCTCGCCTCTGAGTCTCTAAAGCCTCTGTCCATTATTAGGGTTCCCGTAAGTTAGCCTCCTTTTATAGGAGAAGTTGGCTAACTTACGGGTTACAAGGAAGCCCCCGGGCTGATACACATTGGTGGCCCGTATTACACGTTTAATTAATAACTACACAAATACAAAGATAACTAACTAGATTGAACACCATAAAATAATCCTAACAATCTCCCCCTTGGTGATCAATCGTGTTGAATCAGCATTGCAGCGCAGATATCTTTGTCTTTGTTGTTATTGAGCTTCCTTTGTCTTTGAACTTGACTTCTGAGGAAGGCTATCTGAAGAAATCCTTGCAATCTCCCCTTTGATGTCTTCTTGAAAATTTGATCTTTGATGCCGGGGGTTGAGGAATCTTCAATATCTTGCATGTAGTCCATGCCTTCCAGAAGTTGCTCTTGATCAGCTTGAATGAGGTCAGGTGGCGCCTCTAGAATGAATGTTCTTATGATTTCTAGACGCGCACGGGATTCATCTGTCGTACGAGAGTATCTGACCTTTGTCTCCTCCACAATGTAGTCTTTTTGACTATTTGGAATGAATGCATTTGAGGAGAACTAGTCGGTGGCACAGCGGAACATAATGATTGTTGATTTGTGAGTGTAGCTGACCATTTGATTTGAGTTGAAGAGATAGCAGAGAAGGTGTTGATTTTTGTGATGGAGAGTGAAGTGTCCCAGAATGATTTGTTCAGTGTTAACAGCACGTGGACCACTCTCCCCCTCATGACGATCCGATGAATCGGGACGTCATGCTTTTATTCTTTTATTCTACGGAAATAAAACAGGAAACGAACAGAAAGAGTAAATGATAAAAGCCCCTCGGGGTCGTGTAGACACCCGTTTTCATCACTATAGAGATAAACTCTAAAGCAATGGCCTGAAAATGTTGGTGATTCTTATGTTGCAACAGCAGGACTTCCTTCCAATCATTAGTCTACATCTGCAATAGATGAGACCTATGGAAGTTCTCGCGGGTCTTTGAAGACCTGCAACTGACTCAAAAAGTGCGTCTGTGTCCTAGAAATTTCAAAACATTTGGGAGTGAGGTAACTAGACACGACGTGATCAATGAAAGTTCAGTGGCATGGGGCTGAGGCCACTGTAGTCAGTATTGCTTGCCTCGTAAGGAGGTAGTAATGAGAGATGCGGTTCCCCGTGAAATATGATTAAACACATGTCTGTTGGGAGACAAGTGAGTGGTCTAAGGGTAGGGTTGTGCATGCGCCGTTTGGACAAAATGCAGCGTCTTCTACCCGGGATCTGAATAAATTCAGTCCTGAACCTATGGGGATAGTCCAGAGTATTTGAGTGGCTAGGAGTAAATGTTCAATGGATAGTAGGCAGTTGAGGTAGCAGACTTATCAGTGATAATTGTTTCCTTGCTCACTTGAGCCTTCTGCTTCCTAATGCTCATAATTTTCACTCACTCACTTGCTCACTCACTCACTTACGCTCGACTTTGTCCCTTGGGTAGGCTTAGTTGGGTTTACTAAGCCATAGGGACATGTTCTCTCATTACTTTCTTCATTTTCTCTCTGTACTCCCCCTCAACTAGAGCACTCGGTATGCTTTGTCATTGTTAGGCACCGGGGAGGATAACATTGAAAACTCCCCCTAAAATGCTGCATCCTTTGAGAGATTCCTTGCTTTGTCGGTGAATGGCGCCAGGAGGAATTAACTGAAACTCCCCCTCAGAATGTGCAAGGTTTGATTGCTCACAGCTTGTCATACCCGCCATGTGTGTGGAGCAATCTGAACAAGTACCACTTATGATGGTTTCCCTGATCTCATCATGTAGAATTTCAGCATATTGATGATCACATAATGTTGATGAGTCAGAGGAGGCTTAAGTGGTTGATTGTTGATTGTTGTAAGATGACCGTTGACGCGAGGTTGATTGAATTATCTACGATTTTCAGACCTTTACAGTGGAGCATAGAAAAGCTTTGACCTCAGGGTTGACTTTGAAAGAATTTGAACAGATTTGCCTAAGTTTTGACCTGGACATCGGTGATTTACAATGTTTGTCGGAAAACTAACGTTTTGAAACTCAAAGACTGTGAGTGAGGGCGCGTGAGAAAGGGTTCTAGGGCACATCCCAAGAATTAATGAAGATCTTTTCGTTAGCTTTCCAACAAAAAAACGTTTGCTCAAATCGGATCACCGAGTCAAAAGTTACGGCCAAAACAGTGCGGTGTCGCAGAAAATCTCTAATTTTGAGTTTTTGAGGAATTTCATCGAAGTTGAGGTTCTCGATGTTGAATATCGAGACCAGGTGGATTTTTAACAAAATTCTAAGGCAATACCTAGAAATCCGAATCTCGAGGTTTACATCTCGAGATTACAATCTCGAGGTTTAAATCTCGAGATTACAATCTCGAGTTTTAAATCTCGAGGTTGAAATCTCGAGTTTTAAATCTCGAGATTACAATCTCGAGATTACAATCTCGAGTTTAAATCTCGAGATTACAATCTCGAGTTTAAATCTCGAGATTACAATCTCGAGGTTTAAATCTCGAGATTACAATCTGGAGTTTAAATCTCGAGATTACAATCTCGAGGTTTAAATCTCGAGATCTTAATCTCGAGTTTGCCTCGAAGAATAATGGCGAAATCCACCTGCAAAACAAACCTCAGAATATCGAAATCTGCAGAATTTCAAAATGTTTGGAACATCGAAAACTTTGGAGTTTCGAAAACATTAGAAAATCAAAAACTTGTTGTTTGAAAAACATCAGAACATCGAAAACTTCTAAAAACTTTGATAGGCAGAGATTCATTCAGATATCTAAAAATGTAAAGCTTTGAAGTGTTCTGAACAGGAAAGATATCAAGTTTAGAAGAAATCAGTGATTCAAGAAACTCCAAACTTTGAAAAATTCAAAACATCGAGAAATTTTGAAAATCTCGAAATCTTCAGAATGTCGAGATCCAAAACATCGAGATCCCAAATGTCGAAATCCCAAAACTCGAAATTCCAAAACTCGAGGTTTCAAAACTCGAGATTTCCAAAACTCGAGGTTTCAAAACTCGAGATGTCAAAACTCGAGGTTTCAAAACTCGAGATGTCAAAACTCGAGATGTCAAAACTCGAGATGTCAAAACTCGAGATGTCAAAACTCGAGATGTCAAAACTCGAGATGTCAAAACTCGAGATTTCAAAAATCGAGATGAGGAAATCGAGTCCCTAAATGTCGAGATCCTGCAAAATGAAAACTTCGATTTTTGAAAATCTGAAACCTATTCTGAATAGCCCTGAAGGTCGAGATTCTCCTGTATCAGTTTCAAGTCAAAAACGTTTCTGCAGCAGTGAAAAATAAGGATTTCGAGATCTCAATGTAGAGATCTTCGAAATATAAAAATTGCAAAAAACGAAAAATAAGGTATGTTGCTGGATCGTTTTTGAAAGGCAAGTCCAACAGTATGATTTTTACAAAATTTCGTTTACAAACAAGATTACAGGAGCAAATCTCTACACCAAAGAAAAATAGAAGAAAAGCAGAGCAGTTCTTCGTTAGATCCAAAAAAAATCGCAGATAGATTCAACCTGTTTCACGCCTCGGCTCTGATACCAATTGATAAACCCAAAATACTAAAGAATCAAATAACCATAGCAGTGATAAAGAAGCAGATAGAAAGATATCGAGAAGATGAACCGAATCTGGTATACCGTATGAAACCCCGCTGCCCTCCCTGGAGAAGGAGAGCAGCGGAAACCCTACTCTTTCTATCTCGCCTCTGCGTCTCTAAAGCCTCTGTCCATGATTAGGGTTCCCGTAACTTAGCCTCCTTTTATAGGAGAAGTTGGCTAACTTACGGGTTACAAGGAAGCCCCCGGGCTGATACACATTTGTGGCCCGTATTACACGTTTAATTAATAACTACACAAATACAAAGATAACTAACTAGATTGAACACCAAAAAATAATCCTAACAGAACTAAATGGGTGTTCAGAAACAAAATGGATGAGGAAGGCACCATAGTTAAGAATAAGGCAAGATTGGTAGTGTCACGCCCCGGACCTAGCCAGACACGTCAACAACCCGCCGTACAGTACGAATAGTCAACCGTAGTCCAACTCATCCATACTATACAAGGCGTCATCAATATCATTCACACATAGTACATCCATAAACAAACATAATGTAAAACATGTATTTAACGTAGCGGAAGCGTTAATACAATTGTTCAAGCCACACTTGGCATAACTAGGCATACAAGCCCCCAAAGTAATTATTAATAAAATAGTATCCATGAGCATTAACTTAATTGTTTTTAAAACAGAACGGAAGAAGCACGAACCACGTCTTCCTCCCTTGAGCCTCCCGAAGCAACGGGCAATGGTAGCAACTTCAAGTTCTACCTGAAACTGTGAGGTGGCCTCCCCCGTGAAGGGGAGGTCAGTACTTGGAAATATTTGACAAGTACAATAGCAACTATACTAAGTATAATCAACGTTTTAATTTCCAAGACCCTCAAAATAGGGTGATATCATAATATAAATAATAATTTATATTTCCCACTTATTATCTTTATAATAAGTAAATTTATTCATTTGTCGGCACACGGCCCTTCTTATATATCCTTTTTCATTTATCATTTGCACGGCCCAACCCTTGGGTCCTATTGTTTCTACGGGACTTGCTACCGCTGTCCGAGACCTCATGAGGCTCCCGGTTCGGACTCCAACATCCCGCCCCTGGACTCATACCCATCATCCCGTAGGAAGGTAAGGCCCTTCGGGGTCCTATCTTATGTGTTACCGCTATCGGAACCTAGTTAGGTCTCCGAATCGGATTCCACCTTAACCCGTGATCACGATGTAAGTCCATGCTATCCAACCCCGCTCTCTAGAGTCGGGAAGGGCCATGGTCCTTACTATTTCCATAATTCGACCGGCTATCCACAAGGACTACCGAACACACCCGTAGGCCAATCCTATACTTAGGATCAATTTAATATTTGCATTAACTTGGGTATCCCTTAAGGCCTACCCCTAGTATAACTTAAAGTTCATACTTTCCTACCTTAAAGCATCTCTTAAGACTACTTAAGGCATAACATTTCACAATCCAACCTTAGTATCAATCTTTAACAACATTTCATTTTAATGTCCAACTAGTATCTTAATACTAGTCAAATTAATATCAACACACCAAGTTCTCAACTCATAGTCATATAGACAATTCCAACTGATTTTCCTTTGAAAAATATCGTTTATCTCAATATTCAAAATATCACTTTTAATCACTCATATATTCTAATATGAAGAAAAAGTATATTTCAACACATGTTTCATAATAAATTCCACTTTCAAGTCAACATACTCATAACTCATGAACATACACAATTTACTCCTAAATTTGTATGTCATGCTCCTTTTTCTCTAGACATTTAGAGGCCGTTTGGTAACACTGTTTATCGGCTTATCAGGCTTATCAGCCAACTTTTTCACCAAACACGTAACTTTTGCTTTCGCGCGTTGAATTGTGTAATAAGCAGAAAAAGTAAGGTTGGAGTTACTTTTCTGGCTGTATTGGTAGAAGTTACTGTAGATGAACAGTTTAGCTATTTTTACATATAATTTTTTCTTTATTTTATTAATAAAATATATTTTAAAAGTATTTTTTTCTTAAATCAGCAGAATCAGCCAATGCAGCCACTTCAGCCAAAACTTTATCAATTTCAGCAGAATCAGCCAAATCAGCCGATTTTCGTGCTACCAAACGGGCTCTTAGTCTTTTCATTTTTTTAGGCATTATTAATCATTAATAATCCATAAAAACACATTTAATTACCTTCGGTAATCTCATGAAATTAACACACTAATTATAAGCAATATAGTCAGCCATCCTCACCTTATGAAGTGCTGAAATAGTTGCCTTTGCTAAGCCTCTCGATCAATCCACGTTCTAGGCCGATTGAAGGTGTAGAACTGAACTGCTGGGCAAAAGCCGGGCGGCTTTCACGAAAGCCGGGCGGCTTTCGTGGTCTGCAACTACGACTAGTTCCTTTGAAGTGGCGGTTTCCGGCGGTTTCGACTCCTATCGATTGGCCAACCCTCCTAAGTTAATTACCACTACTTTATATCAATATTCTACACTTTTAAACGTGTAGAACTCATGATTTAATCCACCATATGATTTCTTAAAAATCATGCACAATAAAACTAGTTAAAAGAGTAGAAATTGTGTTCTTACCCCCTTCTTCTAGCTTTTCCTCTTGGATTTCCCTTCCTTCTTGCTTTCTTTGAGCTTGGTCTTGATGAGGAGCCTCCCTAGATTTCCCTCTCTATGCTCTGGCCGAATGTCATATGCTAGGGGGGAGTATCTCTCCCAATCAATAGCAAAGAGGACAAATAGGACATGGAGGCATGGGCTTTTGTCTCAATGGGACTTCCCACCTCACACTCGTATTATTCACATGCATCCCCCCATTCCACATTATTTGGTCAATCTGAGCATCTAAAAACGTGGGGTGGCCCCCCTTATGTGGGAGGTCATCCCATTATGTCTCGGTGTGTACAATCGGCCCCGAAAGTTGTATTTTTCGGAATGTTTTAATCCTATTTTATTTTATCGGGCCAAATAAAATATGTGACTCTTTCCCAAAGATTATGGGCCTTTAGAATAGATGTACATTCCCCAACATTAATTTAGGAGTCTCCGAAACTCATTTCGGGCTGTTATCCGCTAAATTACCAATACCGGTAATTGGGCCCCGTTTGACCAACCGGTCAACTCCATGCATTTCTTATGGCCCAAATAAAATATCCACCACCATATACACATTATATAGACCAAGATGAATATGATATGTGGTTCAAGAATTATCGGGCGGTCCCCGGTCCCGCTGTGGGCCCCACATGCCATTTACTATTCACGTAAAAGAAATAGTAAAAATTTACAATTACGCAAATTCATAAATCATCCTTCAAGGTTTATTACATAATTTACTAAAAGTAAATATGCTCGGGGTCGGTGTTACAAGTTCACCCCCCCTTAACGGGAATTTCGTCCCTGAAATTCACAATGTTCATTCAAACAAAAACGTGTATTGCTCTTTCATCAAAGCTTCCGTTTCCCAAGTTTCCTCCTCAACTCGGTCACTTTTCCAAAGGATTTTAACCATTGGAACTTTCTTGCTTCTCAATTTCTTGACTTGCCTGTCAAGTATCTTCACCGGTTGCACGACATAATTCAAGTCTTCTCGTATTTCCACGGGTGGTTTTTCTAATACATGAGATGGATCCGGCATATACTTCTTAAGCATGGACACGTGGAATACGTTATGTATCTTCTCCAATTCTGGAGTCAACTGTAATCGGTATGCCACGGCCCCAATCCTCTCAAGAACCACGAATGGCCCTATGTATCATGGGTTAAGTTTCCCTCGGCTCTGAAATCGGATGATTCCCTTCCAAGGTGAAACTTTCAAAAATACTTCATCTCCCACCTTAAACTCCAAGGCTCTTCGGCGCTTATCGGCATAGCTTTTCTGTCTATCCTGGGCCGCCTTAAGTCTCTCATGAATCATCTCCACCTTAGACTTGGTGATCTCCACTAATTCCGTGCTCTCGAGTTTGGCCATGCCAACCTCATCCCAACACAACGGTGTACGACATCTCCTCCCATACAATGCCTCGTATGGAGGCATGCCTATACTCGCCTGATAACTGTTGTTATAGGCAAACTCCACAAGTGACAAATGGTTGTCCCAACTCCCTTGGAACTCCAATGCACAGGCTCTCAGTATATCCTCTAATATATGTATAACCCGCTCAGATTGCCCATCCGTTTGTGGATGAAAAGCTGTACTGAATTTCAACTTTGTCCCCATAGATTCTTGGAACTTCTGCCAAAATCGTGATGTGAATCGCGGATCTCTATCGGATACAATGGTTATAGGAACCCCATGTAGCCTCACAATCTCATCCACATACAACTTGGCTAACCTCTCCAGTGCATAGGTGGTGTTGATAGGTAGAAAGTGTGCACTCTTTGTGAGCCTATCGACCACAACCCATACGGCATCATAGTTCTTAATCGTCCGTGGCAGCCCCACCACGAAATCCATAGTCACGTGCTCCCACTTCCATTCAGGAATGGAAAGTGGTTGTAGTAACCCAGCCGGATGCTGATGTTCTGCCTTAACTTGCTGACAAGTAAGACACCTACTGATGTACTCGACTATTTCTCTCTTCATACCCGACCACCAATAACTTCCCTTCATTTAACGGTACACACACTCGGTCACGAAATAATAAGAGACCATCGTCTCTCTCCCTGAAATCCTCAACCGGTCCCGCTAGCATGCGTTCACGAATCTTCATAAGTTCTTCGTCGGTTTCTTGACCCTTCTTGATTTCATCAAGTAATGTAGGTCTCACCTCGAATCTAGCTAACAAGGCACCATCGCTAGATACCTCCAATTGGGCTCTCAATGCCCTCAAGCTAGTCAATAATGCCCCAGATGAATTCTTTCGGCTCAAGGCATCCGCTACCACGTTGGCTTTACCGGGGTGGTACTCGATAACTAGATGGTAGTCTTTTATCAACTCCATCCACCGTCTCTGTCTCATGTTTAACTCTTTCTGAGTAAACACGTACTTCAGGCTTTTGTGGTCGGTGTATATATGACATGTTTCCCCGTATAGATAATGTCTCCAAATCTTCAATGTGAACACCACCGCCCCCATCTCTAAGTCATGAGTGGGATAATTTACCTCATGCTTCTTCAACTGTCGTGAAGCATAGGCAATCACCCTCCCATTCTGCATCAAGACGCATCCAAACCCTTGGATGCTTGCGTCGTTGTAGACATCGTACCCCACACCCTGTTTGGGTAGTGCGAGTACCGGTGCCTCGGTCAATCTCTTCTTCAGTTCAAGGAATCCCTTCTCACATCGGTCATCCCATACAAACTTGGCCCCCTTTCGAGTGAGCTTTGTCAATGGCGATGCCAAAACTGAGAACTTCTCCACAAATTTTCGGTAGTACCCTGCCAATCCAAGGAAGCTACGAATTTCCTTGACGTTCTTTGGCCTCTCCCATTCAGTAATGGCCTCAATCTTCTTGTCATCTACGGCATTCCCTGATCCCGAAACCACATGCCCGAGAAAGCCAATCTCCCTTAGCCAAAATTCACATTTGGAAAACTTGGCATAGAGTTGCTTCTCCCGTAGTGTCTCAAGAACAAGTATCAAGTGCTCCTCATGCTCTTCTTCACTCTTCGAGTAAATCAAGATATCATCTATGAACACAATCACAAACCGGTCCAAGTATTTATGAAATATCCGGTTCATCAAGTCCATAAATGCCGCCGGGGCGTTGGTTAGCCCGAACGACATAACTAGGAACTCGAAATGACCATACCTTGTGCGGAATGCACTCTTCGGTATGTCATCCTCCTTTATTTTCAGTTGGTGGTACCCCGACCTTAAGTCAATCTTCGAAAACACCTTCGCTCCTCGGAGCTGATCAAACAAGTCATCAATCCTAGGCAAGGGATACCTATTCTTGATTGTGACCTTGTTCAGTTGACGATAGTCAATACACATTCGAAGTGTTCCATCTTTCTTCTTCACGAAAAGGACCGGTGCTCCTCACGGAGAGTGACTCGGCCTTATGAAACCGTTATCCAATAGCTCTTGCAATTGGGTTTTCAACTCGTTAAGTTCAGCGGGTGCCATTCTGTATGGCGGTATAGAGATTGGTTTGGTGTCGGGTTCAACCTCGATCACGAATTCAATCTCCCTATCGGGTGGAAGTCCCGGCAAGTCTTTTGGGAAGACATCCGGATACTTGCACACTACTCTCACATCATTGATGTCTATCTCTTCTTTGGTTTTGTCCACCACATACGCTAGGTACGCGTGGCATCCCTTTCTCATCATATTCCTCGCCCTCACGGCGGATATGATACAATTGTTTGATTTGCCTCTATCCCCCTCGAAGCGTAAGGTCAACCCTTCACCGCCTTCGAGTTCAAGAATCTTCGTGTAGCAATCGACCCTAGCATGATGTTTCTCAAGCCAATCCATCCCGAGGATTGCATCAAACTCGATCATGCTCAGCGGTACGAAGTCATACGTCAAGTTCTGTCCCTCCACCTCCACCTCACACGATGGATAGTGGCTATCTCTCTCGATATCATCCCCTAGAGGCGTGGACACCAATAGGGTTTGAGTCATCGGTACAAGTGGTCCGTTGAATCCGCTGGCGAACGCCTCACTCACAAATGATCGTTGCGCCCCGGTATCAATAAGGATCCTTGCGTCTCTCCCGTTTATCTTTAGTGTTCCTACATTCATAAGTAATGTTAGACACACTATCTAATTAATAGGCTTGTTTCTTAAGTCGTAGAGTATGTTGGTTGTGGTTCGGGTGGGGTCCGTTTGACACCCGTCCGAAAATTCCCGGTTTCTGACCCTTAGAACCGTTCTAGGACCGACCCCCGGTGAAAGCCGGTCGCTTTTCACGAACGCCGGCCGGTTTTCGACTGCGAGAAAAATTCTCAGTATTTAATCACGAAAGCCGGGCGGCTTTTACGAAAGCCGGGCGGTTTTCGTCGCCGTAGTTTTTATTCAGGGAAAGGTTTCGAAGCCGGCCGGTTTCTACGAAACCCGGCCGGATTTCAGCAGCGCAGGAATCCCCAGGCCTAACGAAAGCCGGGCGGCTTTCACGAAAGCCAGGCGGCTTTCAGCTGCGAGAAATTTTCCAGGTGGGGTATTTACGAAAGCCGGTCGGTCTTTACAAAAGCCGGCCGGTTTTGGTTGCGAGAATTTTTTTGATTTAACCTTGACGAAAGCCGGGCGTGTTAGTCCCTGTGGAAGCCGGGCGGCTTTCGTCAAAGCCGGGCGGTTTTCGCCCAGGGCGAGGATTCTCCTCCCCTTTTTCCCTTCAAACCCGACCAAACTCGTCGGGGTTATAAATTTACAAGTTCCGCACTCCTATTGTTTATAATAGACTAATACGTGAGTTTAAGGAATTACCCGCAACGGAGTCCGGGTTGGCACGAGCATCCGCCTCCGTCATAGCATAGACCCGAGCTTGGGTCCTTCCTTGATTTACGGATGGCGCGTTGCTTGCACTCGCCCCACCGTGCCCACCGCTAGCATTTGGTGCTCCGGTTCGGTTCCTGCTCACCGTCGTTGCACTACTCGGTCCGGCCCCCATGGCTCGCCCAAACTGTGGGCAACTCACCTTAAAATGCCCGACCTCCCCGCATTGATAACACCTCGGGGGATCGCGGCACTTGCCAAAGTGGTTCTTTTTGCAGTTGCTGCACTTCTTCACGCCTGAGCCTTGTGACACAATTGGAGAAGTCTGTTTTTATTCTTATAAGTACTTGTTACACCGAAATTAAAAATATTGTCAAGTTGAATTCAATGCGTATTTGGTTTGATCATATATTTCTTGTGCCCGATGTTTTTATTTGGACTGAAATTTGCTGTCCTGATCTATTGTGTGTAAGTTTGTTCTGGTCTAAACTGGTCTGGTAAATGTCTGGTTTCTGTGTATTTTATAACTATGAAAGTATGGTCTGGTCTGATATGGTCTGCATTAGTGGTGGATCTTGCAACCGGATATAGGGTGTTCAAAATAATTTTACCTATTGCACAATAATATTGTTTGGTCCACCAATTGAAAAATGTAAGTTTTCCAACATTAAAATCCCAAAGATAAGGTTAAGAGCAGGAAATATTAAATAAAAATCAATATATGAATTATTACATTAATTCTATATATGTATTTTTACATTTTATTTTCAAAATTTTGGGTGTTCACAAGAACACTCTTGAACAAAAGAGGTCCGCCCCTGTCTGGAGGGGTGGAGACAGGGAGGGGCTGGAGGGGATCTTGGCCCCTACAAAAAAATCTTAAGTATATATTATGTATAAATACTTTGAATCTAGAGAAAATATGTTGATATTTTAAACTTTAGCCCCTACAATGTAAAATTCTCAAAGCTCGGCCCCATTAATCATAAATTTCTTGCTCCGCCACTGCTGGTCTGGAAATAATCCAATTAAAAACATGCTAATTCATTTTGGGTTATCCAAAAATGAATGTAGTATGTTTTCTTTTTTAAAAGAAATATGTGGTTCATAATCTCATATCATTCGAAAAAAGAAATGCAATGCCCCTTGCTCCGCATCTCGTTAAAGAGTGCTACTAATTTGAATGAAAAAACAATTAGTGAAAATAAAATTGCCATTGCCAATAATCAACGAAGAAGAAAACGTATTGCATTCATATCATTTTATGTGTCATACTTTGATTTTGTATAATTATTAATAACATAATTGAAAAGGTAAAATATTGTGGCTAAGACTTGAGTATAATATACGGAGTACGTAGTAAATTAGCACCATATATTTCTTTCCAAAAAAGAAAGGTTAAACTTATTTTGGGACAAACTACAAAGAGAAATAGACCGGATAAAATGGGACGAAAGGAGTATAAGTTAACTACATTGGTATATTTTAGTTTGAAATTAGTTTGGTTAATAATGAAATTTCTAAAAACGAGTTTGAAATTAGTTTGGTTAATAATGAAATTTCTAAAAACAGGTAGAAAACTATTAGGGATATTCTAAATATGTAGTACCTCTGTCCCGCAAAGAAGTTCACGGTTTGATCTACACACATATTAAGGAAAAAAACTTATCAGAGGATAAATTTTATTGTTTTGACACTGTTTTACATTGTTTGGCACTGTTTTGATGTAGATAACTTCTCATTTAAGGAAAGGGGATCTTTTTTTTGGAACTGCTAAAAAGGAAAGTGAGAACCTCTTTGCGGGACGGAGGGAGTAATAAATATAGGATGTCTTGCATCTTGTAGTGACGTGGGTCAATGATTGGGCTTGACCGACTCTATAAGGCGACGAGGCCAGGATCTTCTATGCCATGCTAAGCTAGTAGTTAACGTGTTCAGCACTGGCAATCTGGCATGCTGGCTCAGCTCGTGTCTAAATTGTGAGGTCGGCCTCAAGCGGTGCTGGGCCCAAAATAACAGCCAATGAAATAAATAATAATTATTATTATTATTAATATTATGATTTTGTTTATAACTAAATTGCTTTTAATAAATCTATTGTTACAGCGAGAGAAAAAAACACCGTGATCGTCTTCCCTCTGCTGCCCCTATCAATATAGGACTGAAGCGGATTATACTAATTTTAAGTATTCTAACGTATGAGAATGCAACTACGAATGAGGAGATAATATTGGCACATGAGCGTGTTGTGACTGGGAGTTTGTATCGATTCTGGATCGTGCAGCTTTGGTCGGCCGCTCCGACGATGATGGAGTTAGTATTCACCCGTATTCTTCCTCTTTAGTAGTACTTGTTTTTATTTTAGTCCGAGTATGTTTGATCTGGATGTTTGGTTTTTGGAGTTCTTTTGATAGGTAAAGTTTCAGTTCCAGTTATTTTAGGCTTAAATTTGCGTTTAAGGGATCATGTTGATGTGGTTGACTTTATGTCTACTCTTAGGATTCATAATTGAATCAGTAAAATCTGTCATTGTTTTATACGTGTTCTCTATTTTAATATAAAAGATCAAAAAATGGTGATGATGATGATTGAATAACAAGAGAGTAAGAGACAACATCAAGAGCATTTTCATCCACATAGTTCGAATGGTTTTTTATGGTTTACCAATCACATCACCGTCGCATATTTTTTTTTATAATCTCAAAATTTATGATCTCCCTTTAATCTTGACCATATTATTTACTTACAATTATTTATGGAACTTGCTATTTTGAAGGTCAATCGTCCGGTTTGTCCCACAAAATTAGAAGACATAATCGTGTTAAAATGTGAACAAAACACATGTGCCATGAGAGATTGATACTTTAAGTTTAGTAACGAGATTTTTGTTTTCATATTTGAACGGTCCAATATATTTTCGACGTTGTCTTCACAATGTCAAGAACAATGTCTAGATGTAGATAATTGTGGTTGACATTATTGAAAAAAGCTTACCAAAAACTCATAAAATTGAGAAAATGAGAGAGCTAGTAGAAAAGTGTCATGCATGTATTCTTTTATATCTCTCATGTCACATACAAGGGCGGATCCAGGAATGAGGAGTGGGGTGGGCTAAGCAGTAAAAAAAAAATTATTGCACACAAAGAGTTTAACTTAGGGTTGTTATCCAACCGAGCTTTTCTCAAACTACTCGAGTTCGAGCGTGATTTCGAATTTAATTTAACGTCCCGAGCTTCACGAGTTTCGAAATCAAACATGGGCTAGATCAGCGCAAGTCACCGGCGGGTTTAGGGATGCCAGCATCCATCCCCTTCGGGACCTTGGAGGATTTCTTCTTCTTAAGGCCAGCAAGCCCTCTGACGTTCATCATATTGACCGGGATACCTGCAACACAGTGTGGGGTTAGGCCGACGGGTCATTAACAGATGGCATAGAAGTACAAAAAAAAACAACAAACTATGTGCTAAAATACGAAAATAAGGGTGCCCTCAGCTGCTACCTCCGGAGGCTCCCTCAAATGCCGGGAACTTTTCATCCGTTTCCCCCAGGAAGCGATACCGCCAGAACCCGAGGGTGTAGAGGTCCTCCTCTTGAGTGCACTCCTTGATGGCTATATTCTTATCCCGGCCCTCCGGGATCTTGGCCAGGATTCTCCCATCCTTCTCGAGGGCGGCGCTTCTCACTTTCTCGTGCCTTCTGAACCGGTCACGAAGTTCCCTCGGGAAGAGGCTCTCGGCTAACTTTATGAAGCACCACCGGTCTTTCCACCCTTTGTTTGAGGAGGGCGCCTCAGTAAACAGTTTGAACAAGGCCACCTGTTGCAAATTCGCGAAGCCCTCGGCATTCGCATGCCCCCCCGACACAGATTAAAACTTTGAAAGAAGAGGTCCAGGCTAGGCGTTACCCCCCGGGATTTGTAGAGATGGAGGAAGCTCGCGATGTAGGAATGGCTGTTCGGCGTCAGTTGGCAGGGGACCAAACCCACGAACCGAAGGTATTCCCGAAGGAATGGGTGTAGGGGGAACCGGAGCCCCATCGATACGGAGAGGATGTGCACTGCAATGCAGCCCTCGGGAGCCCGGGAGAGGACGTCATCGGGACCCGGCGCCACCACTACGGCCGAGGGACCCACGTGTAACTGGGTGACATAGAGATCCGCCTCATCAGCTTTCGACCTTATCTCTAAGGCGGCGGTATTCAAGTAGGAATACCCCTCGGGCATATCGAGGAGCTTCCCTTGGTCTGCGACGCTGCCTTTCTTCCTGGAAGCAGCAACCTTCGCCTTCTTTTTTTCGGGGGCCACCCGGATGGGAACCGCATTCAACGGTCGAGAGGTGCTGGCCTCACCAGTGCCCCGAGGGGGGAGAACAACTATGGTGACCCTCGCGCCCTCTTTCTGCGCCTCTTCCTCAGCTACTTGCCAGGCGAGGGCCAGCTATTCGTCCTCGCATTCTTGTTCGAAGCCCTCGGCTTCCACCTCGGCGACGAGGGCTTTCTGCAGCTCCATCGCTACGACAGCGTCTTGTCCCACTGAGGGCTGCTCACTTGTGGACTCCACGTCCGAGATGATCTCCTCCTCCATCGAGGGCGGCCTCGAGATATCCTGAGAGTCGCTTTGCGAAGACATCCTCAACAGCTGAAGGGATGAGGGGTTTCTAAGGCAGGAGGCTTCCTAAGGCAGTTAAGCACTTAACCTAAGGCCACACAACTACGACTTACTAATGCTACAACAGATGGGCGGAGAACTGACCTCGGAAGATTGATTGATCGAAGGCAGCTGTTTCTCTCTCTAGGAATTTGGGCAGAGCGTCGCTACAATGATATCGCACAAGAGCAAAGCGGCCTGGCCATGGGGTATTTATAGGCGCCTGGATCCGGGCTTGGGCCTGGAAACCGGGCCTCCGGTTGAACTGCCATCATTACGAACCGTCGAACTGACCAATCAGTAACGCCCGCCCACAGGCAGCCAACAAGCACGCACCACGTGGAAGCCCCCCCCCCCCCCAACGGCTATATTTTGACGTTAGATATTCCAACGGCTATATTTCCAACGGTTATATTCTGGGAGCCTCCGGTTAAATTCAGCAGCCCACTCCTTCATCAACCAAGGAACTAGCCCCCGGGCTTTTTACTTCACTCCACTTCATCAAGAAGAGCCCCCGGGTACACTTACCCAGAGACGCTCTCGGTTTGTGCCCCACACACTACATAACAAATGCCTTCGGGCTCACTCCTTCAGAAGCCCACGGCTTCATAATAGGCCCACCCCTCGGGGATCCCCCCTCAGCACTTTGAGGGCCGGGTAGCCCCCGGGGAGTACGTCTCATTGACGGATAGCCAACGACACACAGGTAACGGGAGCCCTCGGATACCCTCCTCACCAACTAATCAACAAACAGGGGACACCCTGGTAACACTTCAACTACTACTCGCATTCATTACATCCTCGATCCCCAGGTTGAGGGACTCCCCTTCGGCACCTCCCAGGATATCAACAGCAAGCCTCCGGCTAATCAACACATGAGCCCTCAGAACAAGGATAGCCTTCGGCATCAGCATTATACTCCATTTCGAACCAGGGCTTCACGTTTTCGATTCATCGTTGGGGGAATTCGGTGCACTCTTTTTCCCTCATTAGGATTTTTTCCCACAGGATTTTTCCTAATGAGGTTTTTAACGAGGCATCCCCCCAAAATGAAACGAAAAGCGTCAGCCTTCGGCCCGAAACAGCAACATGATTACTCTACTCCTTTTCACCACTTTGCAAGTGTCTCAAGGAGTGGGGGACTAGAGAACCCCCTCAGGAAAAATCACAAAAATCACAAACATGACCCCTCAAGTCCCGACATGTGGGTAACTGAGGGACTGCCCTCGGCAGAATAAACAAACATCAAACTTCCAACAACTCTACAAACTACAAACAACGGCGGAGGACGAACACAATTACTCCTTTTCCCTCAAGTACCTTTCGGAAAAAGGAGTGAGGGACTCCTGATGGAGTATATGGATCGGGAACCCCCGGTCCACATACTCCTACTACTCCAATAAAGGCCCAATAGGCCCAGGAAGCACAACAAGCCTAAATCACGGCGCCCAGGGTACCAAGCAGCCCACAATGCGCACCAGGGGTGCCTTCGCCCCCCTGGCCGAAGGCTCTGAACCTCACAAAAGGGCCAAAACAGGAAGACAAGGTTACTGGGAGAAAACGGCAAAAATCAATAGCCCTCGGCACTAAGGGGGTCCCCGGCACTCAGAGCCCTCGGCTTACCACCTACAGCCGAGGACACCTTTTCCGACATGATATCCGCTCCACATGCGTATAGATCACCGTACCAAGTACGACGTCACATCCAACAGCCGCATTTAATGCGGCCACATGCGGTTGCTAGCGCCAGCCAGTTGAGGTGACCCCTCGGCCAATGGGTGCTTGACACGTGTCCCTGTCTGGCATTTATTGCTACTATAAATAGCACCCCATTTCCCCATTTGTAACCAAGACACAACACGCTGAAAACACTGAATACATTTCTATTACACTCTCTCTCTCTCTCTCTACTTACTTGCTCTGACTTCTCTCTAGTTATTCCCCGTAATAACCCCTCGGATAGGCTACCCCCCGGGTACACTATCCATCAACGGTTTATTTGATGGTTTTTTGTTTTCCCTTGCCCTTGTAATTCGGTCTTTCGACCTGTTTGTATTCTCGGTGTGGCTTGTTATTATGACCATTAAAATGCCAACGTTTAAAATCCCTTCTACCGTCTGTGTGTTGCATTTGATTTGGTGGCTAAATTATGACCAGATGGACCATAAACTGAAGGACTAGACCCAATGGGTCTCATATTGTGATTTTTTATCAATAGGTCATTATTTTGCTCAACTACCAATAATACTGATATTAAGTGAGAGTATTTTTTAAAACCCTTTTCCTATAATGTTGGTGTAGCAACATATTAGAAATATGCATGGTAAAAAAGGTTTTCTCCAACATACCATCATCAGTGATTTTTTGTCCACATAACTTTAATTTGTGTGTTGTTTGGAACATAGCAGAATTATAGTCACTGATAGATTTAAAGTCCTTGAATTTTAGATTGATCCAGTCATACCAAGATTTTGGTAAAAGTACTTTTTGTTTGGTGGTCATACCTCTCCTGTAAATTATCACATACTTCCTCCATTCTTTTTAGGTTGCAACATTCCATATATTTAATTCTCTATATTAGTAAAAAACTTTTAAAAATCAGATTATGAAACTTTGTAATGAGACGAATTCAACAATATTTTTCAAAAAAAAATAATTCACATACATTAATAAATAAAATTTAGTCAAAGTAAAGTGCATGAATAATGTGTAAATTCTAATGTTGCAACTATTATGATACGGAGGATAGTAATTCTTTTGGATCATCAACCAAAGGACATTCATATTTGAGACTTTCATGAAGATGGTGATTACTGAATATTTTGAGCAGATTCGTGCTGATAATATGTTGTGAAATGAAGAAGATGCCAAATAGATTTAAGAGAGAAATATTAATAATGAGCTCTAGCTATTTTTCTTCTTAATATGAAAATTTCTGAGTTAATTTACAAGGTTTCATCAGACTCCTATTTATAATGTTTAAGCTTGATAATTAATCATATAAAGGATGAATCTACTGATTTGATGGCAGTAACAAATGTTCTAACTAGATCACAAGGATCATTACAAGAATAAAGAGTAGCTTGATGTCTTAATAAGGATGAACAATTAACACTAAATTTTACTACTTTGATGATAATTTAGATGATGCATGTGAATGAAAATAATATTTTATGGAAGGTTTTTAACTTTTAATATATCTCATGTACTTGATACTTTTTGTACTTTTGTGTGACAGAAAGCATATTTTTATACGTAGTCTTCTAGATCTAGATAAAATTAACCTAAAGAAAATTGAATTTGAAATGAACGGATATATGAAATGACTTCTGGTTTAAAATCAGTTTCTGTTTTTATCCTTTTGCCATATCCTTTTTGTTTTCAAATTTATTTTTTATTTCCCACCTATGTCCATATTTTATTTTCATACCTTTTAGGGTTCCAAAGGATTTATCATTCATTGTTCCAAAAGGATTGTGCACAATTCAAAGAATAAGCATGCCAAGGAATGGAAAAAGAAGAGAACATTATACATGAATGGACTATGAATTGGAGTGCCAAAATTATTTTAATTTTGGTAGATATATGAGCCAACATATTTTACAAATTACTTAATAGAAAAGGGAGCGTAATCTAAAACAAGAAGATGAAGACTTGTTTATCGCAGCCTCAAATTTTTCATCGGTTTGACTTTCGTTGACCAAGACCACTCTGCCATCCGCTTTCAGCAACCGCTCCAGAGTTTCCGGACTCGAACCCGACTGCGGCGGCGGCGAAATCTCGCCTCTGCTCAGCTCCGTTCTCTGACTCTGACTCAATATCTCCTCCGCCTCTTCTTTTACGTCCTCGATCCCAAGCAGCGGTTTATCACGACTCCTCGCCGCCGGGAGCTCGCAATCTTCGCGTGGAGGGGTCAATGCTTCATCCCTGAGCTCCGATCCCTTGAGTATATATTCATGGTCGTGAGTTGGGTATATCAAATCATCTTCCTCCAGATCTTGCCACACGAATCCGTTCTTATATCTCCTAAAATTAAGCTCAAAGGTTTGGCCATTCAGATCCAATCTCATAAATCTGTAAACAAGGTGAAATTGAAGATAAGGGAAGTTCACCTTTTCGCCGACCATGAATATAGTGAAGCGATTCCCCTTCCTCGGAGGGAATTCAAGCGGCCGATCACATCTGAGTTCAAAATATATTTAGTAAGAGATTCAATTGAAGGATTCTTACTGAAACACGAATATCATCGTGAAACCGGAAACCAGAAGCTAGAAACGCCGACTTTTTCTCAAAAAACTTTGGAGAGTTTTCAAAGAGTTTGCGTAGAGTTTTCTAAACAGAAACATACTAGAGTTTCCGTGCTAGATTTGATTACCTTTGAGATAGAGACCTTGAGAGGAAGAAAAGGGGACCTCCATGAAATGGGGGTGTTGGAGTTGGCCGTTTCGAGAGAGGTAGTAGACGACGGCGGCGACGCGGCGATCCGGATTATCTCGGGGCTCCGACCAGACTTGGGGTTGCTCCGGGCTTATATCTTCCCATCTTCTTGATATTTGGAGCTCTGTTCGAATCTGTGATCTCGCCGCCATTGCTGATTTTCCAAAGCTTCACTTATACCTTTATATATTTACTCCATCCCCTGTTTCTCTCTGTTCATAATTAAGACTAAGCTAGCCATGGATTATGCTATTTAACTTCACGGAAATTTCCAAATATATAAAAATATGTGTCAGCATTATTGAAATCCAAATGTTGCTTCACCGACATGGAAATGACTATTTTTTGTTTGTTTTTTTTAATATCGTTCACAAGGTTTTTGTCTTGTAGAGAAGCTCCGGAAACACCAAGAATATTATCATCTCCATACGGACCATACCAAGATATACTCCAATGAATGGAACCAATAAAAATCATATCTGTCAACAATGGGTCTCGAAATAGAATGAATACGGAGTATTAGCAAGCATTTAACGTGGAGCTATTTTTCTTGTTAAAGCGCATAATGTCAAACGACATTTATACGTCTATAGAAAATCATCGATCTAATACTTGTTGAGATCCAACACTAACCTTGGATTTAGGGTTGGATTGCTACAGTAACGTGTATAAAAGAAATACTTCCCCCGTCCTGAAATAATTGTCCTTCTTTGATCTTCACGCAGATTAAGAAAATGAAATTTAGTTCACACTATAGCGACACTGTTTGGCACTGTAGCGACACTGTTTGGCACTGTATTGCACTGTTTGATACTATTTTGTAGAGATTTGTTTACCAAATAAGGAAAGTTTCAAAGTAGGACAATTATTTTGGGAAATTCATTTTGGGAAAGCAGAACATTTATTTCGGGACAGAGAGAGTATAAAAACTGATAGATTCACACAAATAGTCTTGTAAGGAATAAATGTATTTAGATTTTGATGATATTAGGTTGATTAGAATTTTAAAGTACCTCATTAGCAATTTTGTATTAGAAATTTTCTTTGTAAGTATTAGCATAGTCGACTGACCAGAGACCCTCTTGGACTTTCTGATCAGAGCTGCTCATCAGAGTTGCTCCCAGAGTTGCTCATCAGAGAAGCCACTAGAGTTGGGTACCAGAGTTGGCATCAGAGGCAGACATCAGAGTTTCAACAAGAGAGCCCCATTAGACTTGCTGGTACTTAGCAGTATTCAAAGGTACATTCCAACGGCCGTGAAACTAACGGGAAATACCCTAACGGCTAGGGCTGAGAAAAACCGATCCTACCCGAATAACCCGATCGGGTGAACCCGATTTTTTGTGATTGGGTCGGTTGACCCGACCCGAACCCAGCGACCCGACCCGCCCACCCTATACTTTTTGGGCCGACACCCAGCGGGTAGGGTCCTCCTAATCCCTACCCGAACCGCCCGAAAACCCGACCAAGCCTAAGCCCATTACCCAACTCCCCAACTACCCAAGCCTATAAGGCCATTACCCAACTCCCCAAGCCCATTAGCCCACTCCCTTAGTCCCTTTCTGGCTTTCCCTTATCCCCATTTCCCTTCACCGGTTAACCACTTAACCCTAACTTACACTCTCAGACTCTCTCTCTCTAACTCTCTAAGCGGCTAACCCTAATTTGGACTGACTTCTCACTTCGTCGGTCGCCGTTGCCATCATTGTAGGGCTGTAGGCCTGTAGTCCTCAACCGAGTGGAAGCCTTCATCTCCTTGTAGGGTTTACCGTCTCTACTCTCTAACCTAGTGGAAGCCTTTCATCTCCTTCGTCTCGAGCCGTTGAGGTATAAAATACTTATTCCGTTATTCGTATTATGGTAAGTTTAGTCCTTGATGAATGATGATGCATGGATGTTCTGAGTTGTGATTAGTCTTGTGATGTTCGTATATTTGTGAAACTTGCATGTACAAATCTGTTCGAATGTTCGGTTATCCACTTATCCTGTTGTCCCTGTTAATTGTTGATGTATATTATGATGCATTCAGAATTTCAAATCTGTTTATTTGAAATATGAATGAAGTGTGGAAGCTAATCAAGCTATATATTCTATATTCATGTGTTGCCTACTGAGTACTGACTACGGTTATCCAGTTGTCCCTGTTATGTTGTTTGTTGTACATAAGTAACATAACTGCCTTATTATTTTGATGAAGAAGCCTTTTTCAACTCTAGTACTCAAACGAGTACAAAGAGTGAACTGGGTTCTTCAGAGTCTGTAGAGAAGTGAAAAAGCAAAGTGCTTTTATCCTTCTGTAAATCAGCTTGCTGATTGTTCCAGACTTACATATTATGGTTATTATTTGTGAGATATGAACTCTGTGGAAGCTCTTACTGACTGCATATGTACAACTCTTATTCATGTGTTGCGTACTTGCCTTATCTGTGAGGTATGAACTTGTGGAAGCTTAGTATACACATATCAATATATCATGTGTTGCTTACTTGCTTACATTAGATGGACCCTGAAGAATGTGTGACCTTTTCTACATCTGGATCTCAACCTCCTCTGAGTCAAGAAACAGTGGTGGAAAGTCAAATTCCTGAGCCTAACATTACCAATGAGCAGACTGCACCACCTGCTGTTTCTGGACAAAAGAGAAAAGTGGTTGACAAAAGATCTAAGATTTGGGATCACTTTGATGAAATTAAGGATGAAAAGGGTGTGGTTATTAAGGGGAGGTGCATATACTGTGCAAAAATATACTGTTGTCACTCTAAGAAACATGGAACTTCCTCTATCAGAAATCACATGCTTAATTGCATGAAAAACCCCCATGCTAAAGACACTAGACAAGCCCTATTAACCTTCCAGTCTGTACCTCCACAGACAGGTGAACCATCTGGAAAGACTGGGGTCATGGGAACTTGGGTATTTGATCAACAAGCTATTAGGAGAGCTCTAGGTGAAATGCTAATCATTGATGAGCTTCCTTTTAGATTTGTAGACAGACAAGGTTTTAGGAATTTTGTTGCTGCAGCCTGTCCTAGGTTTCAAATTCCTTCTAGATGGAAAATTGCTAGAGACATTTTTCAAATATACCTTGATGAAAAAATGACTCTAAAAAGGAATTTTAGGGAACAAACTCAGAGAGTTAGTATAACTACTAATACATGGACCTCTATTCAGAGGATAAATTACATGTGCATTACTGCTCATTTCATAGATCATCAGTGGAAGCTCCAGAAAAAAATAATTTCCTTATGGCAATAATTTCCTTAGATCCTAGGGACAAGTTTGAGTATATGCCATTTCAGCTAAATGCTTTATATGGTGATAAAAAAGGTGTTGCTTTTTTTCTAAAAGTGAAGTCAGGTCTAACTGAGTTATTTGTTGATTATGTTTCAAGTTACCCTGACTGTGTTGGTGGAAGTTCTAATACAACTTTTACTTCTGGAGCATCTATGGAGTGTGGTAATTCTGAAAATAGGCCTGTGTCCAGGTTTAAGGCTGATCTTAAAAAGAAGAAGCTTGAGAGTGGTCAGGTAGGAGTTAAAAAATCTGAACTTGATATATATTTAGCTGAGTCCATAATTGAGGAAGATGGGGACTTTGATATTCTAAGATGGTGGAAGTTAAATAGTGAAAGGTTTCCTATACTTTCCAAGATGGCTAGGGATGTACTTGGTGTTCCCATTTCCATAGTTGCTTCTGAGTCCACTTTCAGTACAAGTGGTAGGGTTTTGGACTGTTTTAGAAGTTCATTAAGTTGTAAAATTGTGGAAGCCCTTATTTGTGCACAAGATTGGTTGAGATTGGCTCACCAGCCTATCTCAATTGAAGAAAACATCGATGAAGTAGAGAGACTGGAAAAAGGTATAACTTTTATAGTTTTATGTGTTTTCATGTATTATTTGCTTATTATGAATCTTCTTGTTTATATTTCATAATTCTAACAATTCTCTTTGTTTGTTATAGAAATAATGGATGGAAATGTTGGTGGTGGAACTGCTGCTCCTACTGGATCCTCTATTGTGCCATTAAGTGTACATTTTCTATATTTTTATAGGGTTTAGGGTTGGCATTGCTCTTTTAGTTCATAACAAGCATTCTGACTTCTGAGCTATATGACATGTTTGGTTTTTGCCATTATTTGGTTGTTTGGCTATGATGAAGCTTCCACTCATTACTGCATTTAGGGTTTAGGGTTGGTGTTGCTCTTTCAGTTCATAAAATGGTAAGTTGTAACTGAAATTGTAGCAGATGCCCCCTATTTCCCCTTATGAATGATAAAAAGCATTCTGAGCTCTATGAAATGTCTGGTTTGTTTCATTATGTGCTTGATTTTGAATGGTGAAGCTTCCACAGTTCCACTCATTACTGCATATAGGGTGTAGGGTTGGTATTGCACTTTCAGATGCCCCCTATTTCCCTTGTGAATGAAAATAAGCATTTTGAGCTCTATGAAATATCTGGTTTGTTTCATTCTGCCATTATGTGCTTGTTTTTCCAGTTATGATACTCCCATATGCCCATTACTTGATATATATTGGAAATGTTGGAAGCTGTTAAGTATATGTAAATATGTAATACACAGTATAGATGTTTAATACTTCAATGCAAATATATATATTGCATGAACTGTGTACTAATTTAGCTCACTGTCACTGGTATATTTTTGTTGTACATGTGAATCCCTATACATATGTATAATGTATTATGTGCTCATTACATTTGAATGAGTATGATTCTGTCATTCTGGAAAGCATGCACATGCAGCCAACTGTCCCTGGACCCTTGTCCCTTGATCTGATTTTCAGGTTTTGCGTAAGTATCTCATTATCCCATTCATCCTTGATTCTATCATTTATATTACTTTTCATTGGCTATGATGAAGCTTCCACACATTACTGAATGTATGGTTTAGGGTTGGTATAGCTCTTTCAGTTCATAACATCTAAGTTTTGACTGAAATTGTAGCAGTTGCCCCTGTATTCCTTGTGAAGGATAACAAGTATTCTGAGCCACTGATTTTTCTAATTTGTTTCATTAACTTATCCTTGTTATTGTACTACATGTATATTGATTTCCATGTGTTCATTAACTTATCTTTGTTATTGTACATATGCAGGGGGAATCTTGAAGGTGTGGTAAATGGTTGTGGAACTGTGGAAGTGTGGAATTTGAAATGTTCAAGCTATGACCCTGAGTGGACTGCATGAGTGGATGTATTGATTTTGCTTAGTTGTAACTTGGAACTTTGCCACTTTGGATGTTAATTACTTGTAATTAAGTAATTAATGCCAAAACTCTATGTTACAATTTTGATCCCCTCCCTAAGCTACTCTGTTACTTAATGACTTGTAATTGAGTAATTTGGTAATTTGAATATTTGGTATCATATGCACATTTTGTATGGGAATCATTTTTTTTTTGCAATTTCATTGGATTACACTTATATTTACAGTTGTAAAAGTAAAACCGAATTGACCCGATACCCGAACCGAATCCACCCTTCCCGAAATGCAAAAAAACCCGAAAATATACAAGTTAAAAACCCTAGGGTAGGGCATCCATATTACACAACCGAAACCCGAAAGGGTATATTGGTTTTACCCACCCGCCCGACCCGAACCCGCCCGATGCTCACCCCTACTAACGGCTAGGAGCCATTCAACGGAAACATGGTACTGTACACGCATTAAATGCTCAATTAATGCGGTACGTACGAAGAAATATTTAAAGCTGATGATTGACCATGCGGGTATCATTTCGCCCCCAAAATAGCAAGTCGAAGGACAAACCGGTCAAATCAACAGTACAAACATTTAATGAAGCTGTCTTCTACACTCCAACGGGAAGACTGCTCCTAGTATATAAGATACACTTCGAAGGATTGTGATAACAACGATTCTACGAAAAGAAAAATATTCAAACGCTCATAGACTTCAACCTATATTCATCACGAGCAACACACTAAACGTTGGAAAAGATTATAAACTCCATATCTTTTCTTTCTAACGTAATAGAATTGTTCCTCCAGTTCTTCAACACTTCGAAAGCCTCAACTACACATCCATTGTGAAGAAGCTACGTTGGAGAAAACTGATTTTCAATCAAACACTTCTTGAAAAAGAAGGGACGTCTCAAACTAGCTCGAGTAAGTGAAGTGGGGATACTTCCAAGAGACTCAGTGAAACGAGACCTGCCATCAGGAAGCAAGGACTGCATCCGGGTGGCAACTAGACTTGAAGAAGACGAGGAGTGCTTCTTAAGTGCTAGGGACTAAGGCGTTGTAAATTGTTGTTTTTGCAAACTCAGTGGAACATTGGACTAGAGGAACACGTTGTTCCTTGAACCACTATAAAAACCCCAGTGTCATTTACTTTACGCATTTATATTCTGCACTTAAGACTCTAACTGTTTAACTCAAAAGGTTGGACTCCGTGTTCAGCAGATCTCCCTTAAGAGTTATCAGAAAGGCATTTGCCTTAGTGTTTTTCCTGAGGCTACCCGGACAGAACTCTTATCCGCTGCCAGGTCCAGTTCTGCCATCAGAACTCGACCTTCTCTGTCACCAGAACCAGACTTTCTCTGGTAAGTCAGAGTTGACTCAGAGAAAAGTTTGAAAATCCTGAACAGTCTATCCACCCCCCTCTAGACTGTTCCCATTATAAACGGGACCAACAAGTGGTATCAGAGCCTCCTCGTTCTTGTAATCTTTTATGTTACTTGCTGAACAAAGATCTACTTGTTTTTTTACCCCGGAAGGCAAACCACCAAAATCAGTGGGATAAATGTCGGGGGACATTTACTACATTTTATTAGAAAAAATTAAAGAACAAGTTTCGGGGGGGGGGGGGGGGGGGGGGGGGCTAGACCAAACCCGAAAATACATCAAAACAAAAGCAAATTAAGCCCTAAAAGAAGGAATACCAAAGTAATCCATCCAATAACACCTTTTAACAAAAATAGGAAGAGAATCTACTGTAGATTTTTTTTGGACTGTCGACCTGCTCCTGGGCTAAAAAGTGGGCGGCCCAATTCCCATCCCGCCCCACATGACCAAAAGCCAGATGTTTCCTAATCCGGATCTGTGTGATTTCCTGAAGCTGTGCGGTCCATCTTCTTCCTTCCCTGCCTGTGATATACTCCAACGCTACTATAGAATCCGACTCAACCTGAAATTCCATATATCCTCACAGAGATCCACTTGTTTTAGCCTCTTTTAATCACTTATTATGGATAACACTCTTTCAAAGAACTTGATGTTTTCAGTTACCAAGTTTGATGATTGGAAGATACACATGAAGGCCCATCTTTGCGCACTACATGATGAAATGTGGGAAGTCCTAGATGCAGGTCTTTCACTGAGTTCACCAAGGTGAATCCTGAATACACTGTTGGCAGTGGTTAACCCCAAATGATCACTAAGCTTCGCCATGAGTGGTCAAATGAAGAAAGAAGGAAGTACAACCTTGACAACATAGCCAAGGACATTATGTACAAGGCCATTGCTGACAAGTACTTCACAAGGTCAAGAAGTGCACCTCTGCTAAGGCTATCTGGGATACACTTACCCTGATAAGAGCTAGTGATGAGTAGGAGAAAGATAACAAGCTGACCATTGCTATGAAGAAGTTTGAGGACTTCAAGCTTCTACCCAAAGAGTGCATTGCTGAAATGTATGCACGTGTGCTCACTCTCACTGTTGAGATATCAGAACTTGGGAAGGACTTGACTCCCAAGGAGATCAACCTGAAGGTTCTCAGAGGTCTACCTTCATCATGGAAGATGAAGGTCACTGCCATGAGAGAGCAAAGATCTCAGAACCTACAACACTGAGAAACTCATCTCTGATCTCAAATCTTATGAGTTCGAGATGAATGAAGAAGAGAAAGAAGAAGTTGAGGACAGAACAACTACTGCCCTCACAGCCAGCACCTCATAGGTAAATAACTTTGACCCTTCCATACTTTTAACTGACGAATATATGACTGCTTTTGCCAGGAATTTCAGGAAATTTATGAAGCCCAAGGATGGCAGAAGTCTATCCTCTAGCAGAAAGCCACACCAGAAGACCAAGTCTTCAGAAAGCAGTGGAGAGCTCCTCTGCTACAATTGCACACAACCTGGCAATTAGGTTGTGTCCAAAAGGCAAGGCCAAGAATTGCTCAGCACCAGAGGTGTAATGGCTCAACAGAATCAGGTGAGCCTTCTGTAATGCTTAGCACCAGAGTTGCTCAAGCAGACAAGGTCATAGTGCCACTGATTTCTAGCCCCATCTGCCAAGCTAGTGTATCTGGTACCAAGGTGGTTCATGAGAAAGTCAGACCAGAAAAACAAAAGATAAAGGTTCAACCCAAACAAGTTTTGAAAAATAATGAACCTGGCAGAAAACCTAACAACAAAAAAGGTTTTCAAAATAACAGAAATCAAAGACATAACTCGATCAGACATCCTCATGACTACCTCACCAGAGATGATCACCAGAGAGGCAGATATATAGAGAAAGTTAACTTCAGGCAGAAGAGGTTGACTGGTCAACTTTAGAACCCCAAAGCTAACCGCCCCTCTGCTCTTGATAGTATATGGGACTTCTACCCAACCAATAAGGCTATGCAGAAGTACGTAAACAGGAAGCATGATCATCACAAGCATCTGCCCAAAGTGAATCACACTTCTGTGTACTATGACTACCAGGTGGACAATGGGTACCACCCACCATGGTTTCACTTGATGAGACCAAAATGGTACCGGCTGCCAAGACTGCATGACCCCCTAGGACCCAACATAGCTTGGGTACCTAAATTTTCCTTTTAATTTTGCAGGAACTGTGTGCTGGAGCAATCTCTGAGCAAGATTGGTATATTGATAGTGGATGCTCCAGGCACATAATAGGTGACAAGAGTTGCCTAACAGAGTTCCAGAGATGCAAAGGACCTAGAGTTACCTTTGGAGGTAATGAAAAAGAAGGTCAAACAAAAAGAAAAGGCAAGCTGATCAGGAACCAGATAATAATTGATGATGTCTCTTATGTCATAGGCCTGAAATTCAATCTGCTAAGTGCTAGCCAGTTCTGTGACAAAGGCTACACTGTTGAATTCTCAAAAGAAGGCTGTTCTGTCAAGCATGAGACAACTAAGGAAGTGGTTCTGACAGCTACCAGAAAAAGAAACATATACGTTGTTGATTGGACAACTGCAAAAGAAGGAATTTGCCTGATAGCCAAAGGAGATTCAAAGCTTAGCTGGGAATGGCATAAGAAGCTGAGCCACTTGAATTTCAAAACAATCAACAAGCTAGCAAGGGATCACATTGTTGATGGACTACCCAACATTGTGTACAAGAAGGAGAACCTGTGCAGTGCATGCCAGAGAGGAAAACAAGTGAAGAACTCCTTCAAACCCATTGCTGGAGATCTTTCTACAAGTCCTTTAAATCTGATCCACATGGATTTATTTGGACCGGTAGAGACTCCAAGTTTTGGTGGCAAAAGATACACTCTAGTCATGGTGGATGACTATTCAAGATACACTTGGACAATCTTTTTGAAGAAAAAGAATGAAACTCTGCAGAAGCTACCATTTCTGTTGAAACTATTGCAGAATGAACAAAATCAAAAAGTCAAGACCATCAGATCAGATAAAGGAACAGAGTTCGTCAACAAGGTCATAAAGGATTTCTGTGACCAGAATGGAACCATGCACCAACTCTCTGTAGCCAGGACTCCTCAACAGAATGGAGTTGCAGAAAGAAGGAATAAAACATTAAAACAAACTGCAAGGACCATGATTACTGAATCTGGTCTACCTCTCAGATACTGGGCTGAAGCAATCAACACTGGAAAGGAAGAAAACCCAACATCAGCTACTTTCATGCATTTGGATGTAAATGCTATGTACCCAACAATGGAAAGGAACATCTCAAGGTATTCCAGGAGAAAGCTGATGAAAGAATGTTCTTAGGCTACTCAAGCACAAACAAAGCCTATAGAATACTCAACAAAAGGACCCTACTTGTTGAAGAATCTATTCATGTCAAGTTTGATGAACACAACTCTGTTGAAGATCTAACAGAGAAACTGAAAGAAGTGAGCCTTGAAGAAACACCAGAAGTGGTCACCCCAGAAGTAATCACACCAGAGACAGTTGCACCAGAGTTGGTCACCAACTCTGTTATACCAATTCACATTCAGAATCCCATTTTGCAAGACAAAGATAGTGATGAAGAATCTGAAGATGAACAAGAAAGACCCAGACAACCCTTATCAGAACTTGATTTAACTTGGTTAAGAGATCATCCCCTAAACCAAGTGATTGGACAAATCAGAAATAGTGTACACACCAGATCTGCTACAACAAGAAGAGAAGCAATGTGTGCCTGCTATATATCTAAGATGGAACCTATGACTGTAGAAGAAGCCCTTGCAGACTCAGATTGTATCAATGCAATGCAAGAAGAGCTTACTCAATTCGAAAGGAACAAAGTATGGGAACTTGTTCCTAGACCTAAGCATCAGAATGTCATTGGAACCAAATGGGTATTCAAGAACAAAGCAGATGAAGAAGGGAACATTGTAAGGAATAAAGCAAGGCTGGTAGCTAAGGGTTACTGCCAAGAAGAAGGAATTGATTTTGATGAGACTTTTGCACCAGTTGCCAGACTTGAAGCCATCAGAATCTTCCTAGCCTATGCTGCCTACAACAACATCAAGGTCTACCAAATGGATGTCAAGAGTGCATTCCTGAATGGAGAACTTGAAGAAGAAGTTTATGTAGAACAACCACCAGGTTTTATCATTCCTATTCAATCTTCTTGTGTCTACAAGGTTAGAAAGGCCCTCTATGGTTTTAAGCAAGCTCCCAGAGCGTGGTATGACACATTGTCCCTATTCCTAGTGAACCATGGGTTTACTAAGGGAAAGGTTGACAAAACTCTATTTCAAGTCTCTGTTGCTAATCATATTCAATTAGTACAAATATATGTTGATGATATTATATTTGGAAGTAGTAATTCATAAATATGCAAGAAATTTTCTCAAGTTATGCAGAGTCAATTTGAAATGAGTATGATGGGAGAGCTCAGCTACTTCCTAGGACTGCAAGTGAAACAAGTTCCTGAAGGAATCTTTATCAACCAAGGGAAGTACACCAGAGACCTGATCAAGAAGTTTGGAATAGAAGGAAAATCCTCAGTGAAGATCCCCATGAATACTTCTCAAGGAATTGGTCCAGATGATGAAGGGAAAGATGTTGATGCAACAACATATAGAGGAATCATTGGATCTCTTCTCTACCTAACTGCAAGCAGACCAGATATATCATTCTCTGTTGGAATCTGTGCCAGATACCAATCAAAGCCCAAAGGGAGTCATCTAAGTGCTGCAAAGAGATTTATCAGATACATCAAATGAAATCCAAATGCATGCCTATGGTATCCTAAGGGAGGTAACTTTGAACTAATTGGTTACTTTGACTCAGACTTTGCAGGTTGCAGGTTAGACAGGAAGAGCACCTCTGGTCACTGCCAATTGCTAGGTGGGAGACTTGTCTCCTGGTTTAGCAAAAAGCAGAATTCTATCTCAACCAGTACAGCAACAGCTGAATACATTGCAGCTGGGAGTTGCTATGCTCCGCTACTCTGGATGAAGCAACAACTGAAGGATTATGGCATTCATGCAAAGGAGATCAAGCTTCTCTATGACAACACAAGTGCCATTGCAATCACTCAGAATCCAGTTCTTCATTCCAGGAAAAAGCACATTGAGATCAAACATCACTTCATCAGAGACCATGTGGAGAAGAAGCATATCTGCATGGAACATGTACCAACAGAAGATCAGCTAGCGGACATTCTAACCAAGCCTTTACTTGAGGCAAGGTTTAACAAGCTAAGGGAAGAACTGGGAATGATGGATGATCTTCCCAGAGATGCTTGAATCAGAGTTGCCATGGACCAGAACTGCTATCTCTGGACCAGAGAACCACCCATCAGAGCACCTCATTCTCTGATACAGGAACTCCTATCAGAATCTCATCAGAAGTGGTTGTGGACTTAGTTATTTTTCGAGGTACGGGCAGACCTATGTAGTTGAACAGGTCTTTTACTATTTTACCCCTGATCTTTACTCCTTTAACAGAAACGTTTTTCAGCCCGCATTTCATTAAATGCTACCTCGAAACCGCCAATAATCTCAAAAGTCCTCTAACCCAAAACCATTTATACCCATCATCTTCAACCTAAACCGCTACTGCAAGTTTATCTCTCTACATTTCTACTCTCAAGCTCTCAAAATCTCCTAGAACTTCTAAATCTCCAGAAATTCTCAAAACCCTTACTAGTTGAAAATGAAGTTCTTGAACATCAACGACCTCACTAAGGAGGAAATCAAGACCCTAGTCAACAACATTGTCATTGGCATGAGGGTTGACATGTCAGCACTACCACTTTTGGCTGAGAACCAGAAGAGGATGAAGAAAATCATCCAAGGGATGAATGAATCCCAACTGAGCAAGGTGGTTGCTCACCCCTACGAAGAGTTCAACACAAAAGATGTGGCCGGGTTCTACCTGAACGCCACCATCATCGGAGAAGCTGTCTACTCACATGTTCAGGGCAAAAGCTTGAAGCTTGACGCTGATGCCCTGAATGAATTCTTTGGTGTGAAACTGGATTCTTAGTACGAAGACACACCCAAACTATATGACCTTGAAGATGCGGACATCTCAGTCCAAGCCTTTGTTGAGACCTACTGCCGGCCTGAAGTCACCGGAGTAGAAAAGCTGTACATGAAGAAATTTATGCTAAAGAAGGACTACGAGAAGCTAGTCAGCATCTTGCACAGGTGCTTATGGTGCAAAACTGGCTCAACTGATGAGATGAACAGTGCCAATGCAAAAGCAATCTTTGCTGCTCACCATGGCATGAACATCGACTGGGGAAAGGTAATTTTCAAGTCCATTTATGAATCTGTCAAGAAGAAGGACAAGAAGACTGGCCTATTCTCAACCAAGATGGGCCATGGTCTTCTTATCTCTGCAGTCCTTACTGCACAAGGAGTGCAACCCAGGGATTCCTCCCCAGTTGACCACTCCAAGACCATCTTCCTCACTGCCTCTCCAAAGTTCAACATAGCCATTGCTGCTAAATTAAAGAGAGAAGAAAGGCTGGAGAAGAAAAGGGAACAACAAGTTATAAAACCTAAAGCTTCCCCCCAAGAAGGTCTCCCAGAAGCCCGTTTTGACTTCTAATCAGCCTGAGCAGACAAGGATTGATAAGGAGATCAGAAAGAAGAAAACCAATGACAGAAAGGCCATACCAGAGAAGAATGCACCAGAGGAGGTTGCATCAGAGATGGCCTCTCCTAAACCTACCAGAAAGTCTCCTGTGAAGAAGCAGAAACCGAAGAGGAGAAGAAAGTTGGTTGTTCAGAGTGAGGACTCTGATAGTTCTGCACCTCAACCAAGCAAAAAGAAGAAAAGAGCAGCTACCCCCTCCAAGGGATCAGAAACTCAGGGGAAACATGAACCAGTTGCACAACCCTCTTCTGTACCAGACATGCCTCCCACTAAATCCTCACCAAATAAACAAGTCACTCATGACAGAGAACCAGAGACTGACTTCAATGTTGTTCTTGATAAACAATATGAACGGGTTTTAGCCTGGAGAAGATGGAGAATAGGGCCACTTCAACAGATTATATAGTACTTTGACTTCTATGAGTCAGAAGAAGCAGAAGTCCTCAACTGGGTAGGCATAGAAGATGTGTCTAGCTGCTTTGACCTTGCCTTTCTTAATACTGTTTTAGAGAAGAAGAAAGAAAAGTACAAGGGCAAAGCACCTCTAATTACCATTTCACCAGAGAAGCATGTGAAGGCATTGGAGGAACATGAAATGGCTATTTTTGATGCCTGGCTGATAGAGAAGAAAAGGAAGGAATCCTTAATTAAATTTCGTCACAGCCACCATGGAGAAGGAGAGCCATCCACAGCAAATGACCTACATTTGACAATGGAGAATCTGGTCAGAATGGAGGGCATCACAGTTCGAAGAAACAGTTTTTGAGGTAATCCCTGACACCCCCTCGGTTCATAACTCTACAGAACTCCCTCCTCCCTCTCCTAAAGGATCATCTCCCAAAATCACCACACCTGTTAACACTCCACCAGAATTCCCTTCACCTCCCAAGTCACATTCTGCACAGAAACCCCCCTCTCACCAACAGAATCCCTCCCAAACCAGAACACTATCTCCCCAGAAATCTCTTTCCAAACAGAAAACCCCTATTAATTCACCCTCCCCATCTAAACAAACTCCCCAAAAATCCAAGTCCCCCTCACCCTGCAAACAACCATCCTCTACCAGAAACTGCTCACCTTCACCTCCTCCATCTCCCCAACTTCAACAAACCCCTCAACAGAAACTGCCTCTCATTAGAACTCCCCCCTTCAGAAAACCTCTCACCGGAGATAACCATCTCACCAGAATTCACCCCACCAGAAATCCAAATCTGCCACACCTTCACAGTAGAAGCCAACACCCAGAGCTGCTACACCACAGAGGTCCTCTCATTACTCTGCAGCATCCACTCCAAAGAAAGAGCCTCTGCACCGTGTGCTATCCTCTGATAGTGACAGTGATGGATTTCTTCCATCCTCTCTTACTGTTGATCTCACTTCCAAGAGAAGTTAAACTCCTCCCAAAGAACCTTCCTTGCAACCTCCATCTCTGCAACAACCTACCATAAGAACACCTTCCCTGGCTAAGGGCAAAGGTCTGCAAATGCCGGGTTTTGATGCAGAAGAACCTCAGATTCCTTTCAACAGGTTTGTTGAAGCAGCAGAAGAGTTTGGTGTCCAAGTGCTGGATGGGATGAATAAGCTTGTTCTAATCAATGACAAACATTATGAGCACTTAACCCATGTTAACATAAATCTTGAGCTTGGGCTACAGCAGATTGCTGAGAAAGTTGCAACCCTGACCCACACTTTGACTACATTCATGGAAGCATCGAATGCCAAAGTAGATGCAGTTTCAAGAGAAGTGGATGGTGTCAATTCTGTTCTTTACTCACAATCCCAGACTCTCAACAAGAAGAATAAGGCTCTCAAGGAGATATCTGAGTCTATTGATATTCTCCAATGGAACGTTGATCAATCCTCGGAGAGATTCATGGAGCTACAGTTTCTTTGCAATGATCATAAGGAGCAAGCCTCAAATGTCCTCAAGAATGACAAGGAGCGATACCAGAAGATGGTACTCCTGGAGGCACGCACTAGAGATATGCTATCTGCAGTAGAGAAACAACAGAGCCTGATAGAAAGACTGGCCTCTGTTACTCAAACCCTTCCAGAAGCTCTTGAAGAAATCAGAGACGCTCAAGCCTTAGAGTTTTCCAAGATAGAACTCCTCATTGGCGATCTTGTTGATGCCAAAAAGGGGGAAGAGACGAGAGAAGAAAGAACCAGAGAAGCAGAAGGACTAAGCTCTAGAACTCTGACTGTCATAAACCCATCCTCTGTTGATCCTGCCCCTTACTTCGAAGCAGCAAAGAAGAAGAAACTTGTGGATGGAACCCACAGACGTCCACCTCCACCTCCTAGAAGCTCCAAAAAGAAGTCATCCAACTTCTCATTTAATGAGTGGATGAAGAGTGGATTGTACAGACCTGACAGAGCTCAGTTTGAGCAAACGAAAAAGCTGATGACCCCACTACAGCAGGAGAATCTATTCATGAACAATGATGGACTAGTTCAAGTCAATCATGGTGGATCTATTGAAGAACCTGATATGTGGTGGCAAATGAAGGTCATACCAGGTAAAAATATTTCAGAAGCTGTAAGGAACTACCTCGATTGCAAACTAGAGCCTCACTGGTCTGAGTACCAGAATCCGAGGAACCTAGCCTCCATCAGAGCCAAAATCAATGCAGAGCTCAGAAGAATTGATGAAGCAGGACCACATGTAGATGAAGAAGAACCTTAATTCTTACATCTAGTGTATTTGTATACTCTATGATAATATGATACCATCTCTGCCTCTATTTTGCATGGCACCTATCAATTCTATGTTCTTTATTGCTTTCTGTGTTTGTGTTTGTGTTGTGCTCTGATACTTTATTTATTGTATGCTATCTTGAATGTATCGCACTCTTACTATTTTCCTATGCTAAGTTGCCCACCAAGTTTTTAATGGAAGTTTTGAACTTTATTTCTCTTATGGTGAATGTCACTTCTCTGGAAATAGTTAAAGGGTTTTGGCATCATCAAAAAGGGGGGAATCGTAAGGAATAAATGTATTTAGATTTTGATGATGCTAGGTTGATTAGAATTTTAAAGTACCCCATTAGCAATTTTGTATTGGAAATTTTCTTTGTAAGTATTAGCATAGTCGACTGGCCTGTGACCCTCTTGGACTTTCTGATCAGAGTTGCTCACCAGAGTTGCTATCAGAGTTGCTCCCAGAGTTGCTCATCAGAGAAGCCACCAGAGTTGGGTACCAGAGTTGGCATCAGAGGCAGACATCAGAGTTTCAACAAGAGAGCCCCATCAGACTCGCTGGTACTTAGCAGAATTCAAAGGCACATTCCAACGACCGTGAAACTAACGAGAAATACCCTAACGGCTAGGAGCCATTCAACGGAAACATGGTACTGTACACGCATTAAATGCTCAATTAATGCGGTACGTACGAAGAAATATTTAAAGCTGATGATTGACCATGCGGGTATCCTTTCTCCCCCAAAATAGAAAGTCGAAGGACCAACCGGTCAAATAAACAGTACAAACATTTAATGAAGCTGTCTTCTACACTCCAACGGGAAGACTGCTCCTAGTATATAAGATACACTTCGAAGGATTGGGATAACAACGATTCTAAGAAAAGAAAAATATTCAAACGCTCATAGACTTCAACCTATATTCATCACGAGCAACACACTAAACGTTGGAAAAGATTATAAACTCCATATCTTTTATTTCCAACGTAAAAGAATCGTTCCTCCAGTTCTTCAACACTTCGAAAGCCTTAACTACACATTCATTGTGAAGAAGCTACGTTGGAGAAAACTGATTTTCAATCAAACACTTCTTGAAAAAGAAGGGACGTCTCAAACTAGCTGGAGTAAGTGAAGTGGGGATACTTCCAAGAGACTTAGTGAAACGAGACCAGCCATCAGGAAGCAAGGACTGCATCCCGGGTGGCAACTAGACTTGAAGAAGACGAGGAGTGCTTTTTAAGTGCTAGGGACTAAGGCGTTGTAAACTATTGTTTTTGCAAGCTTAGTGGAACAGTGGACTAGAGGAACACGTTGTTCCTTGAACCACTATAAAACCCCCGGTGTCATTTACTTTACACATTTATATTCTGCACTTAAGACTCTAACTGTTTAACTCAAAAGGTTGGACTCTGTGTTCAGCAGATCTCCCTTAAGAGTTATCAGAAAGGCATTTGCCTTAATGTTTTTCCTGAGGCTACTCGGACAGAACTCTTATCCGCTTCCAGGTCCAGTTCTGCCATCAGAACTCGACCGTCACCAGAACCAGACCTTCTCTGGTAAGTCAGAGTTTACTCAGAGAAAAGTTTGAAAATCCTGAACAGTCTATTCACCACCCTCTAGACTGTTCCCATTATAAATGGGACCAACAAGTCTTGCTTGTATTAACACAGTAATAACGATTACATGGAAATGGCCGAACGGTAGTTACAGTCCAAAGGCTAATACAAGAGCTAGAATGTAATATAAGCTTGTGAGTAAATAAATGCTAACCCTCACAATGAATTAAATTCTGCTATTTATACTAGAAAGGGGGTAGGTGAGGCTCATGGGCTGCTCTAAGATGATTGGTTGGTTTCCATGCCAATTGTGCACCCATGCTCCCACTTGCGATCCCCATATCTTAGCATTAAATGCAGCCTGCCACTTGACCGAAACCCCGTTCTGGATTGTGATTCACTAAGCCTCTCATTCGGGAGTAAACCGATTACCCATGTGCCAATTACACCCCGTTCGGAAGGTGCTGAATGGGCCTTTTCTTTAGTCACTCAACATCCGTTCGGGCCCAATGACTCCTTCTGGATTACCCTTTGTGTTCTTGGCCTTAGGGATGCGCCGAACTTCCGTTCGGGGCCTATGAATTCCTCTAAGCTTCTCCATGCGTCTAGGCCTTAGAGATATTCTGGGCCGGTATGTTGGGCCGAACCTTAGTATCCCATCACAAGTCCCCCACTTCCGATGTTCCGAGCGTGCTTGGGACATGAGGAAGTAGAACCGTAAGCTTCCTGATGTTCGGTGTAATCTCATACAGTGCTCTTTGCTAGTGTTTGCGTGCTCCTGATGTGACGGTTCGAAGTCCTTTGGCGGCTGTCGCTTGTATTCCCTATGTAACTGTCATGATTACCTGTCGTTTCGCCTCCGTGCGACATGTGTTCCTTAGAGCGTCTCTTGCCACGTGTTACTTTGTGACTGGTTGGTGTAACGGAGCCTCTAGTCCATAAGTAGGGGTTTATGGCTCTGGTTCCGGGTTTTTGCATTTTCGCCCCTTTGCTCAAGTACCCTGCCTTCTTTCCAAATCCCTAATTTTGCATTTCGCTCAGGTAACCACCAGTCTATCTTCTTCTTCCTTCTCTTCATTCCCTGGTTCGGTGCTAATGTCTTCAAGCTCTAGCCTTTCTGACCCTTTGGTCATCGAACCGCTCCGAAGTTCAGAGGAGAATACCCAGGCAAATGATGTTGCGGGCAGCAGGGGTGCCGTAGAGGATATGGCAGGAACCTCTTCCCCGACCAATGGTTCGGAGGATACCACTCCTAGTGATTCCTCCGATGATGCGTCTAGTAGCGACTCTGATGACGCCATATCCGGGGATGATATGCCAGTAATGAGAATAGGCCCTCCTGACGATGCCCCTCGTCACCATTGGACTTGAGGCCCATCCGAAATCGGAGACAAAAGCTGTCTAATAAACTTAGGGCTCAAGTTCCTGCCCTTATTCCTGACCCGATTGACTTCCACCTTCACGCTGGTCTCCATCCCTTGCGCCACCGCCATGGGATGGCGGTGGTGCATTTTGATTCTGTTAAGGCTGGGCTAAGATTCCCACTGCACCCCTTCTTCGTGACCTTTTTCAACCACTACCAAATAGTCCCGGCCCAAGTAATGCCGAATTCCTATCGGGTCATAGGCGGGTTCATATGCCGCTGTAAGGATGTTAACTTGGAGCCCGTTCTGGATCTCTTCCATTACTTCTTCAAGGTTGCCCCCAGCAAACCGACGAATTCCTGGCAGTGAGTGCCTGAACGAATAGGATCCTCTTTAGAGGGAACCTTACCTCTATTAAGGGATGGAAAGATCACTTTTTTCTTTGACTCTGTCCCGCACGGCCTCATCCCCAAGAGGTGGAATGCCTACCCGCCTAAATCCACCGAGCCCCTTGTCACCGAGCAGTTGGAACAGAAAATCGTTGCAGTAGAGATAGCCGAGACGTGCGATATCATGGCTCACTTGACTCCCATCCGGCTTGTGGAAGCAAGGATAGGTACCGTCCGAATTCCTGGGACTCTTTACTAAAAACCAAGTGCCATGGCCCGGGCTGTCCTTCCCGTGCGAGAAACTCACATATGCTTGTTTTCACACACGCTAAGACCGCTCGGTACTAACATTTTCCTTTCTTCCTTTTCAGTTCCCACCACCGAAGCGTCAATGGATCTCATTCGTCTTGCACCTATGGGCGCTGGCAAGAGGAAGAAACCAGTCAAGAAGGCGCCCTGAATAGGGGACGCTGGGACATCCCAACCGGTGGCCCTGGAGGCCCATCCCATTCAGCAGGTGCCCGTTGATCATGTGAACCTGGAGCACACGTAGATCGATCCGCATATTGAGGCTACCCATACCGATCCCTTCTTCACTGACCTCCCCGACTCGGACGGGGCTGCCAAACTAGATGCCGTTCAGGCGGAGCTGGCCAAGCTTGTGAAGCGGATTTCCCTCGATGATCCCATTCACGAGGTTATGGAGCAATCCGGATGCTCACTCCTTCAGATCTAGAACACTACTGCCGATATGAACGATTTCCGCCTCCCGCAGCTGTCAGTGGAGCAAGCCCAATCAGGGGCTGCACTGACCACCATGAAGGTAACTATTCCCGCCGTTCTCTCTTCTTCTTATACCTGAGTTTGGCTATTTATTTTGATCGAGTGTTTTTTCCTCAGGCTGGTTTGTACAACCTACAACTCCACCATGCTCGGGCGGCCAGGGAGGCAGAGCTGGTCAAGGCCCGTTCTGAGGCCGAACAAGCGGCTACAGATGCTCTTCGCTCGGCCGATCAGGAGAGGAAGCGCTTGGCCAGCTTCGGGTGGTCCTTGCCACTGCTCAGGCCAAGGTGGCGGTCGCTGAAGCTGCTCAATCTGTCTTTAAGGATAGTGATCCCCAAATCCTGGATGGTCCTCGAGAAGTAACTGTGGACATGTCCACCGTTCGTGCTACCACTCAGGCCGAATTTAAATCCTCTGAGGATTTTAACAAGGTCGTTGAAGAGTATGGGGTGGCCCACATCGGCACCCTATTCAGGAAGAACCTGAAGTAGTTCCCTTAGGGTCCCGACCGTCAGAAGCAGGGGGTGAAGCTGGCCGATGGGACCTCGATTGGCAAGAAATGGGCCACCGTCATGGCCAGGGAGACTTGCAACCTGGGGTGCCAGGTGGTGCTGAGGGGCGTGGTGCCAATTATGGAGCATCTGACCGGTCAACAGGTTGATCTGAACGAGCTTTCTGAAGATAAAGTTCTCATGTACCAATACGACAAGTACCGCCGGGCCCTTCAAAAGGAATCCGACTGAGCAGCTGGATGGGAGTCTGAACCCTCTGATGATGATGAGGACGAGGCCGACGAAGATGCCGAGGATGAGGATGTTGAATGAAATATCGATTATCAACCCCTTCCTAGATAGACTCCCCCCTTTGCAATGTATCCATATGTTTTTCATCCGTTAAGATCCTTTCTCCCGGCATTGGTACTCCTTGCTAACTCTTCTGCCATTCGGAACATTTGTTTGTAGCCATCATTTTGAGTATTTTTCTTTTGTAGGTGTGATTCCGTCCGAGATGAAACAAACGGGTCAACCTTCTGGCTCATCCCATCCCGCTGGAAGGGGAAAAGGGAAACTCATCCTGGGTGGCAGCAAACCCGTTCTTCAGTCCGACCCTCGGGGAAACGTAGAGCCTTCTCGGAAGAGGGTCCGTCCGGAGGATGTAGTAGACCTGATTGGTCCTGAACTGGTACAGCCGAAGATGGATCCTTCTCATGTTTCTAACAAGATCATGCCTACCCCCAGCGCTGTGGATAACGATCGGTTGGAGTTTTCCGGCACAGGATCTCATCTGGAGGCAAACACCCTCTTTGGGCAGATGGCCACCTCGTTGTGGTGCTCGATGGCCCTGAAGGCCCCGCCCAGCTTCACCCAACTGACCCACTGGCATGACCTGATCGAGCCGGGTCATTTGGAGAATATCAAGGTACTTCCCCTTATTTATCTCCATCGCCTTTCTTTCACTATTCCGTTCCCAGATCTTATTGTAGTTCTCTTTTAGGCCGGGTGTACAATCACAAGGCCTTCCTAGCTGCCGATCGGGACATGGCTCATATGGCCCGGGACCGGGAGGAGACCCAGACCCTTCTTGACGCTACACGTAAGATGGCCGCTGATCTACAAGATCAGGCCATGAAGGGGAACAAGGCTGTCGCAGAGCTGGTTGAGAGCGAACAAAGGGTCCAATGTCGTGATCGAGAAATCGCTTTTCTCAAGGCCAAGCTCAAGGATGTGGATGAAGCTGGTGTTAAGGTTCAAACGTCCAAGGAAAAGAACGCTCCTGCTGCCATTTCTGTTGACACTTCCAAAATCACGCAGCAAGCAGTGATAGACTATCAGAGGGGAAACGGGTTGAATATTGCCCTTAAAACACCACCAAACAGTTCCTCGGCCAGCATCTCGGCCAGCATCTTCGTGCTAGTGCTGACCCCATCAAGGCTGGGATCGCCCTTCTTGATAAGACTCCGGAAGGGAAGGACTTCATGAATGGCCTTGCTCGTGATACCTTGCTGAAGAGCATGAATATCATTGTTGATGAAAACATTGATGTGATTATGAAGCATTTCCCTCAGCTGTTTGATCCAGAGGAGCAAGGTTTTGGACAGTGCTTCGTGAATGCCTTCGATCGAGTCATGGAAAGTCATGCCGAACGGGCGAAGAAAGCGGAGGATGGTGGTGAGCCTAGCTCCAATCAACCGAACTCTGAATCAGCTCCAGCTTAATCCTTCTTTGTATTTACTATATTTTTCATTCTTTGTATCTTCCAGAATGACAGATCCGATGAATAGAATGATTTCATTCTTCTGTTTGTGCAAGTCTTCCCTTTGGTTATCTTAGGCTCTTCCGATCGTTTTCCTTTGTTTTGGCTGTGCCTATTATTACAACTTTGTGCCGATCGGTCGATACCCGTCACTTCCAAACCCATAGTTCTGATGCCCCGTTCGGTTTTCTCCGATCCGGATTATCCATACTAAGGGTTTGAGATGGGCATTTTCAAACTATAAGTAAGGTCCCCTCGTTCGGGTCATTTCCTACCTACAGCTAAAATGGTGACTCACCTCCAAATCATAGCTTGGATTCTACCCTTCGATCCCATGTCATCATGGTTCGTCGAAGCTAATGACTGAGGCGAGGTTTAAAAACCATAGTTCTGATCCCCCATTCGGTTCATCCGTGTTACCGAATACCGCTCGGATTGTCCATACTTATGGTTTTAACATCACCTCCAAGCTGTTTTGAATCCTTCGTCTATTCGTTCCGAACGCGTGGTCAATACTTACTTGAGATGATGGCTCTCTCCACACTATAGCAATATCCCCATTCAGTCGTCTCGAATGGTTTTCAATGTCGAGTTAATGCTTTACTGGAAGTTATGTCTCCCTCTTTTTTTGAAGAGGTGGCAACAACCGTTTTTATTGATAGAATTTCCTTAGGTGCTCGACATTCCAGGTTCCTACCGAACGCCCTTCTGTAGTTTTGAGGGCAAACGTCCCTGAAGCGTATTTCTTCCAAACTTGATACGTGCCTTCCCAATTTTTTTGCCAATTTTCCGCTCTCGAGCGGCTTGCTCTTTTCTCTTTTCCTGAGAACAATGTCTCTTACTTCGATCGAACGGATTTTGACTTGCTTATCAAAATATCTCTGGGTGGCTCTCTGGTACTCTTCGATCCTTCTTGCCATCAGATCCCTTCTTTCCTCAATAAAATGCAGTTCTGCCCGCAAAGCGTCTTCGTTGTGTTTAGGGTCAAAATGAATCGTTCGGTACGTGGGCACCAGAGCTTCTGTGGGGACCTTGGCCTGGAAACCGTAAGAGAGGGCGAACGGTGTTTCCCCAGTGGCTGTCCTTGGGGTCGTCCGGTAAGTCCATAAGATGTAATTTAGTTGATCAGGCCATGAGGACGAGCATTCTTCCAGCTTCTTTTTCATGCCATACATGATTGTTCTATTCATATTTTCGACCTGGCCGTTCACCTGGGGGTAGGCCACCGATCCCCTAGAGTGCTTGATTCCCCTCTTGGTTAGGTACTGTTCGAAGCTCTTGCTCACGAATTGCCTGCCGTTGTCAGTGACGATTTGCTCTGGGAGGCCGAATCGACAAATGATGTTTTGCCAGACAAACTTCTAACAATGAAAATCGGTGATGCTAGCCAATGGTTCGGCCTCCACCCATTTGGTGAAGTAATCAAGTCCTACAATGATGTACTTCTTCCCCGCAGGTGCTGTAGGTAGGGGCCCTAGCAAGTCGACCCACCACCTAGCGAATGGCAATGCTGTGGTCATTGGGGTGTGGAAACTTTGTTGGTTCCTATGATATCACTATACTATATCTATATAATGATATATGAAGATGGAGCTCTAGATGATATAGTAGAAGTTTTCCATTGAAAAAGGTTTTACAGAATGATAGGAAATGAAGTTAGCGTAAAAACCTTTCTACGTGAGATATGCTCTGCGGCTGAATGACCTTTTAGAAAAACTTCTGAAATCTTACCTACGCATTCTACAAGGGGCATATATATAGCCTTGTAGAATGCTAGGTCATCAATGATTGGGCTCCTATAAAGAGGAGGCCCACTCCTATTATGGTAAGTATACCATAGCCATTTAAGGCCTATTTAGTATCAAATAAATTCTACACAAAGGCTCATTAAAATACATGAATCACAATCATAAAATATCTCTAGCAATCTCCCCCTTTGTGATCCAATTCTTCTCATTTCGAGTATGTCATGGATTGCCTTTAGCACCATGGTTATTCTATCGAATTCTTTTATTTCAGCTTCAGAGGCTTCAAAAAGTCTTCGTTCGATATCAGATTTGAACGGAAGCAGTTTGTCTCTAATGATCTTCAGAGTTCCATCACAGTATCTTGCAATGTCATCTATCCACAGAATGCGTTTCTTCTCTTCATGATTGAGATAGATGACTGAGATTGGATTTTCAAAAGTGGTGTACGATGGAAAATCTTCTAGTTCCGGTCCGTATAGGATTGGCTTTGTAAGATTTGTTCTGGTGATATTGTTCTCGAGAGCCATCTGAAGATCATGAGTGGCATGAACTCAGACTTGCCTCAGCATAAAGTGTCTTATTGCTTCGTATCCTTCTTTGAGGACTTTATTCTTTCTGATTGACAGGTTCCTGTAAGCCATGGACATTTGGTAGATATTGTCCATTTTGAGTAGAAAGAAGTCATTCTCCTGACAGGTGAACTCTGTGCCATCAGTTCTCTGTAATTGATAAATCGAATACTTTATTCCGTGATGATTTCCTCTGGACACATTCAGAATATCCCAAATAGGGCATTTGCTCATTTTCATATCATGTTCCAGAATCTGGTGCTGTAAGCCTTTTAATCGATGATATAGCATATGAAGATGTCCGCTGACTTGTCTACCTTTTAGATGGGTAAGACCTCGGACTTTGAGCTCATCAAGTTTCTTGTTCCTATCAGGCTTTCTCCATAAATGCTTTCGGATTTCCTCTTGGAAGGGGCAATGATGTTGATGTTCTCCCATGGTTTTTCATTTATGGGCAAGAGCGCTCCTGTTCTTCTGATGATGGAGGGTAGCTCTGTTGGAGTTTTCTTGTAGTCCTCCGCTTCCTTGAGTTCATCTTCCTCAAGCCCTATAAGATCTTCATCGAACTTTTTCAGAAAGTCTCTGAGATAGACTCCTTTTTGCATTTCGTATTGCTCGACCTCTTGTCTGATGTCGTCCCATTCTGTCCATTCTCCGTTCCATCTTTCATCTATAATGATGTCTTATAGTTGATCGTAGATGAATTGGCTTTGTTCTTCAGAGGGAGCCTTCTGCTGTGTTTCTTCGTGAGAGGTAGAGCCGGGATCACAAGGATTGCCCGTTGTCATCAGTCTAGAACTAGGTTCTTCTTGATGGCCTGAATAGAATGGTGTACTCGAAGTAGCAACCTCACTACTTCCACTCCATCCTTGGTCAATATCTCTGAGAGATATACCTCAGAGTGTTTTGTCTAGCTCGACCATGCTAGAGATATGTAGGTTTGCGGCTTGGCTATTGGGTTGAGTGGATGATGGGGGCTGGTTGTTTGAGGATTCAGGTTGGGATTCGTGTGGGGGTTGTTGGCTAGTTGATGCTCCATGCTTGAGTGTCTGTTTCCTCTTGTTCTCCCCCTCATGAGGATCCGAATCATTGGGGTCCTCATGTGAACGTTTGTGACTACGGAGACTGTCACGGCATGTGCTATCGGTTTCTAAGAATACTCAAAGAAGGGCTTGTTGTCTAGGGGTTCGGTTGCCTTCTTCGGTTGCTAGAATTCTTGCTAGCATAATAGATTCGAGTTCCTCGAAATGAATAGTATAAGGGTTAGGGTGAGGTGTGGTCGTTGTAGGGGAGGACACGCGTTCTGTATCCTGGGTTCCCCTCCTTGAGGTGGTAGGTGTTGGGGGTTGTGTGGTTGAGGGTTCAGATGTTTGAAGGGTAAGTATGGGGGTAAGTTGTTGTTGGGAGTGGGATGTTGATGGTTGTGGTTGGGTAGTGTCATTCTGAAGCACCGGGGTGTTCCCGAATTCCTGTGCCCGAGCGGATATTGCTTCGTGCACCCATGGCTTAATGGTGGAATCCATGAAATGCTGTAGAATGACAGAAAGGTCGGTGGGTTCGGGCTGTTCGGTTACAGGGGTAGTAATCACTGTCACAGCATTAGTAAAGATTACCAAAGTGTGGCCTGCAGATAATGATTGAGTTATCTGTTGAGCAGCAAGACTTCCGATCATCATTGATGTATCTCTGATCGTTGTTGACATGTAAAGTGGACCTGTAAAGTGCGGTGGTGTGAGAAGTGTACGTGTCCTAGAAAAATTTGAAAATGTAGGGAGTGTGACACCTAGACTCATCGTGTTTGAAGAAGGGGTAGTGGCCCGGGGCGATAGACCACTATATAATTCCTCAACTGCGTCGTAGGGAGGCAGAGAGGTGGGTGTAGTATCTCCTATTTGTGAAACTACTACCTGTTGAGAGCCAGCATAGTGGCTAGGTTGGGCTTGTGCATGCGCAGTTGGGCTAGATGATGCATCTTCTACTCGGAAATTGAAAATATCAGTCTCTGCTCCTATGGGGTTAGCCCAGTTTATTTCTTCTAGGTCAAAACAGCTATCAAATAAGGCCATTTCTTCAGCAATGTTGTTGGCCGTTTGCACTCTTTGAGTAGGAACTGATGATGACGAGGGGTTATCGTGACGTACCTTAGAGCGAGTCTCATTGATGGTTTGTCCTTTAGTGTTTTTGATTTGGTGAGACTCCTCTTTGTTAGTAGCCCTAGAAAGCCTGATAATGAGTTGTCCTTTCTGTGCGGGGGCTTTCTTGGCTTTGCGTGCGTTGTCGTTCGCATCATCGCCATCCTCATCACCTTCATCGTTGTCGCTCTCATCAGCCTTGCTCCCAGAGTCCTCATCATCAGCGTCTATTGTTCTGGCTACGCTTGATGAATTATGGATAGTCTCTTCAGCATAGGTGTGGCCCTCAGCAGACGTAGTCTGATCATCATGGGGCCAACTTGCCACTGGTCTCTGTGGCCGGGTTGAACTCTCAGGACCCTCACTTACTCTCGGCTGACTCCTTGGGGTAGGCTCAGGGGAGTTTATTTGAGCCATAGGGAGTATGATGTTGTTCTCTTCACAGTAGCATCGGACAGATGGATCATTCGGATCGGCTAACTGTAGAAGAGCAACTGGTATTGTCATGGGAACCAGTGTGGAAGCGCCGGTTATTTTCTTGAGGTGTTGGACGGACGAAATGTAGACGTTCTCCTTTGAGAGTCTCCGGTGGATTGTCGGTGTAGTCCGAGAGAGATATTGTATGATCAGGGAGAACCATCTCATGTAAGGCAGATGTTTGATCTGGTCCATCTTCGTCCTCTTTCTGACTAACTCAAAAATTTCATCCCATATCAGTGAGACGTAGTCATAGTTCTTCATGAAAGCAATACCGTGGAAGATGGTCAGAAGGTAGATGCTGCATTTGTCGAAGCCAATGTGTTTGGCGGTATAACACCTGTTGAGAATTGCGAGCATCGTCCTCCATGGTCTTGGTAAGCGTCCCAGTTTGACATCAGAAATGAGCTTTATTGGTTGAGCATGGTCTAGCTTGATCATATCAGCCATTATTTCAGGTTCAAAAGCCAGCTCATCATAATGGTCCTCTTTTGGGATTTGTAGAGCTCGGTGCAGCAGGTCTTTGGTCACGGTGATCTCGGTGTTCATGATAGTGACGTTCAGCACGTCATCCCTTTCGTTGTTGTTGTTGTAGTTGTCCATGACCTTGTTAAGTGTTCCCCAAAATTGTTGGAGATACACTTCAGGAACTTTTGCTGAGTCGCTTAAGGCCTTCCACAGGTTTGTGGCCTTTCAGAATGGCGACAACAACCTCATCTTGACATGAGAACACCTCCGGATCCAGCTTTGGGTTGTTCTCTTTGATCGGGTACCAGCTCGCCCTTGGGTAGATCTGACTGATTTTGGGAACAACTGCCATTTCGATCTGAAAATGATAAACAAATTAGAGCATTTGATCAAAAATGGTTGCTAAGTTCGCAACTTAAGCTCTTATTTGGGCCCTTTGACGTGTATTTTTTTGATAATTTTGGCCCTTTATTTTTTTTGTTTTTTTTTGTGTTTTGTTTTTTTTAAATAAAAATTGGGCCCTTTGTTTTTTTATTTGTTTATTTGGGCCCAGATTGACTTTGGTTTAAGTGTTAGGAGGTTCCTGGGCCGGGTCTTAGAAATTTTGGCCCATCCTAAATATTCGTTATCACACTTGGAGAAATGTGGACCATGATTGCACATGGGCCCAAGGTATTGCGCTCCTCCTTAATCGCGCATGAGGTATCGCACATCAGTTCCTTTTCGCGCAGGGTCAAAAATAGCGCATAGTGCCAAATCTCTCCTAGAGAATGGCACATGACATGGAAACGCGCATTGCTGAATGTCGCATGAGTATTGCGCATCAGTTCCTTTTCGCGCAGGGCTTGATTTCGTGCATGGATAATCGCGCTTTGAGAATCGCGCATGAAGAATTGCGCATCAAATTCGCGCATGAGTGAAAATCCCTGTTCGTCGTCTTCGTGAGATACACCTGTGAAACATTCATATTGAAACAGATATGATATGGAGTATTTACCCTTTGATTCTGAGATGAGCGAAAACCTTGAAAGCCAAAGGGGAGATGAGCGATTTTGATTGAGAGGGGAGAGAAGTTCGAAAGTCTTTAGCGCAAGAGTGAGAGTGAAGAGGAGGAGATGCGTGAATTGAGGGTTTAATTAGCTTGGCCCGGGAACAAAAGGTTAACGGGCCCAGACTTATCAGTTCTCCCCCTTCTTTCTTTTCCTTGTTGATTTAATTGCTCCCCCTCAACACTTGCTCCCCTTTTGACAATGAATATTTATGAGCTCCCCCTCAATTTATGCATGATTTTGAAAAAGAAAGCTCCCCCTCGATTTATGCATTGAAAAATTAATTTTAAAAAATGATGCATGAAAAAGAAAAAAATGAGATGCATGAAAGAAAAAAAATGAAATGCATGAAAAATTAAATTAAAAAATGCAATTTTTGAGAAAAATTGATAACCGCTTTTGCGGCGTTGTAGTAAAACGGAGTCTAACCTTTCGGTTTTTCCCCGAGCATCGTGTCTCTTGAGGAATGACGGATGAGTTTCTTGATTTTAAGTCCAGTCACAGGTTATCGCAAATTATTGGAAGCTTTCCAAACTAAAACTTTTGATTGATTTTCTAAACTAGTTTTTGAAAAAAAGAAAGTAAATTAAATTATGCAAATACTAATGATGACTCAAAATAAACTAAATGAAAAATAAAATATTAAACTCTAAATGGATTGATCAAAGAAGGGCAATGAATTGAATAATTAGAAATGGATATATTCTTGGACCTAGTAATTAGGGGAATTAAAACTAAATTTGGACTAATAATTTCTTTCTCATAGACAAGAATAGAAATTACTTTAATTAATTTATCCTATTTCTAGGTTTCATTAATGCATTCAAAAATGGTTGGCTTGAATTAAATTCTAATCTCATAGACAAGACAGAAATAATTCTCCAATATTTTAATTAATAAAAATAGCCAAATTCATTAACTAATTAAACTCATTATTTAAGCAATTTGAATTTATTTCTCATAGACAAGATGTAAATCCCTTTCATTAAAATATCCTATTTCCAGGCCTTATTAATGTGCTTGAATAAAGTTGGCTCAAATTATTTTCTAATCTCATAGACAAGTTAGAAATAATTTTCCAAAATTTAATTAATGAAAATGGCTAACAATTATTAATTACTAATTCATCAAATTGAATAACTAGCCCAATTAATTAATTTTAACCCCTAATTTTCGGCTAACAAGTCAATCCATATTCCTTTACTCAATTCATTCCCAAGAGTAAATTAACTATAACAACTCATTACTAATTTTAACATTTTACACATAAAATAAGACAAGATCATAAATAATAACAACAAAAGAAAATATTAAAGGGAATACTCCCAACATCTAAACTTTCTTTTCTTTCACAAATAAATATTATTTATTCTAGGAATTGATGTTATCTAAGTACGAGATTAATATAACAACAAGAACTAATTTTCTTGAATTAAAATGGAAAACACGAAATTCTTAAAATTAATTCAGAGAATTTTCTACTAATATTTGGGAAATAGAAACAATATATTCAGAATCTACACGACGAGAGGATGAAAAGACATATAAAGAACTTACAAATTGGAGCTAAAATGAGAAAGATATGAAAGATTGAAATTGAAGGTACAACAATGGTGGAAATCCGAGCTTTGAGAAGGAAGAACAAGGCCCTTTTGAACTGATTTCGGGCTAAGAATGGTGTGTTTGAGTTCAGCAAAAATCGGGCTATTTATAGCAGCAAAAATACCGTAGGCGGCCAACCAGGCGGCCGCCTGCCACCTTGCTCCGGCCGCCTTCCGTCACATCACCGGCAGCCGAACGTGCACCGGTCCCTTCATCCGCCGCAGGCGGTCCAGCAGGCGGCCGCTTGCCGTTCCTGTCTGACCGCCTGCCGTCAAATCCCACCTTCCGGTGGTTGGTTTGTCGCCTTGTGCCGCAGGCGGCCGCCTTCCGTCCAGTGTCGGCAGCCTTCGGTCCGGTCTGGTCAAAAATTCCAAAAATGCTGAATTTCCAAAAATAGCGTAGGCGGCCTGGTAGGCGGCCAATCTGGGCGCCTATTTGGGCGCCTGTGAGGTTTTTTGTCTGTCTTGTTCTGTATTTTGTGCTCTTCAACTTTCCCTTCTGGACCACTTTGAAATTCTGCTTCCTTCTTTCGGTATGATATCATTTGTCACTCAAATTGACGCATTTTGTGCTTAATTGACCCGAAATTTCATCAAACATATCATGGACGTGATTTTAACCTGATTTCACGAAACTTGAACCAAAAAATATAAAACATGCCTTGTTTTTCTATTTTTCAATTCAAAATCACTTAAATTTGATAAGAAAAATAAGTACAAAAATGGACTTATAAAAAATGTTCAAAAAGAAAAACATGATCACACGCACATAGATAGTTCAGAGTTACTTATTCGTTCTGGTTCAGCATCCCCAACTTAGAGATCAGAAAATTGAATCTCTTCTCATCCAGGGCCTTTGTGAATATGTCAGCCAGTTGCAATTCCGTGGACACAAAGTACATGTCCACGGTGCCCTTCTCAACGTGATCCTTGATGTGAAATGATATATGAGGTCAATATGCTTCGTCCGTGAGTGATGGGCAGGATTACACGTGATGGCAATTGCACTTTGAGAGTCGCTATAGATCGCGATGTATGAGAATGTGAACCCGTAATCTTTCAGCTGGGTCCTCATCCAAAGTATTTGTGAACAGCAACTAGTAGCCGCGACATATTCTGCCTCAACTGTAGAAGTGGACACACAATTCTGCTTTTTAGAATACCAGCACACCAACTTTTCACCAAGAAATTGAGCACTGCCGGATGTACTTTTTCTGTCCACTTTGCAACCCGCAAAATCAGCATCTCTGTACCCCACTAGGTCAAAACCAGATTCTTTGGGATACCAGAGGCCCAGCTTAACTGTTCCTTTCAGATATCTCAATATTCTTTTCACTGCATTCAGATGTGATTCCTTAGGATTTGCTTGGAATCGTGCACAGAGACAGGTTACAAAGACAATGTCTGGTCTGCTAGATGTGAGATACAACAAGGAACCGATGATAGCCCGATAATTGGTAGCATCGACCGATTTCCCGGAAGGGCCAGAGTCGAGCTTTTGTGAGGGAGACATGGGGGTTTTCATCGTTGACTTGCTATCCATTTTGAAGCACTTGAGCATGTCGTGGAAGTATTTGGTCTGGTTGATGAATATACCGTTTGACATTTGCTTGATCTGAAGCTCGAGAAAGAAGTTCAACTCTCCCATCATACTCATTTCAAACTTGGTGCACATCAGATTGCTGAACTTTTGACAGAAATTTGGATTTGACGAGGCAAAGATGATGTCGTCCACATAAATCTGTATCAGCATGATGTCACTCTTGTGTCGCTTGATAAAGAGAGTTGGGTCAATCTTTCCTTTCGAGAAGCCTGATTCCAGAAGAAAATCTGATAGTGCTTCGTACCAGGCTCTCGGTGCCTGTTTCAGTCCATACAGGGCTTTTCTTAGCTTATACACATGATTTGGGCATTCAGGATCCACAAAGCCTTCTAGTTATGCAACAAAAACTTCTTCTTTCAGCTCACCATTGAGAAACACAGTCTTGATATCCATTTGATATACAGTGAAACTTTTGTGTGCAGCGTATGCAAGGAACAATCTTATGGCCTCAATTCTCGCCACTGGTGCAAAGGTCTCATCATAGTCAATCCCTTCTTGTTGGTTGTATCCTTTTGCTACCAGGCGGGTCTTGTTTTTTATTATCACACCGTCTTCATCTTTCTTGTTTTTGAATACCCATTTGATTCTGATGATCATTTTTCTGTACGGCCGCGGCACCAGGGTCCATACCTTCAATCTTTCAAATTGGTTCATCTCTTCTTGCATCGCAACAATCCAGTCCGGATCAGCCAATGCTTCAGTCATCTTTTTAGGTTCTTTCTGACTCAGAAAACATGAGTATAAGCATTCATTGACCGATGCGGCTCTGGTACTAACTCCTTTTGATGGGTCACCGATTATCAGCTCTGGCGGTTGTGCTCTCGGGAGTTTCTTGTGCTATAGATTGTGCTGGTTGATCAGTTTGAGAAGTAAAGGGATCAGATGGGGTTTGTTCATGTGCATGCTCATTATCATTTTGAACAGGAGTATGTGATTCTTCTGCTATGGGAGCAGGCAACAGGTAAGGCTGAGCAGTTTTAGAAGTTGTAGCCGGTGATGCACGTGGCTGGCTGTAAAAGTGCTCAAATAAAGAGTCCAGTATCACGTGCTCATCCGATCTTCTTTCTCTTTCCTGTTCTCCTATTCCAGAAGATGAATGAGTCTGGTTTTCTTCAGAACCGTTGGTTCAAAATGGAAATGCTCAGAAGCCATGTCCGCCATTTCATAGAAGCCCACATTGATGCTCTCCATGATGGTTCTTCTATCTTTCAAGTATGCTCTGTAGGCTATTGAGTTGGTAGAGTACCCAATAAAGATTCCTTCATTTGCTTTTGGATCAAGCCTCCCCTAGCATCCCTGTCATTCATAATGTAGCATTTGCAACTGAAAACACGGAAGAAGGCGATGTTTGGGAGTCGCTTGAACACAGTCTCGTAGGGGGTCTTGTCAAATCTTTTGTGAATCATAGTCCTGTTCTGGGTAAAGCAAGCCGTGTTGATAGCTTCAGCCCACATGAAGTGAGGAAGCTTTGATTGTATCAATCAGCATGGTGTTTTAGCTGTAGAGAACTATTGAGTAACTCCTTGAGCTTCGTAGAAATCGGCCAACTCCTTGTTCTTAAACTTTATCCCATTGTCAGTTCTGGCTATTTTCACGTTCTGCTGCAGGTAGTTCTGTATGGTCCTGATGAATGTCATGATCAGATTTGGAGTCTCGTCCTTGGATCGCAAAAACTTGGTCCATGTGTAGCGTGAGTAGTCATCCACAATTACCAAAGTATATTTGCGTCCATTGATGCTTTGAACACGCATCGGACCGCACAGATCCATATGAAGTAGCTCCAAGGAATGAGACGAGGAGGGATATTGTTTTGATTTATGTGATGCGCTCCTCATCTTTCCCAAATGGAAAGCAGAGCAGTGATGATTGGGTGAGTTCTTCAGTACATGCATTCCTTTGACTAGCTTCTTTGAGGAGAGGGAACATATCGCAGGTAGATTCAAGTGTGAGAGACGTCTGTGCCATAGATTGTTTTGCTCCTGAGATGCTTTGGACAAGAGACAAATGGATATGGGGGATCGGACTGTTTTAAGATCGATGGTGTAGAGATTGGTTTTCTTCTGACACCTTAATAATGGTTTCCCGCCCATGTCCATCACACAGCATTGCTTAGCATGTAATCTCACCTCCATTCCATTGCCACAAAATTGGCCAATGCTGAGCAAGTTGTGCTTCAGCCCTTGTACAAACGACACATTTCTGATCGTGACACTCTCACAAATGACATCTCCTATTCCGAGTATGGGCGATGATGCATTGTCCCAAACCTCACATTTCCTCCAAACTGTTCAGAATAGTTGCTCAAGAGTTCTTTTTTCCAGTCATGTGTGACGAGCAACCCGAATCAAGATGCCACACATGACTGACCTGCAAAACATATTAGTTTCGCTTAGGTAGCCATCAGAAGATGGGTCCTTCCTTATCAACAGTGAACAGTTGTTTCAATTTCTTTTTAATTTGGGATCCTAAGCTGACTGTTTGAGAATCGTTTTTCAATTTTAATTGTTCAATCTCAGCCTTGGGAACCCATATTTGTTTTGTTTTTGGAGCTAGGGAGATCTCAGATATGTGATCTTTCAAAATTGGTTCCTGTGAGAGCCTTTTCAGATGTTTAGTTGAATTAACCTTGAGGGGATACTTTAAAACTAAAAGTTTGAATTCCCCCTCAACGGTTGTTTTATCAGTCTCAGATTTTTTCAGATTTTCTTGAACAATCACATGATCAGTTTTGTTAACAATGGAAGTGGACTCAAAACAGCAACATTTCATTAGTTTAACACAATTCAAAGAAACACAACTTATATAACGATTGGTGACAGTTGTCATAGAAAGAGAAGACTTAGGGACAGGTCTAATAACATAACTAGTTGAGGGTTCACCAGGGAAGGTCCTAGGGACTACGCATCTAGAATGATAAGTAGACGACTCACTAATGCTCAAACTAGACTTATTTTTGACATAAAATAGGGCACTCGATCGCTGATTCTTATTTCCTAATCTTGACTCTTCATTTCTCTTCCTTCTTCTTATTTTCGCTTCAATCCACTCGCCTCTTTTCTCGACTCTCTTCTTCACGTGGTTTCCTGTTGGAGAAGGAGACTCAGAGTGAGCGGGAGAAATCTTACAGCTATCGGTAGAGTTTTCAAAAGATTTTTCAGAGGAAGAAAGGGAAGAGGTTTGAGAAATTGTGTGAGAATGAGAGGATGTTTTCAAAAATGATATCTCTTTTAGAAGTTGTTCCTTTTCCTTTTCAAAAAACTATTTTTCTTTATCAAAAGATTCCTTTAATTCAGCAAACTTTCTCACAAGAGGTGGGATGTATGCTGGTTTGACTATAGGTTCTGAGGTGGAAGGTTCTTCTCTCTTTCACAGTTTCCTTTTCGGGAGTATAGGTCAGGATTTCATCAGCAGGGGTCAAAGGGGGTTCTTTGGTTCTGTAACTCTTGTTTAACTCTGTATAGTTAAAAGGGATCTCGACACCAGCCTTGGTCTTTCTCTTTTCATCCTCGAGGGCATTCGTTTCTTCAGCCCCAGTGAGGGCCATGATTTTGGTCAATCCTAGTCTCATGTATTTAACATCATAGAGTTGAACACAGTTGACCTTTTTCAGATTATGAGCGTTGGTCAATCCTAGGCCCTCCTTGGAGTTATAGAAACGAGTGTCCTTAGGCTGGTTAAGGAAAATGGTCTGGTCTGTTTGATCTCTCTTAGCTAACGGGTCTTCAAGTTCTTTTATTTTGGTATAAAGAGCAGCCATTTTTTCCTTAAGAAAATTGTTTTCACCATTAAATATGAATCTTTCCTTTTCAGTGACCCTAAGTTTCTCCTTAAGTTCCTTTTCACTGTCACTTAATCTTTTGTTCTCAGTTGTGAGTTTAGTGATTGTTTTCTCTGAGTTGGTTATCTTTATTTTTAAGCATGTTTTCCTTTCGAGCAGTTTGATGTTGACATTGTGAACATTATCAAGTTTCTCTTCTAGCTCCTTAATTTTGATAATGTTTGAATCTATCTTAGAGCATGCTGAATTTAAGGCGTTAGAAGTACTTACCTCACAATTAGCATCCAGGTTTTCAGCAGAAAGGGCAGTCACTCTTCCTTTTTTAGCATCAGGGGTAGTCATCAAATCAGCAACAGAGGGGTTGGTCAGGTTTGCATCCTCATCAGCAGCAATGGTCTTCTCTTCTTCATTTTCAACAATGGCCATTAGTGCCATGTTTTCCTCATCATATGAATCATCCATCCAGTGATCCTTTTCAGCCATGAGGGCACTTTCTCACTTCCTTCCTCCATTGCTAGCAGCATCTTTTTCTTGTTCAGGTTTATCTTTTGCTTGTAGTACTCAACATCCTTTCTTCTCTTTGGCATCCTACAATCCTTGATTAGATGTCCCGTTTTTCCCGCAGTTGAAGCATTTGGGAGCATCCTTGGCATTTGTACTCTCATTTGATTCAAAGGGATGTTCCTTTCTTTTTGTGCCAGTGGAGGATTTTCGGAGCTTATTAGAGGATGTGTTCTTCTTCAGCATCTTGTTGTTAAACCCTGAAGTAAGGAGTGCTATCTTCTTTTGAAACTCACGCAGTTCATCATCATTATCAGTTCCATCTTGGAGCCAGATTTGGAAGGTTTGTCAAGCATTAACGCAAGAGTATCAGCTAATTTGTCAACAGCATCCTTGCCTTTTTCAGCCATCACGGTTGTGTGAACATAATCATAAAAGTCTTTAGCATATTGGTCAAGTGTGTTGTATACAGCGTGGATGTCCATATATTTCATCAAGGTCTTTTGTATGCCTTATCTGAGAGCATAGCCTTCTCCGATCCGGTCCAAGTGCCGTCAGAAACCTCACATTCAGCTCCATGTTTGATTTGTGAACTCCAATCTTTCTCATTTCATTTATCAGTTGTAGGAACCTGAGATAGGTGTCTTCAAGAGATTCTCTTAGCTTTGCTTTGAATGAGTCATATGATGTGAATGTGATTGCTTTCTTTGCTTTGACTCTTATTTCAGTTCCTTGCATAATTTTGAAGATTTCGTCCCACATCTCTTTTGCAGTTGACATGCTATCAATTTTCATGTAGATAAGTTGGAGCAGATAGGTCTTTGCAAGTAAGTCATCACAGATTCTTGCTCGGTCCTCATCATCATAATCATCAACGGTTTTCAGTCGTAGTTCAACTTCAAGTGGTGGATTGTTCTCATCATTTCTATCAATAGCTATCAGTAGCTGAGCAGGTCCATTGGTGATTGAGTCTAGTAAACCAGAAGATTGATCTTTGCTTTCTAGAAAGTTAAGGAACATGTTCTTCCAAACATTGTACTCTCCTCTTCTTAGGATTGGGGGTCTAGTGTCATTTCCTATGGAAAGAGCATCCATCTTTTGGATCGGGCTAATATGTTGATTGTTTAGGGTCTGTCTTAATTTGTAGAGTTCTTCTAACAGAAGGTTCATATAACGGTGGCCTTAGCTGTTTGAAAATGTTGAACAAAGAATAGTTCACGGTCAGAAATTTCGCACACACCAATCTCGCACGAGGAGAATGGCACACGGAGTCATGGAAATGGCTCACGAAGATGGCACACGAAGATGGTGCACGAAGCTTCGAATGGCGCACAGCTATTTTTTGAGAATGGCGCACGGGAGTTTGGCGCAGAGCACTTTGGCGCAAAGAGTAAAAATCAGCTTAAGTTTCATGCACAACCTCTAACGCGCAGGAAAGAGATTCGCGCATGAAACGTTAAAACTATTTCTTCCTCGGTGAGATGCGGTAAAGTGCAGAATCGCTCTTCCTCTGCTTGACCTTTCTACACCGATGATATTGCTGAGAAAAATATAGAGAATGAATCTTAGTAATCACAAAAACATAATCCTGTATACATTTTCCTGCAAAAGCATTAAACAGAAACAATCTGCAAATCGCTCATGAGAAGAAAACAACCGATGAAGTTTAGCGCAAGCTTCTTCTTCTCTGCTTCAATCAATCGATCAGTCCCTCTCTGATACCAAATGATGGTCCTTATGATATCACTATACTATATCTATATAATGATATATGAAGATGAAGCTCTAGATGATATAGTAGAAGTTTTCCATTGAAGAAGGTTTTACAGAATGATAGGAAATGAAGTTAGCGTAAAAACCTTTCTACGTGAGATATGCTCTGCGGCTGAATGACCTTTTGGAAAAACTTCTGAAATCTTACCTACGCATTCTACAAGGGGCATATATATAGCCCTGTAGAATGCTAGGTCATCAATGATTGGGCTCCTATAAAGAGGAGGCCCATTCCTATTATGGTAAGTATACCATAGCCATTTAAGGCATATTTAGTATCTAATAAATTCTACACAAAGGCTAATTAAAATACATGGATCACAATCATAAAATATCTCTAACAAACTTGCCGGCCAACCGAGAACTGGGGCGTACTGCTGGCATGTTTTGCATTTCCGGGTGTGCTCGAAGCAATCCTGCTGAATGGTCGGCCAGTAGTATTCTTGCAGGATGATCTTCCTTGCCAGTGTCTTCGGCCCTTGATGACTCGAACAAATTCCTTTGTGTATTTCCTCCATCACAGCTGTTGCAAGATCAGGAGGGAGGCATTTTAGGTATGCCCCCCTGATCATCTTTTTGTATAGTTGCCCATCCACCAGATCGAACATTGCGGCCCTACTTTGAATGCACTTCGCGTTGTATGTCGCGTTCTTGTCCTCTGGAAGAACCCCGTCCTTTAGGTAGTTGGTCATGTCCGTGACCCAACTAGGAACGGCGTATGAGATAGCCACCACCTGAAGGACCATGGTTGCTGGTGTCGTCAAGGTTTCTCGGTGGGCAAACCGTTGGATGTGTCGGGATCATCTGCGCCCAATCATCAAGAGCAGCATTTTCCAGCTTTGAAGAATATCTGCTTCGGCATTTTCTATTCGGGAGACCTGGTTGAGTACCACTCGTTCAAATTTGCTGATTTGCTCCTCGACCAGCTCCTTATATGCCTTCATCCTTTCTTCCTTGGTTTCTGCGGTGCCGTTCACCTGGCTGACCACCAGCTGACTGTCTCATCGAGCCTTCAGCCAATCGGCACCTAGGGCCTTTGCATACTTCAAACCTGCAATAAGGGTCTCGTACTCGGCCTCATTGTTAGTTACTTTAAAGTTAAAATGAATAGAGTAGTATGCTTTGAACCCTTCCAGTGATGTGATTACAACTCCTCCACCACAACACTTGATTCCCCATCTACATACATCTCCCACCAGCTGTCCAGGACATTCCCACCCGTTCCATCCTCTGTTGGACATGCGGTGCATTCTATTATGAAGTCTGCTAATGCCTGTCCTTTGATGGCGGGCCTTGGTTTGAAATCCACATTATACTGCCTGATCAGGAGGGCCCATTTCGTAATATGCCCGCTTGCCATTGGATTTCTCAGAATGGTGGCAAGTGGCTGCGTTGCAAGTACGGTCACCTGATGGGCCTGAAAGTATGGTGCCAAACGTTTGATGGCCGCTATCAAGGATAGGATGGTTTTCTCCATTATAATGTACCTTGTCTCCGGCCCATTCAGGGCTTTGCTTACAAAACAAATTGGCCGCTGAACGCCAATATCTTCTTTCAACAGCACGAAGCTTACAGCAAGATCGGCTGTAAGGAATAAATGTAATTATATTTTGATGATGCTATAGGATTTTTTTTAATTACCCCTTAGAAAGTTTGTATTAGAATTTTCCTTGTAATTGTTCTAGTATAATCGACTGACAGAAGACCTCCAGACAGAAGCCCTTTTGGCCCTCTGGTGATAGTGCCTTCACAGAAGTCCTCCTAACTCTCTGTTGGACTTCACCAAGGCAGAAGCACTTAGGTCCTCTGTTGGCCTCTAACAGAACAGAAGGACGGGAGACCCTCTGATGTCATCCGTTGCAACAGAAGTGCTCATGACCTTCTCTGGCGTACACTCTGATAAAGAGACCAGAAGGCTTGACACTTAGAGAAATTCAAGTTTACTTCCAGTCGGCGAAATCAACGGAAGATTCTCTAACGGCTAGAAGACTTCAACGGAAAAGCTACAGTACACGCATTAAATGCTCATTTAATGCAGATACGTACGAGAAGATATTTAAAGCATTTAATTGACCATCTTTTTGGAAAGAATCTTCTCAAAATAGCAAGTCGCCGAATTCAGTGGGTCCAACCGGTGAAGTCAACAACACGCGCATTAAATGCAGTTGTCCTCCTTCACCTCCAACGGGAAGACAACCCTAAGTATAAAAGATACTCTTCGAAGAACAAAAAAAGAAAAAAAGAGAACTTTTGCTCTGCTAACTTTGCCAACTTCACCACATTCCTTGCGAGAAAAACACATTCAAATCATTCAAGGCAAAAAGGTCCTCTTGAGATTCAAACTCTTCATTCTCAACAAGAGAGACACAAGTTGGAAAGAATATACCTTCATATCATCAAATCCAACAAGAGCAAGGTTCCAACAGTTCTTCAACAACTTCAAGAACTTCATCTACAAATCTTTTGTAACGAAGCAAGTTGGAGGAACCCCTGTTTCAACAGAAACTCTTCTTGTTACAAGAAGGACGTCCAAGTATCTGGAGCTGTGAAGTGGTGATACTTCTGGATAGCTCAGTGAAAGGACCAGTCTTAAAGGAAGCCAGGCTGTGCATAGGAGACATCTAGACTTGAAAAAGACGTGGAGAGCTTCTTAAGTGCTAGGACTTAGGCGATGTAAACGGTCGTTTTTACAAGCTTAGTGGACAGTGGATTAGAGGAACGAGTTGTTCCTTGAACCACTATAAAAATCCCTGGTGTCATTTACTTACTGCTTTAATACTTGCACTTAGATAGAACTGTCTAACTCCTTAGACTCGGTATCTGTGTTCAGCAGAACTTGTCCTACGAGTTAACAGAAGGCCTACTGCCTTTGCTTCTCTGAGGCTATTAACAGAACTCCCTACCAGAACCCCATCCGCTGCCAGTCTGTTCTGCCAACAGAACATGCTATTCTGTAAAATCTGGTACTTAGTTTGAAAAAGCTAAAAACCAATACAGTCTATTCACCCCCCTCTAGACTGTATTCAGTACAACCGAGACCAACAAATGGTATCAGAGCCTCCTTGTTCTAATAATCTCTTAGGTTATTTGCTGAACAAAGATCCACTTGTTTTTCTGTTATTTTCCTCATTTCTATCTGATATAATGGATCACTCTCTTGCCAAGAATCTTATGTTCTCAGATCTTAAGTTTGATGACTGGAGGATCCGGATGAAAGCACATCTCTGTGCTCTGCATGATGAGATGTGGGAAGTTCTTGACATTGGACCTTTCACAAGCTTCCAGAAGGTCAACCCTGAGCATGCTATTGACAACACCAGACCCCAGATGATCAGTAAAGCCAAGTCAGAATGGACCACTGAAGAGAGAAGAAAATACAACCTGGACAATATTGCTAAGGACATCCTCTACAAGTCCATTGATGATAGATACTTCAACAGAATAAAGAAGTGCAAAACTGCAAAGGAAATCTGGGATACTCTTGAGCTCATTGGAGCTGGTGATGAGCTAGAGAAGGACAACAAGCTGACAATAGCCAACAAGAAGTTTGATGACTTCAAACTTCTCCCTGGTGAAAGCATCTCCAAGATGTATGACAGGCTCCTCACTCTCACTGGAGAGATCTCTGAGCTTGACAAGGAACTCACCACCAAGGAGATCAACCTGAAGGTGTTGAGGGGACTGCCCTCAGCATGGAAGATGAAGGTGGTTGCTGTCCAAGCCAGCAAAGACGTGAAGACCTATCCAACAGACAAGCTCATCTCTGATCTCAAAGCTCATGAGTTCGAGATGATTGAAGAGAAGGAAGATGTACCAGAAGAGAGAACCACTACAGCTCTTACAGCCAGTACATCTAAGGTAAATGATTTTGACCCTTCAATACTTTTATCTGACGAATATATGGCTGCCTTTGCCAGGAGATTCAAAAAATTTATGAAGAATCCTAAAGATGGACGAAGCCCATCTTCCAGCAGGAAACCATACCAGAAGGTCAAACCAACAGAGAGCAGTGGAGAGCTTCTCTGTTACAACTGCAGACAACCTGGTCACTTCAAGGCTGATTGCCCCCATCCAAGGATGTCCAAGAAACAAGGACAAGATGGAGAAAAGAAGAAGTTTGAAGACAATCCCAGAAGAAGAAAAGCGCTCATCACAGAACACGTCGAGAAAGACCCTCTGTCAGAAACAGAATCCAGTTCTGACTCAGATTCTGATGAGGCCTTCTGTTGCCTTGATACTGAGACAGAAGACCTTTGCCTCATGGCTCATTCTGATGATGAGGTAACCTCTACTTCAGAATCTAGTTTTTCTTCGGTAGACTTAGCTTTTGATTCTGATTCAATGTCAGAATTTTGGGAAGAGTTTAAGGCCATACAAGCCACTTATTCCTCTTTAACAGAAGAAAACAGTAAGTTAAAAGCTGAGATTCTTGACTTAAAGAAGGAAGTTGAGATCAAAATCAATCTTCTAATTAAGGAAAGAGATCAACTGGAGACTGAAAATGTTTCTCTTCTCAAGAGAATAAGAGAAATAGAGCCTCTCGAGATTAAGTACAAAGCTTACCAGAAGGCCCAGTCTTCCATGGAAAAGATTGTACTTGATCAACAGATTGGCACTGGTTTTGGTCTTGGTTATGGCCCAACAGAATCAGGTGAGCCTTCTGTAATGCCTAGCACCAGTGTTGCTAAGGCAGATAAGGTCATAGTGCCACTGATTTCTAGCCCCATTTGTCAAGCTGGTGTATCTGGCACCAAGGTTGTTCATGAGGAAGTCAGACCAGAAAAGGGAAAGATAAAGGTTCAACAGAAACCCTTTTTGAAAAATAATGAATCTGGCAGAAAACCTAACAACAGAAAAGGTTTTCAAGATAACAAAAATAAGAGACCATTCATTGACAGACAACCTCATGACAATCGTGCTAGAAATGATCACCAGAATGGCAAATATCAAGAGAGAGTTAACTTCAGGCAGAAGAGGTTGGCTGGTCAACTTCAGAAGCCCAAGGCTAACCGTCCCTCTGTTCTTGATAGTATATGTAGGGCTGGGTTCGGTTCGGGACCCGAACCGATTTAGTATAAACCCGAACCGAACCGATATTTCGGTTTACTAAATTACAAAAACCGAAACCGAACCGTATTAAGAACGGGTACCGATTTTTGGGGCCCGAATTATTCGGTTCGGTTTACCGGGAACCGAAAAACCGACTCAATTTTAAAAAATAAATTTGAACTAATATTCAGTAGACTAAAGCTCATTGGAACTTTCCAATATTTGAGCCCCATTAGCCCAATTGGAAGCCTAGAACGTATCTTAGCAGCCTACAATAAGGGAACCTTGTTTATATTGAAGTTTTTGGAGTAGTAAGCTGCTCATTTTCCGGTGTGGGACAGAATAGAAGAAGAAAGAAGCCAAATTCTAAAAATACAAAACATTACACAGCATACGGGAATCGATCTCTCGACCATTTGCTGGGGATAGGAGCACAACGACCAACTCCGCTACTCGTCATCTTTGTTCAAACCATACTCGGGTTTATATTATTACTATATTTTTCGTCATTAATAATTATTATTATTATAAATAACAATTATTATTATTAATATAAAAATGTCGGTTCGGTTCGGTTCGAACCGATATTTTGTGCACATAAACCGAACCCGAACCGATTTTTTTTCGGGTCCCGATTATTGGGTCCCAATTTCGTTCGGTTCGGTCCGGTTCGGTTTTTTTCTAAAACGGTTCGGTTATTTTCGGTTCGGTTTTCGGTTTTTCGGTTCAAAATGCCAGCCCTAAGTATATGGGACTTCTTTCCAACAAAGAAAGCTATGCAAAAGTATGTAAACAGGAAGCATGACCCTCACAAGCATCTGCCCAAAGTGAATCACACTTCAGTTTACTATAACTACCAGGTGGATAATGGGTACCACCCACCAAGGTTTCACCTGATGAGACCAAAATGGTACCAACTACCCAGACTCCATGACCCCCCAGGACCCAGCATTGCTTGGGTACCTAAATCCTTCTTTTAATTTTGTAGGAACTGTGTGCTGGAGCTATCTCTGAACAAGAATGGTTTATTGATAGTGGATGCTCCAGGCACATGACAGGTGACAGAAGTTGCCTAACAGAGTTCCAAAAATGCAAAGGACCTAGAGTTACCTTTGGAGGTAATGACAAAGAAGGTCAAACAAAAGGAAGAGGAAAGCTGATCAAGAACCAGATAGTCATTGATGATGTCTCATATGTCAAAGGTCTGAAGTTCAACTTGCTGAGTGCTAGCCAATTCTGTGACAAAGGCTACACTGTTGAATTCACAAAGAACTTCTGCTATGTGAAGCATGAGACAACAAAGGAAGTGGTTCTTACAGCATCAAGGAAGAAGAACATCTATGTGGTTGATTGGAACACAGCAAAGGATGGAGTTTGCCTGATAGCCAAGGGAGATTCAAAGCTAAGCTGGGACTGGCACAAAAAGCTCAACCATCTGAATTTCAAGACAATCAACAAACTGGCCAGAGAACACATTGTAGAAGGGCTACCAGACATTGTGTACAAGAAGGAGACCCTCTGCAGTGCATGTCAGAAGGGCAAACAAGTGAAGAATTCCTTCAAACCTATTGTTGGAGATCTTTCTACAGGTCCTCTAAATCTGATTCACATGGATTTATTTGGACCAGTTGAAACTCCAAGCGTTGGTGGGAAGAAATATACCCTGGTCATGGTTGATGACTATTCCAGATATACATGGACTATCTTTCTAACAAAGAAGAATGAAACTCTTCAGAAGTTGCCATCTCTGTTAAAGCAACTTCAAACTGAGAAGAATTTGAAAGTGAAGACAATCAGGTCAGAAAGAGGAACTGAATTTGTCAACCAAGTCATAAAGGACTTCTGTGATCAGAATGGAACTTTTCATCAACTCTCTGCTGCCAGAACCCCTCAACAGAATGGCGTAGCAGAAAGAAGGAACAGAACCTTGAAAGAAGCTGCAAGAGCAATGATTGAAGAATCTGGACTACCTATGAGATATTGGGCTGAAGCAATCAACACTGCATGCTATACTCAGAACAGAAGCATGATCAACAAGATTCACCAGAAGACCCCTTATGAACTCTGGAAAGGAAGAAAACCCAACATCAGCTACTTTCATTTATTCGGATGCAAGTGCTACATTCTTAACAATGGAAAGGAGCATCTGAAAGTCTTTCAAGAAAAGGCTGATGAAGGAATCTTTATAGGCTATTCAAACACCAGTAAAGCCTATAGAGTACTCAACAGAAGGACCATACATGTTGAAGAATCTATACATGTGAAGTTTGATGAAAGCATCTCTGTTAAAGAGGTAACAGAGATCCTCAAGGAAGTCAACATAGAAGACAGAACACCAGAACCAACAGAAGAGGTAGCAGATAACCCTGCATTTCCAACACCTGCACCAAACCCCCTTCTGTTGAATGAAGATGAAGACTCTGAAGATGAGGAACCAGAGAGACCAAGACAGCAGCTGACAGAACCTGACCTAACATGGTTAAGAGATCATCCCCCTGACCAAGTGATTGGTCAAATCAGAAGTGGAGTTCAAACCAGATCCACATCAAGAAGAGAAGCAATGTTTTCCTGCTATATATCTCAAATGGAACCCATGACTGTGGAAGAAGCTCTTGCAGATTCAGATTGGATAAACGCAATGCAGGAAGAGCTTACTCAGTTTGAAAGGAACAAAGTATGGGAACTTGTTCCTAGACCAAAGCACCAGAATGTCATTGGTACCAAATGGGTATTCAAGAACAAAGCTGATGAAGATGGCAACATTGTAAGGAATAAAGCAAGGCTGGTAGCTAAAGGTTATTGCCAAGAAGAAGGAATAGATTTTGATGAGACCTTTGCACCAGTTTCCAGACTTGAAGCCATCAGAATCTTTCTAGCTTATGCTGCTTACAACAACATCAAGGTCTACCAGATGGATGTCAAGAGTGCATTCTTGAATGGAGATCTTGAAGAAGAAGTTTATGTGGAACAACCACCAGGTTTTGTCATTCCTACTCAATCCTCTTGTGTCTATAAGCTTAAAAAGGCCCTATATGGTCTTAAGCAAGCTCCCAGAGCATGGTATGACACATTGTCTCTTTTCCTAGTGAACCATGGGTTTACCAAGGGAAAGGTTGACAAAACTCTATTTCAAATCTCTGTTGCTAATCACATTCTGTTAGTACAAATATATGTTGATGATATTATATTTGGTAGTACTAATCCAGAACTGTGCAAGAAATTTTCTCAAGTGATGCAGAGTCAATTTGAAATGAGTATGATGGGAGAACTCAGCTACTTTCTAGGACTTCAAGTCAAACAAGTTCCAGAAGGAATCTTTATCAATCAAGGGAAATACACCACAGACCTGATCAAGAAGTTTGGAGTGGAAGGCAAATCATCAGTAAAGATTCCCATGAACACTTCTCAAGGAATTGGACCAGATGATGAAGGAAAGGATGTAGATGCTATAACATACAGAGGAATAATAGGATCTCTGTTGTATCTGACTGCAAGCAGACCAGACATATCATTCTCTGTTGGAATCTGTGCCAGATACCAATCAAAGCCCAAGCAGAGCCATCTAAGTGCTGCAAAAAGAATCATCAGATATATCAAGGGAAATCCAAATGCAGGCCTATGGTATCCCAAGGGAGGTAACTTTGAATTAATTGGCTACTCTGACTCAGATTTTGCAAGTTGCAGATTAGACAGAAAGAGCACCTCTGGTCACTGCCAATTGCTAGGAGGAAGGCTTGTTTCCTGGTTTAGCAAGAAGCAGAACTCTATCTCAACAAGTACAGCTGAAGCTGAGTACATAGCAGTTGGGAGTTGCTGTGCTCAGTTACTCTGGATGAAGCAACAATTGAAGGACTATGGAATTCAAGCAAAGGAGATCAAGCTGTTGTGTGACAACACCAGTGCCATTGCTATTACTCAGAATCTAGTTCTTCATTCCAGGACAAAGCACATTGAGATCAGACATCACTTCATCAGAGATCATGTTGAGAAGAAGCACATATGCATGGAGCATGTGTCAACAGAAGACCAGCTAGCAGACATTCTAACCAAGCCCCTACCTGAGGCAAGGTTCAACAAGCTAAGAGAGGAATTGGGAATGATGGATGATATTCCAAGAGAAAGTTGAAAGAAAGACTCTCTGTTGAAGATTCTCTGTCAACAGAACCCTTGTACAGAACCCCTTCTGTTCTACTTCTCGAACAGAGAACCTCAGTGCACATCAGAACATCATCGACAACAGACCTTCTTACTTATCCAACAGAAGGTCGTGGACTTAGAAATATTTCGAGGAACGGGTGACCTGGTAACTTATTAAAGGTCTTTTACCCCTTTACCCTTAAAACGGCTTTATAGCCGCATTATACTTACTGCGCCCCCTTTCGCATTAAACTGAAGCCTCGAAACTACCAATAATCTCAAACGTCCATTAACCCAAACCCTTATATACCATTTTCTCTAAACTAAACCGATACTGCTTCCTCTACTCTCAAACCTTCAAAATCTCATATCTCTCTAGCTCTCAAACTCTCCAAACTTTCAGAAATGGCTTTCATCAACATCAACGACCTCACCCAAGCAGAAATTGAACTTCTAGTCAAGAACATCTACACCGGGATGAACTGCGACCTCTCCGCACTCCCAGAACTGGCCGCCAATCATGAAACTATGGAGAAAATAATCCAGGGAATGAAGGATTCCCAACTGGATAAAGTGGTGGGATTCCACTTCAACTCCTACAGCACAAGGGATGTAGCAGAGTTCTACCTCAACGCTACATATGAAGGCGAGACCATTAGGTCTAAGGTCAACGGGGATGACATCGTCCTCACCCCATGAATCATCAACGCCCTCTTTGGCGTAGTGGAGAATCCACAAGAAGAGGACACTAAAGGGTTCATTGCCCTAGACAGTGTCAAGGTCACAGTGGATGAGTTCATCCGGCTTTACTGCAGACCAGAAGTTGCCGAGATTCCCAAGCTGAACATGAAGAAGAATCTTCTTCAGAGTGACTATGAGAAGTTGGTCAACATCTTCCACCGGTGTGTCTGGAGCAAGAGCACCTCTACAGATGATATGACTCTTCAGAATGCAAAGGCTGTCTTTGCAGTTCATCATGGGATGAACATCAACTGGGGACAGGTAATTGCTAAATCCCTAATTGATTTCATCAAAAAGAAGGATAGGGAGACTGGACTGTTCAGAACCCCCATGGGTTATGGACTTCTGTGGTCTGAGCTAATGCTCAAAGCAAGAATTGGGCTGAGGAACCCAATTGATGCTGACTACACCAAGTTGCTCTTCCTCAACACCTCCAGTGACAGGAAGGTTGCTCTCAAGGCAGAGCAGAAAAGGCTGAGAACTCTTGAGTTCAATAGAGAAAAGCTACAACAGAAGGTTGTTCAGCCAAAGAAAATTACCAAAAAGCAACAGAAACCCTCTACTCCTTCGGATTCTGAAGAGGAAATTCCTTTGATCAAGAAGGTGGTCAAGAAGGTCCCCAAGAAGAAGACCACTCCTGTCAAAGTCCACAAGCTAGTGGCTAAGAAGGTTGTGATCAAGAGAAAGCAGCCTTCCTCCTCTCCAACAGAGTCTACTCCTTCTGCTTCACCAGTTGCAAAGAAGATCAGGGTGATGACCCCTATCATTCAGGAGGAACTTGAAGACTCCATTCACTCAGCACAACCCAACAGAAACGCTTGGCAGGGCAAGCGGATTGTGTTTGAGTCAAGTGACTCAGAAGAGGAAGTAGTGGTACATGATGCTACTACTCAGAGGGAACCACATCTCTCTCCTCCTGCTTCTACAAATGATCAACCACTGGTGGTTTCTTCACCAGAACACCAAGAAGCTAGCAGAACCTCAAACTCTGCAGATAGGCAATTCATCAGGGTTCTTGCATGGAGAAAGTGGAGAGTGGGACCTCTCACTGAGTTGCTTAAAAACTTGTCCCACTTCATCTCTGAGGAAGAAGAAGTACTCCGATGGGCTGACACAGAAGATGTGGAACAATGCCTCGACAAAACCTTCCTTCTTTCATTCCTACAGAAAAAGAAGGAGAAACACCAAGGAAAAGCTCTTCTGTTCAAAGAATCACCAGAAGACCATGTAAAGGCTCTTCAAGAGCAAGAGCATGGATGATTTTGATGCTTGGCTGGTTGAAAAGAAAAGGAAAGAATCTATGATCAAGTTTCGACATAGTGCACATGGAGAAGGGGAACCCTCTACTGCAAATGATCTACCCCTGGTCATGGAAAAGCTTGTCAAAGAATGGAGAGAATCTCTGTTCACAGAAACCGTCCTAGAGGTAATCCCTACAACCATTCCTTCTCCCCCTCCCTCTCCTAAAATCACTTCACCTCAACCTCAACTGAAATCCCCATCACTCTCACAAAAATCCATCTCCAAACAGACAACCCCTTCTATTCCCCAACAGAAAACCTCTTCACCCAAAACCAAAAACCCTTCTCCCTGCAAACCCCAACCCTCAATCAGATCCAGATCACCATCACCTCCACCCTCTCCTCCACAACAACAGAATGCTCCCTCACGCCAATCTTCACATCAATAGGAAAACCCCTCCAACAAGAAATCCAGAACTCCAACCCCCTCTTCTCCAAAATCTGCACCACAAGATGCAGCCATTCCTCTCTCCCCTCAACACTCTGTGGCTTCTACTCCCAACAAGAAACCTATCTTCAAGGTTCACTCATCTACTAGTGATAATGATGGGTTCCTCACTTCCTCCATAGCTGCTGACCTTATTTCCAAAAGGAGGAAGACCCCTCCCCAGAATGAAGAACAACCCAGAAGGCCTCCTATGCCTAGGTCAAGAGGTCTAGGTATGCCTGGGTATACAGAATCCAAAGAAGCTAAGCCCCAAATCTCCTTCAATCAGTTTGTCACTGCAGCTGAGGACTTTGGTGGTAAAGTGCTTGATGGAATGGATCAACTGGCTGAGATCAACACTAAGCACCATGAACATATCACCTTTGTACATAATCATCTTGAGGCTGGACTTCAGCACATCTCAGAGAAGGTTGAAGCACTGACTCAGACACTGGTCACCTTCATGGAATCATCATCTGCAAAACTTGATGCTGTTGCCAGAGAAGTTGATGGTGTCAACTCTGTTCTCTACTCCCAATCTCAGACTCTCAACAAGCAGAATAAACAACTCAAGGATATAACAGAATCCCTTGACATTGTACAATGGTATGAAGACCAATCTGCTGAGATGTTTATGCAGCTACAACTCTTAAGCAATGATCACAAAGATCAAGTGACCAACCTGATCAAGAAGGACCAAGAGAGATATCAGAAGCTGATACTCCTTGAAGCTAGCTCTCAGGACATCAAGTCTGCTCTTGATCGTCAACAGAACTTGATAGAAGGTCTGACTTCTGTCACGTAAACCTTACCAGAAGCTCTTGAGCAGATTGCCATCTCCCAGGCAACAGAGTTCCGGAAGATTGCTATGATGATCTTTGACCTGGATGATGCCAAAAAGGGGGAAAAGGAAAAGGATCCTCAACAGAACAAATTGCCTCCTAGGCCAACTACTGGACCTTCATCTGATATTGATCCTACCCCTTACTTCCAGGCCTCCCAACAGAAAAAGAGAGAAGCTGGCACTCCAAGACCTTCTTCTCCTCGCAGAGGTTCTACCAAGAAGAAAAAGCCCTTGAGCTTAACTGAGTGGAGGCTTGGAGGCTCTCAAAGGATTGACAGAGCGCAATTTGAAGAAATACAACAGAAGATGACCCCTACTCAAAGACAGAATCTCTATCTTGACAGAGACGGTCATATAAGGGTCAGACATGGTGGTTCCTTGGAAGAAGCTGAATATTGGTTTCACAAGAGAGTACTCCCAGGCAAGGATGTACATGAGGGAGTACTTCATTATCTGAATTGCAAGCTCTCTCCCATTTGGGCCTCGTGTCAAGCACCAGGAAATTTGGCTGGCATAAGAGAAGAAGTGAACACTGAACTAAAGAGCCTGAAAGAACAAGATCGAAGAACCAGAGCTGAAGCTGAAAGGGAGAATCTGTAATTCCTTCTAAAACTTCTCTTAAACTCTTGATCTAATAAAAGAATACCTCTGCCTCTTCTAAGGTCTCTTTACTTCTACTCCTTGTTGCTTACTGTACTTTATTTTATTCTGGTACTTGTTTCTTTTTGAACTGCTATCTGAATGTACCGTACTCTTACTATCTTCCTATGCTAAGTTGCCCACCAAGATTTTAATGAAAAGTTTCTTACTTTAAATCTCATATGGTGAAGGCACTTCTCTGGAAATAGTTAAAGGGTTTTGGCATCATCAAAAAGGGGGAAATTGTAAGGAATAAATGTAATTAGATTTTGATGATGCTATAGGATTTTTTTTTAATTACCCCTTAGAAAGTTTGTATTAGAATTTTCCTTGTAATTGTTCTAGTATAATCGACTGACAGAAGACCTCCAGACAGAAGCCCTTTTGGCCCTCTGGTGATAGTGCCTTCACAGAAGTCCTCCTAACTCTCTGTTGGACTTCACCAAGGCAGAAGCACTTAGGTCCTCTGTTGGCCTCTAACAGAACAAAAGGATTGGAGACCCTCTACTGTCATCCGTTGCAACAGAAGTGCTCATGACCTTCTCTGGCGTACACTCTGATAAAGAGATTAGAAGGCTTGACACTTAAAGAAATTCAAGTTTACTTCCAGCCGGCGAAATCAACGGAAGATTCTCTAACGGCTAGAAGACTTCAACGGAAAAGCTACAGTACATGCATTAAATGCTCATTTAATGCAGATACGTACGAGAAGATATTTAAAGCATATAATTGACCATCTTTTTGGAAAGAATCTTCTCAAAATAGCAAGTTGCCGAATTCAGTGGGTCCAACCGGTCAAGTCAACAACAGGCGCATTAAATGCAGTTGTCCTCCTTCACCTCCAACGGGAAGACAACCCTAAGTATAAAAGATACTCTTCGAAGAACAAAAAAAGAAAAAAAGAGAACTTTTGCTCTGCTAACTTTGCCAACTTCACCACATTCCTTGCGAGAAAAACACATTCAAATCATTCAAGGCAAAAAGGTCCTCTTGAGATTCAAACTCTTCATTCTCAAAAAGAGAGACACAAGTTGGAAAGAATATACCTTCATATCATCAAATCCAACAAGAGCAAGGTTCCAACAGTTCTTCAACAACTTCAAGCACTTCATCTACAAATCTTTTGTAACGAAGCAAGTTGGAGGAACCCCTGTTTGAACAGAAACTCTTCTTGTTACAAGAAGGACGTCCAAGTATCTGGAGCTGTGAAGTGGTGATACTTCTGGATAGCTCAGTGAAAGGACCAGTCTTAAAGGAAGCCAGGCTGTGCATCCCAGGAGACATCTAGACTTGAAGAAGACGTGGAGAGCTTCTTAAGTGCTAGGACTTAGGCGTTGTAAACGGTCGTTTTTACAAGCTTAGTGGAACAGTGGATTAGAGGAACGAGTTGTTCCTTGAACCACTATAAAAATCCCTGGTGTCATTTACTTACTGCTTTAATACTTGCACTTAGATAGAAATGTCTAACTCCTTAGACTCGGTATCTGTGTTCAGCAGAACTTGTCCTACGAGTTAACAGAAGGCCTACTGCCTTTGCTTCTCTGAGGCTATTAACAGAATTCCCTACCAGAACCCCATCCGCTGCCAGTCTGTTCTGCCAACAGAACAGGCTATTCTGTAAAATCTGGTACTTAGTTTGAAAAAGCTAAAACCCAATACAGTCTATTCACCCCCCCTCTAGACTGTATCCAGTACAACCGGGACCAACATCGGCCACTGCCAGGTACATGTACAGATGTTCCCTTGGATCGGCCTTTGTCAAGACCAGGGGTGAGGACATGTATGTCTTGAACTCTTCGAAAGCTACTTGGCATTCCGCTTTCCATTTGAACGGGGTCGCCTTCTTCATAATCTGGAAAAATGGGATTGCTCGGTCAGCCAGTTTAGACAAAAATCAGCTCAGAGCTGCCAATCGATCGGTCAGCCTCTGGACCTCCTTCACGTTCCTCGAGGCCTCCATGTCCATGATTGCTTTCACCTTTTCAGGGTTAGGCTCAATTCCCCGTTCGCTCATCATGTACCCCAAGAATTTGCCTCCTCGGACTGCGAAGGCAAACTTCTTGGGGTTCAGTCTCATATTCGCTTTTTTCATGATCCCGAACACCTTCCTCATATCCTGAACATGATCCTCTTTTCTCTTGCATTTGATCAGAATGTCACCCACGTAAGCTTCCATGTTGACCCCCAAGACCTCTTTGAACAACATCCCAATCATCCTTTGAAATGTGGCCATGGCGTTTGTTAACCCAAACGACATAACAATATAACAGAACACACCATCCGAGGTCACGAACGCTGTTTTTTCTGCATCATCCGGGTGCATGAAGATCTGGTGATACCCCCCGAAAGGCATCCATGAAGCTCAACAACTCGCACTCGGCAGTCTCATCCACCAACAAGTCAATTCTGGGTACCAGATAGGGATCCATTGGGAATGCCTTATTTAGATCGGAATAGTCCACACACATCCTCCAGGTTGACCCTTTCGGAGCAAGAACCACGTTGGATAACCATTCCACATGTATGACCAACTTGATATGCTTGATTTTTAGAAATGTGGCCACTTCTGCCTTCGTGAACTCACGCCGTCGGCTGACTGATACCTTTTCTTCTGCTGTACCGGTTTGACCTCCGGCCGAACGGCCAACTTATGGCAAATGATTTCCGGGTCGATGCCCGGCGTATCTTACAGCCTTCGTGCAAACAGGATCTGGAACTCCCTCAGTGTGACAACCACTCCTTCTCTAATCTCTAGTTCCAGATCTACCCCGATTGTGACCCTTCGGTCAGAGGGTGAGTCGAGCTCAGTTTGTTCTAACAATGTGGCCGGCTCGGGGCACACCACAAATTCCGAGGTTCGAGCCTCCACCCCACTTCTGTTGATGCGCATGCCCCGTGTATTTATCTTTTACATAGCTTCCCGATAGCAAGTCCAGGTTGTGGTTGGGAATTTTATACAGGAGTGTCGAACGGAAGCAATTGCCTCCAAATCTTCCAAGCCCGGTCCGCCTAGTATGGCGTCGTGCGCACAGTCAATGTTCACAACCACGAAAGTCATATATGGACAGCAGCTCGGTGTGCCTCATCCCCAATTTCGACTAGAAGGGAGATGGTCCCTTCCGCGTCAATGCATTTTCCCGTAAAACCCGCCAGTGGCGTCTTCAGCGGCTTCAACTAATCCTTCTTCAGATGCATTGTCTCGAACGTCTGTAAATACAGAACGTTCACACTACTCCCCGTGTCTACCAACACCCGACGAACAAGAGCATCATCAATACACATACTCACCACCACTGCATCCCTGTGTGGACTTAGTGATGCAGGTAGGTCGGCAGGACCGAACGTGATGGGTTCAATCACGCCCTTCTTCTGTGGGGGTGGAAACGGATGCCACCAACAGTACGCCCATGCTCAAAACGCTTCCATTCAGCCTTCTTTCTAGGGTTTCTTAATCCTTCCCCTTCTTCCCTCCGTTGAATGTAAACATCATTACTTGGTTCGGCATCACGCCGATCATCCCATCTCCAGCTGTTCGACCTTTTATTCTGCTTTTGATTTGGGGAGAGCCTGTTCGGGTTGTTATTTACATACTTACCCAGATGACCCTCCTGGATCAATTCTTCAATGACAGCCGCCAGAGTTCGGAAGTTCTGGGTGAGGTGACCCTTCCGTTTGTGATATTTACAGAAGGCGTTCTCATCCGTCCCCATATAAGTTCCGGTATCGGTCGAAGGGGGAATGTTGCCCTTCTCTTGCTACAGGATAGTTGCAATTGATAGGACAAGTGGGGTGAAACGTCTTGTTTTTTAAGGTGGTGTGGCCGCTGGGATAGGACCCAGCCGATCGGCCAATCTTGTCGGTGCTGTCGATGCAGCTACTTTGTCGCTGATCATGATTTCCTCCTCCAATGTGGCGTGCTTTCGGGCCCTCTCCAGTACTTCGACATATGCCGTGCCTGGATTCTTCTTCAGATACCTATAAAGTTCCCCAGTCTGGAGCGCATCGGTGAAGAGGGTAATTGTAATACCAGAAAATTTTATTGGAATTTAGTTTATGCTTCGAGGACGACACATTCTTTAAGGGGGAACGAATGTGATACCCCAAAATTTAAAAATAAAAATAAAACAAGTACTAGTATGATTTATTTAGCTGATAACGATATATATCAGATATAATCTAGCTGATAAGAATAAATTTGATACAAGTTATTTGACAAGGAAAAAAATGTTAAAAGATGAATAAAACTAAAATAGGATATACACACATGCATGTAACGTATAAACGTAAATAATTACTAGTATGACTTAAGATCTCCTACTAAGGATTAACCACGTAATCTGCAAATTTAAAAATTAAACATTTAATTTATGTTACATTAGTTTTTATCATTTTGTTTGTAGTTTGCCTCTGCATTCGGTTAAGAGATAACCAGATGTGGCGGTAACACTCATTTCCCTATTAAGACTTCCGCTGTATCTGTTGAGTACGATTGTTTTGTTGATGACTAACCATACAGGGGGAACGGCGGATAGAACCGCTCACAGTTCCTTGCGTAACAAAGAACAAATGGATATTATTAATTTGATTAACTAACCATGCAGGAGGAACTAATGCAGCTCCACTTCTAAATCCGTAATATGATTTGAATTAATACGGATTGCACCTACTTGTTCTACTATTGCTAAGTTTCCTTATATGAGTGATTATTCTCCTTCCATACTTGATATAGCTTAGTATGGTACGTAAAATATTCCCTAGCTACACGGATGTGAAAGAATAGAAGTTGTTTGAAATATATTCCATATCTAAATTGGTTGATTGCTTATATTGAGAAAAATATTCCTACCTTTTTGAATATTGACCGAAGCCTGCCTTATTTGGTAATTAATTGATCACTCAAGAGATGGATGAGCTGTATGTATCTATTCTTAGTCCAGGACTGATATGCTACCCTGATTAAGATATTTAATCCGGCTGCCTTATATATTGAGCTCGGATATGGGAAATATTATAAAGAAGGAAAGCAATTCAAAATATTGAGGCAAGTCCCAAGATTAGAAGATCAACTATTCAAGGAAGGATGCTTAAACGGCCTGCCCAAGACAGCCTATATAAACGAAGCAGCCAAAGAGAAATGTAGTGTGCTTGACCGAACAATAAAAGAGAAAAATACTTATAAGAGAGTATCAAGACCAAGGCAACTGGACCTGCTTATAGAGTTCTAGATATAATTTCTTTATCTTACTTGTTGTGTAATTGAAGGTTGAGGAAAAGCTTAAGGGTAGTTTCCTCAGGTTGGGGTCGTGTGTGTGAGAACTTTGTTGTAAAGCTGAGTGGCTCTCTACCCGCAAGGTAGAGATGCATAACTCTTCCTAGAGGGGATAGAGTTGGGGTGGCTCAAGGGTAGATCAGGAGAATTTACCTTGTAACCACAAAAGGCTTATTAGTGAAGTTGTTGAAAATTCCTCCGAGGGAGGTCGAGTTTTTTTAATCCCTTTGAGCCAAGGGATTTTTCCTCATTAAATCCTCGTTAAATCCTTGTGCACCTTACTATTTAGTAAATCCTTGTGCCACGGTTCCACACACACACAATTCACCCCCCTCTTGTGTTGCTAACCGTTTCATTAGTATCTCTCATGTTTTCAAATAAAGTTGCTAATTCCTTTGAATACCTCGGCACATAAAGGGGGTGAAACCTAAATAGTAATTACGAATTGTTCGTGATGAAACCTAAAGAGTCAATTAGGGATATGATTACACGCTTTACTAATATTATAAATGAGCTTTCAGCACTTGGAAAGGATATTACTGTGGAAGATCAAGTGAGAAAAGTTATGTGAAGTTTGCCCTCCGCATGGAAGCCCAAAACTACGGCTATAGAAGAAGCCAAAGATCTCTCCACCATGACGCTAGAAGACCTAACAGGTTCGCTCATGACATATGAGTTAGGCCTTCAAGAAGAACAAGATGCCAAAAATGTGAAGAAGGAGCGAGGAATTGCTCTCAAGGCTCGAGAGGAAGAAGAAAATTCCGAAAGTGAATCGGAAGACGAAATGAGCATGTTTGCCAAGCAATTCGGAAAGATGTACCGAAAGTTTAAAGGCAACCGGAACAAGCATGGTAAGAAAGGGTTTCAATCTTTTAATAACCAAGGTTGTTTTGTTTGTGGATCCTTTGAGCACAGGGCAAAAGATTGTCCTCAAGAAAAATGATAGAACCTATGACAAGAACAAGACCAGTAATCACCGACGGTCCAGTGATGATAAAGGGTTCAACAGAGACCTCAAGAAGGCAATGATGGCAGCTTGGGGAGATTCATCCGATGATGAAGAAGAAGAAGAAGAAAAAGGCCTAAATCATGCAGGATTGTGCCTCATGGCTAATTCCGATGAAGAATCCGACCAAGAGAATTTCGAGGTAAACTTGGAAAGCTTTCTGTCTAAATTTGATTCCCTGTCTAAAGGCAAGGTTCGGAATTTTTTTAAAAGATTAACTATCGAGCTAAATCAAAGTCTTTCTGAAAACGATCATCTTAAATCACAAATCACCGAACTTGAGTCTAAACTCGAGGAAACCGCTAGAGCCAAGATAAGGCTGGAAACAAAAGTGGGAGAGTTAATAGATGAAAGGCTCAAGTATAGTGAAGTGGTTTTAGAACAAGATAATCTCATTTGCTCACTAAATCTCGATAGTACGAATAAACAAGTTAATGATGAAGAAAAACTTCTAAGAAAAAATCCGGACATTGCCTTGCTCATTAATCATCTCAATCGCCTTGAGGACGAGAGACAAGATTTCAAAAACAAACCAGAATACCAACCATATAGTACCAAGGTAAGAACCAGGTCTAGACAGCATTCTAGAACTGGACCCTCTCGGTAAAAAAGAAAGGAAAACGAGACTGCTGGTCTCGGATATATTCCAAGAGACACTCAAATGAATCAAAAAACGAGTTTTCAGAACCAACCCTTTTATGGTAATAGAACTAGAGGACAAACCAGTTCTAGGCCGTACCAAAGACAATCTAGAACTGGACCAACCTGGTTCGATAAGCTGGTTCAAAGACACAAAACAGGTTATGGACAAACACCTAACCGGGAATTTTATAAAAGGGGCAAAGATTTTTTCGGAAATTGGAAAACCAAATATGTTGATACATATGATAGCCGAATTTGCGGGCATTGTGGCAAAGACGGACATCTTAGGTATCAATGTCACTCTCGGCAACAGGCCTTAGAGAGAAGCTTTAATTTTAGTAAATATTTCTCAAACAAATATAAAATGGAACCCAAGCAGGTCTGGGTTCCACGCACTAAACCTTAATCCTGGAACAACGCCGAGTGAGGGGGAACAATCACTGGTTCCTTGACAGTGGTTGTTCTAAGCACATGACAGGAGATAAATCTTTATTCCTCTCACTACGGCCATTTAGTGGTGGAAAGGTGACGTTTGGAGACAACAGCAAAGGAGAAATCATTGTTGTGGGGAAAATTGGAAAGTCACCTGACCATGCAATAGACAATGTTTTCCTAGTCAAGGGTCTAAAGTTTAATTTGCTTAGCATTTCTCAGTTTTGCGATCGAGGTAACAGTGTAGCTTTTGATCATAATGTATGCCGCATTGTCAATAACGAATCTCAGCAAGTCATACTAGAAGGCAAGAGACTTGAAAATACATATAAAGTTGATCTCGACTTATTGCCAAGCATAAGTTTAACTTGCCTAAGCGTTATTGATAATGATCCCCTACTCTGGCATAAAAGACTGGGCCACGCTAGTTTTTCATTAATAAATAAACTCAAAAATAATGAATTGGTAGTCGTGCTATCTAAAATCAAATATTCCCTTGATCATATTTGCTCTGCCTGTGCCACCGGAAAACAATCTCGATCATCTCTTAAAACAAAGAATTTTGTGAGCACAAGCAAGCCCATTGAACTAAGTCATATGGATTTGTGTGGTCCAATGTCAGTCCGAAGTCGGGGAAACAAAGAATATGTTTTAGTTATTGTTGATGACTTTTCACGATATACTTGGACTATCTTTCTTGCAAGTAAGAAAGATACATTTAATGAGTTTGTTGTTTTTGTAAGGAAAATTGAGCATCAAACAGGGCTGCACCTAATTAAGATCCGATCTGATCATGGAACTGAGTTTGACAACTCACTATTTGATGCATTCTGCAAGGAACGAGGCATAGACCACAACTTCTCTGCCCCTAGAACTCCTCAACAAAATGGGGTAGTAGAACGGAAGAATAGAACCCTGGAGGATATGACTAGAACAATGCTGATTTCTAGTGGTCTAGCAAGCAACTTTTGGGCAGAAGCACTTAACACAGCATGCTATATAATTAACCGTGCTATGATCCGTCCACTCCTAGGGAATACACCCTACGAACTACTCAAAGGGAGAAAACCAAACATCAGTCATCTAAGAACATTTTGATGCAAATGTTTCGTCCATAATAATGGGAAGGACAATATTGGCAAATTCGATGCAAGAAGTGACGAGGCAATCTTTCTCGGATATTCTACTCATAGCAAGGCCTACAAAGTTCTAAATAAACAAACTCAATGTGTGGAAGAAAGCATCCATGTAATTTTTTATGAAGCCCTCTCATTAAAGCCAAGGCAAGATGATGAAGGAGATATAGGAATTTTCCGCAAAGAAAATCAGCCTCATGAAAACGTTGAAACAAGCCTTGATCAAACTGAGGAATCACTGGACAATGAGCAAAGCGAGTCTAGAACTGAAGAATGACTCGGGCTGACCACAACTAGTCAGATTGTAGAACCAGCTGGTCAAGGTCCAGATACCCTATACGAGTTGGTGGATCAACCCAACGCTCCAAGAGGATGGAAGCATCATCGATCACATCCCCTGGATAACCTCTTAACAGATCTAAATAAGGGGGTAACAACGAGATCTAAACTTAGAAATTTCTGTACTTTCTTTGCTTACTTATCACTTATAGAACCGGAGAACCATGAAGTGGCTCTCTCCGACACTGACTAGGTTCTAGCTATGCAGGAAGAACTAAATCAATTTGAAAGGAACAAGGTGTGGCATCTAGAACCAAGACCCAAGAATAAAACAGTGATAGGTCTCAAATGGGTATTTAAAAATAAGCTTGATGAGCATGGACAGATCACAAGGAACAAATCAAGGCTAGTCGTCAAGGGCTATAATCAACAAGAAGGGATAGATTTCAATGAAACATTCGCACCGATGGCAAGGCTAGAAGCAATCCGAATGCTCATAGCATTTGCGGCTCATATGGGTTTCACCCTCCACCAAATGGATGTCAAGACGGCATTTTTGAATGACTATCTTAAGGAAGAGGTATACGTTGAACAACCACCGGGGTTTGAAAATCCAGATTTTCCTAATCATGTTTTCAAACTAGATAAAGCACTTTATGGGCTCAAACAAGCACCACGTGCTTGGTATGAACGTCTATCAAAATTTCTTTTGGAAAATGGTTTTGAAAGAGGAAAAATAGATAAAACTCTTTTTCTAAAAATAAAAGATCAATCCCTCTTGGTTGTTCAAATTTATGTAGATGATATTATTTTTGGTGCTACTAACGATTCACTTTGTGATGAATTTTCCTCTCTTATGAGCTCCGAGTTTGAGATGAGTATGATGGGTGAACTAAATTTTTTCCTTGGTCTCCAAATCAAACAAACAAGTAAAGGAATTCAAATATCTCAACAAAAATATCTCATGGAACTTCTCAAGAAGTATGGAGCAAGTGAAAGCAAGACAATGACAACACCGATGGGAATAAATGACAGGCTAGATGCAGACAAAGCAGGAACCAGCATAGACCAGAAGAAATACCGAGGAATGATCGGGTCTCTACTATACCTAACTGCCAGTAGACCCGACATAGTTTTCAGCGTAGGTCTATGTGCCCGGTTCCAGGCAAATCCCAAGGAGTCTCACCTCAAAGCAGTCAAGAGGATCCTCAAATATCTCAAAGGAACTATGAATCTATGCTTATGGTATCCACGTAATGAGGATTTTAATCTTATTGCATATTCAGATTCTGATTTTGCAGGTGATCTATTAAACAGAAAAAGCACATCTGGAACGGCCCACTTCCTAGGTCCTTGCTTGGTTTCATGGAGTTCTAAGAAACAAAATTCAGATGCTCTCTCAACAGCCGAAGCCGAATATGTAGCAGCCGCATCCTGTTGCTCACAATCCTTGTGGATCATGCAACAAGTGAGTGACTACGGGATCATCCTAAATTGAACGCCAATTCTATGTGACAATACTAGTGCAATCAGCATCTCAAAGGATCCGGTCATGCACTCACGAACAAAACATATCCATATCCGGCATCACTTTCTGAGAGATTGTGTGGAAAAGGGGCTAATCAAGGTAGAATACTGCAACACCGACAAGCAAATTGCCGACATTTTTACAAAGCCCCTGGGAAGAGAAAGGTTTGAATTAATTCGACTTGAACTTGGTCTCATCAATGCGTAAAACTACTTTTTCCTTTAAATTCTAACCCCTGCTAGATCATTATTTTTTTATAACTTAAGGAGAAATTTTTTTCTAGAAGAGGCAAAACTTTTTTTGGAAAGGTTTTAAACTGCCAAAATTTTTGGGGGTAATACAGCTAAATAATCGACCACTTCTTATTTGGAAAGAAATCATTAAAGTTTTTTTTGGGAAGTGGAAAAAAGTCCCATATACCAATACGCCGCCCACTTCCAAAACATAAACCTTCTATAACCTCTTCCTTCTTCTCCTTCTTAAACCGCCATGGTCAAAACCAGAGGTTGCGCTCCTCTAACTGCTCCTCGTCGTTCTAGCCGGAAACTAAGCGCACAACCACCTCCACCTTCATCACCTACTCCGATTGAACTCGAAGCCTCACCTCCTTCCAACATGCAATCCGAATCTCATGATTCCTTACCACCATTCCCGGCGTCCTCTCAGGGGGAACAAGAGGAAGCCTCTCCATCGCCAATTAAACCTCCCAAAGGAAAACCACCAACTCGCGACGGGAAGGTTTTGCCCCAAAAGTACACTCGGAAAAGGGCAATTGCTGAAGGAATCATCTCCGAAAAGGGCTCCACCAAGAAATATCCAAGAATATGGAGGGTAGTCGACGAAGACGCCGCGCGACTCAAGGAGGAGTATCTCTCCCGTAGAATAGTTAAGGTACTCTCCATATCATCTGGTGATCTTACTCGAAAAACCTCTGATTTTACTGAGCTTATTTCCTTCCAAAAATGGGAAACCTTGTTTGATTCCCAGAATTGTTCCTCTGTGTATCCTGAACTCATCTCAGAATTTCTGGCTAATCTTATTATCAAAGACAGTGTTTTATCCTCTAGGGTACAAGGTACCAAAATTCTGATAAATGTCAATGATCTGGGTCAAATTTTAGGTGTTCCATGTACTGGTATATGCCAATATAACAAAACCGAGTGGCCCCTAACTGACACTTCTCAAACAGTTGCACTTGAATATTTTAACCCAACCATTTCCGAATCCTCTCTTCATGTTGCGAGCCTTGCACCAATTCCCAAACTACTGTTCTACTTTGTTCATCACAACTTGATTCCTAGGCTAGAAGGTAGATTCACACCCTCCAGAGTTGAACTTGCCTATATGTACCTTTTAGCCAAAAAAAAATCCTATCAACCTTCCTGGTTTAATGCTGGCTCATCTAAGTTCTACCATTAGTACCTCATCCCGAAGGATTGGGATTCCATATGCCCCACTGCTTACCAAAATATTCTTATCTAAGGGCATTGCTCTAGATAGGTTCTCCTCTAAAGAAGCCTGCAAGGTCCTGGACAAGAGGTGTCTTAGCAACCTCGGACTAATTATATCAAACTCTCATCTACTTCCTAAACTGACCGATCCTTCGTCTTCAGAGCAAAAACCTAAACCAAAACAAACTCCGGTTCCTTCCATCGACCCAATGATGGTTGTACCCCCAATCACTGACCGCATAGATCTCCTGGAACGATATATTCAACACCAATTTGGTTCCCTTTCAGACTCCATCACTACATTGGCAAAAAAGGTGGACACACTGGCTGATTCCACCAACGCCATTCGAAATGATTTCCAATCCTTCAAACAGGAAGTAGCGGAGCGGCTCTGTGAATCTGGCTCGACTCATCGGAGAATAATTTACTCTTCTGAGGATGATTAAACATTTTCTACTGGGAGGGATTTTTGCTACATAACATCTTAATAAACTGTCCTATTTTGCACTTTTACTCGACACTGTTTTGGTTATTTTCTGTTTCCTTTTGGTTGATGCCAAAAGGGGGAAATAATCAGGTGCCTACCTCTTGTTGCTACACTAAAAACCTACTGTTACTTTATTGCTAAGTTTGGCTCAAGTACTAACCTGCAGGGACTCTTTTGGCACCAAAGGTTTGTCATCAACAAAAAGGGGGAATTTGTTGAGTACGATTGTTTTGTTGATGACTAACCATACAGGGGGAACGGCGGATAGAACCGCTCACAGTTCCTTGCGTAACAAAGAACAAATGGATATTATTAATTTGATTAACTAACCATGCAGGAGGAACTAATACAGCTCCATTTCTAAATCCGTAATATGATTTGAATTAATACGGATTGCACCTACTTGTTCTACTATTGTTAAGCTTTCCTTATATGAGTGATTATTCTCCTTCCATACTTGATATAGCTTAGTATGGTACGTAAAATATTCCCTAGCTACACGGATGTGAAAGAATAGAAGTTGTTTGAAATATATTCCATATCTAAATTGGTTGATTGCTTATATTGAGAAAAATATTCCTACCTTTTTGAATATTGACCGAAGCCTGCCTTATTTGGTAATTAATTGATCACTCAAGAGATGGATGAGTTGTTTGTATCTATTCTTAGTCCAGGACTGATATGCTACCCTGATTAAGATATTTAATCCGGATGCCTTATATATTGAGCTCGGATATGGGAAATATTATAAAGAAGGAAAGCAATTCAAAATATTGAGGCAAGTCCCAAGATTAGAAGATCAACTTTCAAGGAAGAATGCTTAAACGGCCTGCCCAAGACAGCCTATATAAACGAAGCAGTCAAAGAGAAATGTAGTGTGTTTGACCGAACAATAAAAGAGAGAAATACTTATAAGAGAGTATCAAGACCAAGGCAACTGGACCTGCTTATAGAGTTCTAGATATAATTTCTTTTATCTTACTTGTTGTGTAATTGAAGGTTGAGGAAAAGCTTAAGGGTAGCTTCCTCAGGTTGGGGTCGTGTGTGTGAGAGCTTTGTTGTAAAGCTGAGTGGCTCTCTACTCGCAAGGTAGAGATGCATAACTCTTCCTAGAGGGGATAGAGTTGGGGTGGCTCAAGAGTAGATTAGGAGAATTTACCTTGTAACCACAAAAGGCTTATTAGTGAAGTTGTTGAAAATTCCTCCGAGGGAGGTCGAGGTTTTTTAATCCCTTTGAGCCAAGGGATTTTTCCTCGTTAAATCCTTGTGCACCTTACTATTTAGTAATTCCCTGGACCCCACACTAGAACTGTGCGAAAAACTGCCACGGTTCCACACACACACAATTCACCCCCCCTCTTGTGTTGCTAACCGTTTCATCAGTATCTCTCATGTTTTCAAATAAAGTTGCTAATTCCTTTGAATAAATCATTATTTAAAGGTATTTTTGGGTGGGAAATTTGGGGTGTTACAAATTGGTATCAGAGCTTTTGAGATTCGGGTTGCGAAATCTCTGGTTGTTATGTTGGTACCCTTAACAACTGGTATGACGGCGACTAGAGTCAAAAGTATCCAAAAAGTTTTTGAAAACAATTTTTCAGAGGCTAAAGGTTTTTCAAAAGGGTTTTTTTTCAAAATAATTTTTCTAAACACTTTTTCAAAAGTTTTCTAATGTTTCTTAAATTTCCCCTAAGTGATACAAACATTTGATTAGTTTTGAAGAGATTTTCCTAAAATGATGTTTGTTTTTTTTCTTTCTTAAAAATAGGAAAAATAACCTGACTAGGATCGCGGTGAGAATTGTGTGATTTATTTCTTTACTTGTCTTGTTTGATATATGTACATTTTAGAAATTTGAAACCTTGTGTTTTGGGCCTATATATGAGATGGGACTCCCAAGGTGGTTAGGATTGATTATGTGTGAATTGATTATGTGAAAAACCCTTATAAGGTGTACGCTTGAAAGTAGTAAATTCCTTGGAGAATAAGGTACGTATAATTTTTATGCGCAACTATGTGATACTTTAGAGCGTAATCGTGGTATATCGTGAGAAACCTTATCGGGTGTATGAGTTTTCTAGAATCCTTGGTTGAATTTGAACCGTTGAATACACACTATGAAATTCCTTATTAACCATTTCATTTTAGCTTATGCTTCGAGGACGAAGCACTCTTTTAGAAGGTTAGATTGTAATACCAGAAAATTTTATTGGAATTTAGTTTATGCTTCGAGACGACACATTCTTTAAGGGGGATAGAATGTGATACCCCAAAATTTAAAAATAAAAATAAAACAAATACAAGTGTGATTTACTTAGCTGATAAAGATATATATATCAGATATAATCTAGCTGATAAGAATAAATTTGATACAAGTTGTTTGACAAGGAAAAAAATGTTAAAAGATGAATAAAACTAAAATGGGATATACGAAAATGCATACACACATGCATGTAACGTATAAACATAAATAATTACTAGTATGACTTAAGATCTCCTGCTAAGGATTAACCACGTAATCTGCAAATTAAAAAAATAAACATTTAATTTATGTTAAGTTAGTTTTTACCATTTTGTTTGTGGTTTGCCTGTGCATTCGGTTAAGAGATGATCGGATGTGGCGGTAACACCCATTTCCCTATTAAGACTTCCGTTGTATCTCTCATGTTTTCAAATAAAGTTGCTAATTCCTTTGAATAAATAATTATTTAAAGGTATTTTTGGGTGGAAAATTCTGGGGTGTTACAGTAATTGCAGTATCTTCGGTCATGCTCCCGACCCTCAGGGTTTCATCTCTCCATCAGGTCAAAAACTGATTAATGGACTCTCGCGGCCCCTGCTTGACACTGGTCAGATAGCTGGAGTGTCGTTTAGGGGTGGTACTGGAAGCAAATTACGCCAAGAATAATGAGGATAACTCGGCAAAGCTCCCGATCGACCCGGGCTGCAGGGTGCCGAACCACTCCTGGGCAGCTGTGACACCCCCAAATTTTCCACCCAAAATAATACTTAGAAATCGAGATGAACTTTTATTTAATGATTAAAACTTCAAAAGTTGCAGCGGAAATTAATAAAACTAAGTAAAAGGGGTATGTCACCGCCACATCCAATCCGTGAATGATTGGATGCTAAGGCTATCTACCAAAACACGAGTTTAACAAAATCAATATGTTCGAATCATAAGAAAATATTAAAGTTTATTTCTAGTGAACTACATAATTGTCTTCTAATTCGCGCTCCCAAACATTGCAGCATCAAAATCATCATGATCACCTCCTGTTAAATACGAGCACAAGAAAAATAAAAGAAAACAACCATTAGCAATAATGCTAAGTAAGTTCCACCTAACCTTTTAAAATAATAATAAATAATATATATAAATTCGTACAACCTCATAAAATATTTTTCAACACTTTATAAACCATAAATCATAAGTAAACGATATCTATATAAAATCCCAACCACATAATTAACTCGTAAACCATAATAATTCCAAAATACATGAAACACCAAAATTCTCCTCTTTTGAATTTCTCCCAACATCACTTTGTATCTAACTTCCTAGTAATTTAGAAGGGCGGTGCTCAACACTTTGGTTGAGCCCGGTGATCCGTTGTTATATACGGCCACCCCGGAACTATCGCCGGTACCACAACTGCTCCTTGGAAACGGAAACAACTACTTTAAGTGTGCACACCCTCTAAAGGTATTCCAAGCCCTCCGGGTTAGTAAGTCGATCCAGGTAGCCGAGATGTTTTCTACCAACTACCCCACCTCAAAAACTGAATGATTAGGAGCTACTACTAACACTACTACTCAAAAGCCGGGATGTTTTCTACCGACCGTCAATTCACATCAAACCAAAACCAACAAAAATTGAGTAGTAGTAGACCTAACCACCCTCCACATTTTAAGGGACGTGGAAAACCAACACCACGGATTTCTCCCGTGATGCTCACCTTTTATGAAAATATTTATTCTTCTTTGTTTTCTCAAAATCAATCGAAGTTTTTACTTCAAAAATTCCCTTTGCATCAAACTCCCACAAAGATAATAAATTACGTATTATTACAAAATTTCCCAAAATCGTATACAATAACTCATATTAATAAACCAATATATCAACTACTATCTCAAATGCAACCATTTCATATAATAATATTTAATCAAAATTCAGCACATATAAATTAAATTCTCAAATATACACACAAAAATATTTAAAAGAAATCACGAAGAACAAGAACTAATTTCGGTTGACGTGAAACTTACCTTAAGTCCTCGTGCTCCTAATTCTCTTCCTCAATTCCGGCCTCTAAATATTCACCTTTTTAATTAAGATGATATAATTAGTCACTTATTCTATTTATAATTATTTTACCCGTTTTCCCCTTTTTATTTCCTTATTCGAATTTATTAATTTAATTAAATAATTATCCCAATTAATCATTTTTTTTTAATAATTAAATTACCTTATTAATTCAGTCATTAATTACAATATTTGAATTCTAATATTAAATAAAATATCCGAATATAATTAACTACAACATCCAATTTTTTAATAATCATCATTAATTTACTCTACTCATAAAATATTATTTAATTACTTTATTTATATTAACCCATTAATTTATGATTTCAAATATTTTTAAATATTTATATGAAGTCCGAATATCTAATAATCAATCATAAAAATTATTAATTTAATTAGTCCACTAATTACATAACTAAGTTATTTATTAAGTCTACATATAGTCAATTATTTATGCTAGCTAACCCAACCTTATTTTATTTTCCTTATTTTATTCCAACATTATTTTTAGTCCAGAATATTATTTTTCAATCTCAGTGATTTATTTATTTCACCATTAATATAAATATTTCCTTATTTAATTACTTAACTAGTTTTATATGGCCTAAATTAAATAAATAGACTAAGAGTCGACTTTATAAATTAATAACCGTCTATAACTATATTTTGGGTCTATATTTGACCTAGGTTGTTCAGATATCTATTTTATAATTATTTTCCATAATTATTCCTTTAATTTCATATATCTAATAACCGGTTCAATTACAATTAAATATACTAAATCTTTATTTTTATTAATTATAAATGGTCCATAAGGTTCTAGTTAGTCATATATTTATCCTAGTTTACTCCAATATTTATTTCATAATTATTTTCGTTATTTAGTTAATTATTTACTAATTGTGTATAAATTGGCCCAATTACAATTAAATCCATTAAAAATAGCTAAAAAAATTATCTTTCAATTCTGGTTGGCCCGAATACGTATATTTATACTAGGTATTTAATTTATATTTTTCCAGATTTTATTTATTTCATTTACTATTTTATTTTCAGTTTTTATTGCAACTGGGCCGAACTGGCCCAACTTCTTTTAATTTACTGGCCCAAAGTTTTAGCCCATCAATACAAAGGAGCACTGAATGCAGAGGTTCTGCCTCTGTCGTCTTCTTCGATGAAACGCACAGGTAAGAAGAAAAAAAAAACGCAGAGGGCCGAAGCTAACCTATAGTGACGACGGAGGGACGGCGTGTCTGTGGACGGAGAAGGATGGCAGTCAGCTGGTGTCGGTGGCAGCAGTTGCTTCGTTCTTCGACGGAAAACCAGTCCGGCGGCTACTCCGGCGAGCTTGTTCTTCCACGTTTGACGACCGTTTTGCTTGATTCTTTCTCCGTTGGATTCCTCTTACGAAGGGGAAGGTTTCTAGATTGTTTTCAGGGCTCAGTTTATAGTATAACTCTGGGTTGGATTTCCGCCTATATATATATATATATATATATATATACTTTGTGTATACATATATATGTTAAACGTTTGAAGCTTTTTGGGGATGAAAAAAAAACGTCGATCTAGGCTACTATTTATAGGTGTAGATCGAGGGAAGTTAGAGTTTGTGTTGAATTCGTTTGTATCTGCGTTGGAGTATATCCGATTGGTTTGAAAGTTTAGGCTTTTTAGCCGGAGAGTTTTGCTCGTGCGTAGGATAGTGTTTAAGTGTGATCACAATTCTGCAAGTATATCGTGAATATGGCCGGATACATCTATATCTGATATATATCTGGTAGAATACGTAAGTGGTAGTTTAGTTAAATCCTTACTCATTAGTTGTGTAGTCTTAGTATTATTACGTAAGTGTATTTGACTTATTAGGAGTATTTTAAAAATTCAATTTTTGTACTTTGTGTATTTTATATACAACTTAAAATGGTTATAAAATAACTTTTATTACTTATACCATTTGTATAACTGGTACTTCATTATTATAAAAACGTTACTTCTTTTATCGGGTCATTTTTATCTGACTAAAACATCGTAAGCTTGGAAATTTTTATCTGGTTGGAATGTCACAACTGTTGAATTTTTTTTTTTGTCTGACTCAATTAATTATTAAAATGTTATTTTCGTAATATTTTATCTGACTAATAAAAATTATTTTTATTTTTATTTAAATTTTTGAAGTGTCACAGCAGCCCCCCTGAGTGTACTGAAAAATAGTTCGCAAATGGCCGCATATGTTGCTCCCAATAGCATGAGCACCCCGGTAACTTTTCAAGTGGACATGGGGATCTCCCGCCCCATCGTATGTCAGATCGGCCGTTGGTCCGCAATCCCTCAGGATCTCAACAGTCATTATCTCCCTGGTGAAGGGAGAAGTAATCTCGACTCGTGCCGAAGGGGGTTGTAGGGATGTCCTGTTCATTTGCTCTCTCATCTCAGTCGTCTGCCTCCTCATCTCGGCCATCTCCTCCTCCTGGGCCGTTCAGGGAGGTGGTGGTGGAGTTCTCAGATCAACCAGTTCTAGGGTTCTTTCTCATATTCACATTCTGACGTCTCCGTATGAACATTGCCATCACGTTCTTCATACTAGAAACAACGTCCAACCGGCGTAGTTCCTCTGGCTTGGGATCCGGTCAGGGTGTGGTCACTAGGAGTGTGTTGTATGCCCCTAGTCACGTGAGTCCTCCAGTGATCTCCCTGATGGGCCCGTGAATGGACCGAAGCCATGGTCGTTTCCGTATCGGTGGTATCCTCCTCGAATGATTGCATCCGTCGGAGTGGAGATGGGAGTGTGTACGTAGTTTCCGCTGTGTGGCTGGTTTGCCCCCCATCCTGGTCATCCGCCAACGCTTGCATCACCCTGACCATATCTCGCATGGCATGGGAATTCATCCTGAGTGCTTCGGGGATGAAGAAATCCCCGTCAAAATGTTGGTACGATTCCCGACTGGATTGTCCTTGGGTGGTCCAACTCCCCGCGGTCCTGCTGTCCCCGCGTCTCTCCGAGCTTCCATTTTGAAAGGTAAGTTGATGTGAATGGTGGATTGAAACTTTTTGTTCACTTCCCATAGACGGCGCCAATGTTGAGGTTAAGTCCCGAATGACCCGAAGGCCCAACACTAACCTTGGATCTAGGGTTGGATTGCTACAATAACGTGTATAAAAGAAATATAAAAAACTGATAGATTCACACAAATAGTCTTGCTTTTATTAACACAGTAATAGCGATTACACGGAAATGTCCGAACGGTAGTTATGGTCCAAAGGCTAATACAAGAGCTAGAATGCAATATAAGGTTGTGAGTAAATAAATGCTAATCCCTCACAATAAATGAAATGCTGCTATTTATACTAGAAAGGGGGTAGGTGAGGGGTATGGGCTGGTCTAAGATGATTGGTTGCTTTCCATGCCAATTGTGCACCCATGCTCCCACTTGTGATCCCCATATCTCAGCATTAAATGCAGCCTGCCACTTGACCGAAACCCCGTTCGGGATTGTGATCCACTAAGCCTCTCACTCGGGAGTAAACCGATTATCCAAGTGCCAATTACACCTCGTTCGTAAGGTGATGAACATGCCTTGATAATCCTAGTATTCTAACAATCAAACAATCATAAGCAGTGAAGAAGAAGCATATAGAAAGATATGAGGTGAACAAACGAATCTGGTATGCCGTGTAGAACACCGCTGCTCTCCCTCTCCCTCGAGAGAGAGAGAGAGAGAGAGAGAGAGAGCAGCGGAAAACCTAATCTCTCTATCTCTGCGCCTCTATTCTCTAAAGCCTCAATCGTTCGGGTTCCCGTAAGTTAGCCTCCTTTTATAGGAGAAGTTGGCTAACTTATCGGTTACAAAGAAGCTAACAGGCTGATACACATTTGTGGCTCGTATTACACGTTTAATTAATAACTACACAAATACAAAGATATTTAATTTAGATTGAACACCATAAAATAATCCCAACATTAGTCATGGATGTAGTCACGGATGTGTCCGAGACTACGTAATTTCGTACGATTTATCAGTACACTTTAAATTTGAAGCGTTGAAAAAATTAATTTGGAAACTTGTCACGGAATTATCCGTGACTAAACTTAGTCACGGAATTAGTCACCGATTCGTCCGTGACTAATTTCAAATTTAAAAAAAAAAATCGCCGGAGGCAGAATTGGGTTGGCCGGAATAGGTTATCTGTGAGTAACCGTAGTCACGGACGTAGTCACGGTCCTATCCGTGACTATTTTTTTTAAACAATCCGTGACTAGCCCGTGACTAGAACCGTGACTAACTAGTCACGGATCAAATCCGTGACTAGCATTTGTGACTAGAGGCGATTTTTTTTGTAGTGATTGAACTTTTGCCCATACGGGTCTTTGACGGATAACATATATACTCCTTCCAAGATGGTACTCTCAATCAAAATGCGTGAATTTCTCTTTTTTTTGGCGAAAAAGATTTGCATTTTATTGAAAAGTTAAAGTGACAAATACAAACAAAATACAAATGGGCTCGTGCTAGGATGTATTTCCCGACGGAGCAACGTAGCGGTTAAAGTTTGGCAGTACAAGCCAAGGGGTGACCATAGTGGGCCTTGGGAATGTTGAGAAACAGCTTCCGTCCAAGATTGAAGAATAATCGCGCAGCAAAATCGTCTGCAAAAGCCCTAGAGCCCTTTTCTTCGAATGAGATAGCTTTCCTTCGACGGTTCGCAACAAGCTTGGTGCGAGTAGGTCACGATTGGTGTCTACACAACATCACGAAAGAAAATCGTCCCCTTTAGATCATTTTTGTATGCTGCTAGGGCCAGGTCTGGAAGAGTGGACTCCGAGTAGGTGGTGAATTTCTGCTGGTGGAGATCTGATATGCACTAATTAGCAGTGCATAAATGTATATTTTTATGATAGGTTTGTGTGTATTGTTTACCGTTTTATTTAGTTTGTAAACATTTGTGTGATTTTAGTTGTAATCGTATTTTAATTCTCATTTGTAAGTTGTAAAGTAGAATTAGGAATTATGGTGTTGAAAGGTAGGACTTTGAAGTGAAGAAAAAGGAATTTTGACTGTCCGGGCATAAGACGTCACCCGGTCGGGTCTGATTCAACAATCGAAAGTGCCTAGAAAGTGCACTCACCTGGTCGGGTCCCCTACCTCACTCGGTCGGTTCTGACTTGACCCAGGACACTTTAACATGCTGAAGATCACCAGAACGTGGAGGATATTTGATTTTGACATGCACCCGGTTGGGTGGGCACTTTACCCGGTCGGGTACCCGGCCAAAGGTGTTGTAAAACACCTATAAATAGCCTCATTTTCCTTCACTTTTAAAAATTCCTTCTTCCGTACTCTTAAGCTCAGTTTAGAATAACATTTCTTATATTTTTCTAGCTATGTTTAGTCTCCAAATGAGAAGCTAAACTTCCAATTCTTGGTGTTGTTCTTGAAGCTTGTTGATTATTAAAGTTGTGAGTTATTTTCTTAACTTCTTTCCTTGAATATTAATTAATAGTTCTTTCCTTAATACCATCTCTATATTAATGTTGGAGAGTGTTGCTAAGATGACAATTAATTAGTTAACATCACGACATTAGTTATAATGGTATTTTCTTCCTCTATATTAACGTTGGGGAGTGTTGCTAAGATGACAATTAGTTAACATCTTGATATTAATTATAGTAGGATTCATCTTCTTTAATAATATTCTTCCTTGAATATTAATTAATTCCTACTCATATTTCATATTAATATTTTGAACATTACTTAAAGGATCAACTAGTTTTATTTCATATATTAATTATTACTAGAAACGATCAACGAACCGATGGTTAATCATTGATGGTTTCACAAGTAAGTAACTTCGGTTTATTAATGCACGGTCGTGGTTAATAAACTTAAGAGAGATTAATTTTGTTGGTTAAACCGAAACCGTTGTGTTGAGGTTATCAATCTGAATTGATTTCATCAAGGAGTTAGAAAGATTAAATGATACTATTAAATCGATATAAGGCGTTGTCCTATATTTGATTAATAGTAAGGGTTATTAATGAACGGTTGTTGTTAATAACTACCATCGATGAAGTGGATATACTCCCCGATTGAGTATTCGAGAGAGAATAAGTTATAGATATAACAATGATCGACTAAAATATATCAACAAGTGGAAAGTAGCAATGCCGGGTCCTTTTTATCTTTGAATTAAATCTCATATAGGTCGTTCATCTTAGTTTTTAATTTAATTAAATCATTCATCACAAAAAACCTCATTTATTTACTAAGTTTCATAAAAACAGAATTATTCATTTCCCTGTGGATACGAACTCTACTTCACCTATATTACGTATAAGTGTTTAGTATTGAATTTATTTTGACGCACCGTGACAAAATGCTCGTCAAGAACGGACTGAGTGAGGTGGTGGGCTACCTGATTTGTGAGTCGGTGTCTGTATCTGAACGAGATGTCATTCTTGGATTTCTGTCTTCTGAGAATATCGACGGCTTGAGTGAGGTATGTTGGGATCTTTGTTTTTCCTTGTATCATCTTGACTGATAATTCCGAATCCGTTTGAACCTGAAATTTGTTGTATCCTTGTTCAATTGTGTGTTTGACTGAGGTGACCATGGCCTGCATTTCCGCATGGAGGGGGTTGATAGTCATGTTCGGGAAAGAGAATGCTAGCTGTAGTTTTCCTGTGCTGTCCCTGAGTATGGCGCCTCATGCGCTTCCCTGTGAGGTAAAAGCTGCATCAGTGTTCAACCTTGGAGATAGAGGTAATGTTTCCTTCCATGACAGTGTTTGATTTTGGTGACGATGGTTGTGTTTCTTGAATAGTGGAATTAGTCCATCCGTGAATAGCTCTTGGTCGAAGGTGATGAATTTTTTGTTGATGTTTCTGTAGCACCAATGACCAATCCCTGGACAACTCTTATTAATAGCTTTATGTTCTCATTTGATTAATGGCTCCATAAATAAATTAATCTTTTTATTGCATTTAGTCTTTAATTATGTGCTTGTAATAATAATATTGTAATAGCAATCTTTCTTAAAAAACCATCTACAAGTTTTTGAAAGTTTTGCATGTTCACGTCTCTTCTTTAAAATATGGTGTTCCTTTTCCATATTTGTTTGTAAGTTCTCTTAATTTATAACCACAACGACAACCAGAATGAATATTATAGATAAATGTTGATGCAACAATGATGTTGATGGAGTATATGGGTCTGAGCTCCAGGACCCACATACTCGGAAGAACAGAGCACAAGACAACAGAGTGGCGTCCTCGTCGGCCAAGACGCCCCCGTCGGCCGGAAGGGGGCCAACTCAGATTACGGTCCTGAGTTTAAGGGACTCGGGTGCCCTCGTCGGCCGTGCCCTCGTCGGCCACGCCCTCGTCGGCCACGAAGACCTCCCAGAATCGGATTCTATACTTACTCATTTGTACAGCCCATTAGAGGCTTTGTATTCGGCCCAGTAGCGGTCCAGTTGTAAATGGGCCTCCCAAGCCCAAGGCTTGGGAGCCCAACCCTAATTTTCTCTATAAATACTCCCCTTGGGAGTAGTTATAGGGGTTACGAAATCATTCTATTGAAGCATATTATTGCACTTCTCTCTCTAGCTCTCACTTCTCTCTAGATATACTCTATCATTTGGTGCTCTCGTTGAGAGCTAGAACAATCAAGTTAGCACCCTTCGTCGCTACCAAGCACAGCTAACCACTGATCATGGGGAGAACTAAGTCAAACCGCAACCTCGTCAGCAAAGTCATCCCTGAGGACCAAGAGCCCAGGGAGCACGATGAGGACGCCACGGCCGACCAGGTCGGCGGAGGGGACCTCTTCCAGGAGGCCTTCAACCTCACGACGGACCTCCGCAACCAACTCAACGGCGGAGTCCCCGACGCCCGCCTCGGCCTGGAAAAGAAACGAGCTGAGAAAGCGGACCACGCCCCGGCCCAGCCTATGGCCGCGGCCTCTCCGTCCGTAGATCCTCAGGTCCAGGCCGCACTATCGGCTATCATCGCCAGCTTGGCTCAGAATCCCACCGTCCTCAGCGCACTCTTGCCAAGGACCGGGGGAAACGTCACTCCACCTCCTCATCCCCAACCGTTGGCCGTCCAGATAGGCAACAATGAGGGGGTTGTGGCCCAGGACACGGCGTCGTCCCACTCCCACCCTGCTTCCCCTCTTCGGCCCGGGTAGACCCCAGCGCGTGGAAAAGCCTCTGCCTTCAATAGGCTAGGTGACACGCGCCGTCGTCCGGTTTCGGAGAGGATGGCGGGACGGATTGGTGATCCTCGTCCTGGCTCGCCGAGGGAGAGTTTGGGGTCTGTGTCCCGGACAGCGGACCAGCCCCGCCCGGACAAGGGCAAGGGGAAGTTGCACGAGGATGACGTGCGTCACCAGATCAACGCGGCTCACAACGAGCGCCTGAGGAACCAGCCGGGTGCCGCTGCGGCCGACAGGGATCCCCGGGACGAGGTCATCGCCCAGCTGGAAAGGAGGTTGGCTCAGATGGAGGCCAAGCAGTCGGCCAACATCCCTACGGCCGGCGCCTCCAACGACCCCGGCCTCAACGCGCTCATGAACAAAGTCAGCGCCCTGGAGAGGGAGCTGGCCGAGGGGCGGGGTGACCCCATCATCCAGGTCAGGACTAGGACCCCTTTCACCAACAGGGTCCTCTCGGCCCCCATCCCTGAGAAGTACAGGGGGAACGCCATCAAGTCCTACGATGGCCGATCAGACCCCCAGGAGCACTTCAGCCGTTATCAAAACAACATGCTGATGGTGAACGCGTCCGACGAATACCTCTGCCGTTGGTTCCTCTCTACTCTCGAGGGGCCAGCGTACGAGTGGTTCAACGGAATGCCGGAAGGAAGCATCGACTCATGGCAGGACCTCGCCCAGCGCTTCCTCACTCACTTTGCCGGGAGGAAGCGCGCGAAGAAGTATTTCACCCACCTCCTCTCCGTCAAGCAGCAGCACGAGGAGTCCCTCCGGTCATTCATCGATCGATGGACGAGGGAGACCGAGGAGGTCGAGGGGGCCGATGAGCGCACCCTCCTCGCCTTGTACCAAGGAGCCCTCCGCAGCTCCCCGTACGCCAGGAGTCTCATCACCGACCCCCCGAGGTCGTACGCCAAGGCGCTCCAACGCGGAGGCTTGTATGCCGACGCCGACGAGCTCCACAATCACAAGAGAGAGGGGGGCCATCCCCCCAGGAAGACAAATCCTTCGCCGGCCTCGGGTCCGTCCCCGGCCGGCCAGGGTGCCCAGGGCCGCCACGGCTCTGTTGGACAAAGTAAGAAAGACCGCCACTGGCGGCCGAGGCTGGAACGGCCGGGGGTAACCCTCACCCACCCGGTCGGCACCATCCTCGATTATGCCGAGAAGCACGGCCTCATCGAGCAGGCTCCTCGGCCGGCCGAGGAGATCCTTGCCATCCAACAGGGCGGCACATACTGCCGGTTCCACAAGAACTCGTCGCACAACACCGACGATTGCATCACATTGAAGAAGGCCATCGAGCGTCTTATTCGCCAGGGGGAACTCTCCCAGTTTGTCAAAGGTGGCCCGCGCAAGAACACTTGGGTAAACACCGGCAAACATGGGGGCGAACCCTCTGCGAAGAAGCGGGAGATTGGTAGACTTTGCGACGACGAGGACTTCGAGGACCCTCCGCCGAAGAAGAATCACATCCACCTCATAGTGGGTGGAAACACTGGGGGGGACTCCGCCACTCAGAGAAAGAAGTGGGCCCAATCCCTTTACATTGGGGAGGTGTCCCACGTTCCCCCCCAGCCGAAGAAGCAGCGAACGGAGGCGATCACCTTCACCGACAAGGATCTGCCTCCGGGTACGGAATCACACAGGGACGCCCTCGTCATCCGATGTGAGATCGGGGACTCCATCATCCACCGTACTTACATCGATACGGGGAGCTCCGTCAATGTGATGTACTTGGACACCTTCAAGCAGCTGAAGCTGGACAGAGCTATGCTGAAACCGATCAAGACCCCGTTATCCGGCTTCACCGGGGACTCTATCGACGCCGAGGGCACGATAGTCCTCCTCGTGGAAGTCGGTGACGGCCCCAACCATGCCAAAATCAACATGGAGTTCATGGTGGTCAACCTCCAGTGCGCCCACAACCTGATCTTGGGCCGGCCAGCGCTGGAGGACTTGGAGGCCATCATCTCCATGAAGCACCCTATGCTTGAAGTTCCCCACCAATGACGGCATCGGCTACGCCAGAGGAAATCAGAGGATAGCCAGAGCTTGCTATCTCAAGCTAACGAGGCCGGCCGAAAGGGAAGGACAGCGGATAGACACCATTACGGCCGCCGTCGCCATGGACGAGGAGAGGCCACATGCGGAGCCGGTCGAGGAGATCGAGGAAATCCCCTTGGATACCTCCCGGCCGGAGCGGGTTCTCAGGGTCGGAAAGCAACTCCCCCAGGACCAACGAGACGCCATCCTCCTCGTCCTACGGTCATACGCCGTCGTCTTCGCGTGGGGCCCGGACGATATGCCAGGCATCAGCCGCCAGGTGATTACTCACCGGCTGACCGTCGATCCGGCCTCCGCGCCTGTCAAACAGAAGCGGCGCTACTTGTCCGCCGACAGGCGGGACTTCGTCAAAGGGGAGGTCGCCATGCTCCTCTCAATCAGACACATCAAAGAGGTGAAGTACCCGACATGGTTGGCCAACGTCGTCCTCGCACAAAAACCGCCGACGTTCAGAATGTGTGTTGACTACACTGACCTGAACAAGGCGTGCCCCATGGACCCGTTCCCTCTCCCCAACATTGATCAGCTGGTGGACGAGACGGCGGGGTGCGAGTTGATGTCGTTCCTCGACGCTTTCAGAGGGTACCACCAAATCTCCATGCATGAAGATGACGTTGAGAAGACGGCATTCATGACCCCAGAGGGAATCTTTTGCTACCTCGTCATGGCCTTCGGACTCAAAAACTCCGGCGCCACCTACACTAGGATGGTGGCCAAGATCTTCAGAGCGGTCCTTGGCCGGACGATGGAGGCATACGTCGACGACATGATCGTCAAGAGCAGGCAGGCCACCTCTCACGCCGACGACCTCCGGGAAATCTTTGAAATAATGAAGGAGTTCAAGCTCCGGCTCAACCCCAAGAAATGCGCCTTCGGCGTCCAGGGCGGCAAGTTCCTCGGCTACATGGTCAGCCGGAGAGGCATCGAGATCAACCCGGAGAAGACGCAGGCCATCATCAACATGGAGCCGCCCCGCAACGTCAAAGAGGTACAGCGTCTGACGGGGCGCCTGGCGGCCTTAAACCGGTTCCTCTCCAGGTCAGCCGAGAGGGCACTCCCTTTCTTCCAGATCATGCGGAAAGCCAACAGCTTCAAGTGGACGACGGAGTGCCAGGAAGCATTCAACGAATTGAAAAGGTACTTGTCGTCCCCACCCGTGCTCTCCAAGCCCAAAGCTGGCGAAACCCTCTTCTTGTACTTAGGGGTGAGCACGTCGGCCATCAGCTCCGTGCTCATCCGCGAGGACGAAGGGGTGCAGAAGGTCATCTTCTACATCAGCAAGACACTTAGGGAGGCCGAGCTCAGGTACTCCCCCATTGAGAAGACGGTGCTGGCCATCGTCCACACCGTGAAGAAGCTGGGGCACTATTTCCAAGCCCACACCGTCCATGTGCTGACCCAGCAACCTCTTGGCGCGCTCATGAGGAGCCCCACAAGCTCCTCGAGGATGGTGAAATGGGCGATCTTCCTCAGCCAGTTTCAAATTGAGATCAAGCCAAGGCCATCCATCAAAGGGCAAGCCTTGGCCGACTTCGTCATCGAATGCACAGCAAGGGAGACGGCCGTCGCCAACCACGGACCGGAGTCGGACGACACGTGGACCCTGTTCACTGACGGCTCGTCGGCCACAAAATCATGCGGCGGCGGCGTCGTCCTCATATCTCCTGAAGGGTTCAGAGCTTACTATGCCATCCGCTTCAACTTCAGGGTATCCAACAACGAAGCCGAGTATGAGGCCCTCCTCAGCGGTCTCAGACTCGCCGTCGGCCTCAAGGCCAAGCACCTCAAGATCAAGTGCGACTCCAAGCTGGTAGTGGGCCAGGTGGAGGGATCGTACGAGGCAAAGGAAGGCCGGATGAAGCAGTACAAACAAGCAGCGGAGGAATTGCTGAAAGCGTTTGAAACCCACGAGATCACTCAGATCCCAAGGGCCGAGAACGCTGAAGCCGACATCCTCTCCAAGCTCAGCTCGGACACCCCGGAGCACATCTCCCACTTGGCCAAGATCGAGGAGTTGAGCATGTCCAGCATCCATGCCAGCCCCGTCTTGTGCGTCCAACAGCGACCAGAGGACTGGATCTCCGACATCGTCACCTTCATCACAACGGGGGAGCTGCCCCCGGACGAGGAGAGGGCCAAACTTGCCAAACTCAGGGCCCCAAGTTACACCATAGAAGATGGCAAACTCTACAAACGGTCCTACAATGGCACTCTCCTCCGATGCCTGCACCAGGACGAGGCCGACACCGCCATGGAAGAAGTTCACTGTGGCGTCTGCTCCTCGCACCAGGGTCCTTTCAGCATGTCCCGGCGTCTCGTCGTCCAGGGCTTCTTCTGGCCGACGATGGCACGGGACTGCGCTGACCTGGCCAGGAAGTGCACCACATGCCAGGTACTCCAGAAGGCTCCTGGTCGGCCAGCTGTCAACTATGCCCCTGTCAGCACTGCAATTCCATTCTCCAGATGGGGGATTGACCTGGTCGGCCCCCTGCCCAGAGCCGCCGGGAATAATCGCTACATCATCGTCGCCGTCGACTACTTCACCAAGTGGGTCGAGGCGGAACCTTGGCCAGCATCACGGGGGCCAGATGCCAAAAATTTGTTTACAAGAACATCATCACACGCTTTGGCGTCCCCCAGGAGATCATATCAGACAACGGCACCCAGTTCGAGGCAGCCCCTTTCCAAGAGCTCCTCCGGGAGTTTGAGGTAAAGCATCGTTTCTCCTCCGTTGCCTACCCTCAGGGCAACGGGCAGGTCGAGAACGCCAACAGAACAATCATGGAGGGGCTGAAGAAGAAACTCCAGGCCGCAGGAGGTAGTTGGGTCGACGAGCTCCCCAACATCCTGTGGTGCTACAGAACCACGCCGAGGAGGGCGACAGGTTAAACGCCTTTCGCCCTGTGCTACGGCTTTGAAGCAAAGGCGCCTACGGAAGTTGCCATCCCCAGCCGACGGGTGGAACAATATGAGCCTGACACCAACGAAGAAAACATGAAGATTGACCTACACCTGGTTGATGAGAGGCGTGAACAAGCTTACGTCCGAGCGGAGAACTACCGGCGTCAAGTAAAATCATACTATGACGCCAAGGTACGTTCCCGGGAATTTCAGGTGGGGGACTACGTCCTCCGCCGAAGGGAAGCAAGCCAGCCGACAGAGGGCGGCAAGCTAGCATTGAAGTACGAAGGGCCCTACATCGTCAGTGCCGTGGTCAAACCCGGCACCTACAAACTTAAACGCCCGAATGGGTCCAATGTACCACGAACATGGAATGTACACCATCTGGTGAAGTTTTATCAGTTATCCGAAGGAGGTGCAGACGGCGAAGCCCTCACCCCTTAACGGGTTACTGATTGAACGCCACCCTCGGCCTCGAGCCACTTATGAATAAAATCACGTTCTGATTTTTTCTCTGGAAATTCAAAGTAAAACACTAGCAGGTGCCCTCGTCGGCCACCTTAGAGCGAAAGGCTCAGGTCTGGCCGACATGGCCCCTTGCATTTGCAGCCTACGAGCGACAAGCTCAGGCACTCCATCGTATTTTGTATCAGCGAAGGGCTCAGGCCTAGCTGAGAGAGCACATCGTCCTGGCCCCGAAATCCTAGAAGTGAAACACTCAGGTATGGCCGACGATGTCCCCAGGACGAAGGGCCCGCAAACGGCCCACGTCTTGAAACGGGAAGCTCACCGCGTCGTCCACGCGCCAGGACGCAGGACGACAGGCCTGAAATCATGGCCGAGGTGACAAAATCCCAAAACTCAGGGACGGGCAACGACAGCCGTCGGAAACCGACCAAAAGTCTAGCCCGCGTCATAAATAGGCGACGAGACCCGCCCTGAGATCACGGACGTTATAAACGAAGTCCGAACCGGCCGAAGGACGAGCACACCCTTCGGCCGAAGCCTGAAAGAAGGATACCCCCCGAAACAAAAAAAAAATATATATATATATATAAGGGAAAAAGAGGGAAGCCGACGGCCGTGCACACTTGCCGGCCTCGAGCAATGAAAAAATAAAATCCCCACAATTCAGGCCCATTTTGGCCAGGTACATATCAGTTAAACACAAGTGTAGTACCACTGACAGGCAACATGGACGACACGTCCACACACTACAAGGGAACAATCAAGGCCGATACACACGCCTATAAAACCCTAACCACATCGGTTGGGTGACACGCGAGAGGTGACCTTCATCGGCCATAGTCCTTTGAGGCACCAACGCTTGGTATGAAACAAAGCATCGCAATCCTGAGGATGACCAGGACGAAGCGGGCACTCATCACACCCGCGAAAGGAACAAGCAATCAAGAAACAACCTCCACTTGCTACAGCACCTCGGATGGCCGACGCAGGCACTGGAACCATAGCTAGCCGACGAAGACAGGACCATCTCCTGGGACAAGCTATTCCTTATCCAGCACCCTCATCGGCCACAAGCCAAACCTTGGCCGGCAGTGGCACCGCAAAGAAGTAAATGCCTAACATTTATACTTAGGAAATTATCTAAGTACTCAAATGAAGGAGTTCTAGCCGAAGCGGGTACCAGTATACTACAAAGCCGTTAGCTACCCACACCTCTACATGTGTACTTGTGAAAAATCCAAAGTCCACAAGACTATGGTGAAGGTGCCCTTATCGGCCAGAACACAGGGATACAAGCCGACAAGGCCACCTGGCCGGAAAGAAGGCAACTTCGTGGTTCCAAAACACTGAGGCCGACAAGGCCACCAGGCCGGAAGGGAAGCAACTACACGAATCCAAAACACTTCGGAAATTTTCAAAAAAAAATCCTAAGTGTTAGGATAGTACAGAAATGACGGTCAGGCCGATCAGGCCGCCAGCCAGGGAAGAAAGCAGCTCAGTGAGCCCAAAACACTTAGGAAATTTTTGAAAAAAAATTCCTAAGTGTTAAACGACGACGAACAAGCCGACCAGGTCACCGGACAGGGTGGACTACCCCATGGACGTAGCGGACAATAGCGGGTGACCCAAGTTATGACTTGACACTGACAATTTACTGAATTGAAATGACAAAAGGCAAACAAGCATACAATGGATTCCAAGCCGAGAAGGATGGCAAAAATTCTTTCATTAATCAATTCATTACAATGGGGGCGCTTCGGCCGTTACATAATTTGGCAATAAATGAAAAGCTAATTACAGTAGGGAATAGCCGATCAAGCCTCCGGGGCACCTTCATCCGCGGCGGGCTCTTCAACCTCTTTGGCTCCCTCCTCGTCGGCCTCAGCTTCTTGGCCGGCAGCGGCGCTGGTGGCATCGTCTAAGAAATCAAATTCAGTGTAGTCCGGCTCGCCGAGGCCGGAGCTTTCTATGGGGGACTCTCGCTCCGATAGCGGAAGCTTGGCCTGCTCTTCTGGATCCTTCATCAGCTTCGGCAGCTTCAGGTTCCGTCTAGCCCACCCAGACGTGTAATTCATGGCCTTCAACGCCCGGGATAGCCGCCGACACAGGAGCCTTTGCATGCGCTCCTGGCCCAGGTTGTAATAAACGGACATCTCCCAGCTGAAATACTCCCGGCCGGCGGGGGAGTTCATCCCCCAATTCTCAAGCCCGGCGGCCACCACTTCGTAGCACCAGGGGAGCCTCTCATCGGCCTTCCACCCCTCGGCCAGGAACTTCTCGACGGCCTCATCGGCAGCCTTCACGACGGCGGCCTCGGCCTCAGCCTTCGCCTTGGCGGCCTCCTCGCTCCTGCGCCTCTCGGCCTCAAGCGCCCTGCGGGACTCCTCGAGCTCCCTTTTGCTCTCCTCGAGCTTGGCCAGGGCATCGTCCCTGGCTGCGGCGGCTTCATCAGCTTTGGCCTGCAGCGCCTTGGCATCCTCCCGGAGCCGGTCAAGGCAAGCTACCGCCTCGTCGGCCGAGGCAGCCTTCTGCTCCAGCGCTTGCAGGCGAGCTATCTCCCAGTACTGCCTCTTATGGCTTTCCATAAGCATGAAGGCACTCTGCAGAAGGAAAACAAAGGTCAGGCAAAAAACTCTACACAGACGAAGAGAGACAAAAAGATAAGGACAGTCACTTACTTGGACGAGGAGGTCCATGCCCCCCTCATAAATCTTTGGGTCCTCGAGCTTCTTCAAGTGAGCCCGATCTTTGGCCGGCATGGCCTTGGCCAGGACGACGTGGCCAGGGACGAGATCATTAAACACGCCCCCGCCGACGGGGTACTCTATCACCTTCTGATAGGTGGCACCGGCAATCTCCTTGCCGGCCCTCTGCGTCCGTGGTTCCTGGACGAGAGGAAGCGCTGGGGCAGCATCGTCAGCAACAGTAAGGTCCACGACGGGACCACCATCGCCCACGCTGGGGACAGTAAGAGTACCGGCCTCACTAGCCGGAGAAGGGGAAGGAGCCCTCTTCGTCTTCTTAGAGACGCTCACGCCGGCCTCAGTCAACTTTTTCTGGTCGTCAGTGGCCGGTCTCTTTTTCTTTGATGGGGCAGGCTTTGGGGCCGCATCAGCAGTAGCCCCGCTCCCACCAGCAGCGGCACGTCGGGCCGCCTCGGCCGCCTTAGCAGCCAGCTCCTCGGCCGCCTTGGCCTTGGCAACAGCCATTATGGAACGCCGGTCCATGACAAAGTCTACAAAGGAAAAACAAACAGATTAGTAAGGCAAAGGACAAAACATAAAGACAGAAAGCCGAAGAAAAAATTACCATCGGCCTCAGCAGGAATGCCCAAATCCGGGCCATCGGCCTCCTCAAAGGTGGTGGTCATCCTCGGCCAGAGTTGGAGGTCATCCTCCTTATCTCCATACAGGTGATATCTGAAGAAGCCGAGGGCGGTCATCTTGTATTCAGTGACGTAATCTTTCACGCTCCTCGGCCCTCCTTCCAGGAAAGCCTCCACCTGAGCGTCCAAAATAGAGCTCTTCGGCGGGTCATGGAGATTGAACCTCCCGGTATGGCCGAGAGAGGGGAACTCGGTGCCACTCTCACCAATGGACACAAACACGAACTTGCTCTTCCAGCCATGAATGGACGTAGGCAAATCCGTGAAGCTCCTCTTCCTCGACAGCTGTTGAAGAGTAGCATAGGCCGCACAGTTCTTGTGGCTTCCTCGGCCGATCTGGTACAAGTTCATGAATAAGGCCGTGGTCGGCCTGAAGCCCAACTCCTCACACCGAAGTAAAAAGCCCACCATCAAGGAATAACTGTTCGGCGTCAGCAAGGCCGGAGGAAGCCCCACCATGTCCAGATACTCAATGACGAAAGGGTGAAGGGGGAACCTCAACCCCTTAGCAAAACTCATCGGGTATACTCCAAAGTATCCCGGTGGCGGAAGTAGAACATGGTCCGTCAGCCTGGGTGCCCTAACCCGCCCGAACGGCCCCACGTACATCTGGGCGACAAGATAGTCGGCCGCACTGCTCTCCGGCTTGATCAGGAATATGTTGGTGAGGTCCAAGTAGGAGAGGCCCGGCCCATTCTTCGGCCTCCTCACCCTCTTCGGCTTCGCTGCGCCCTTCACGGCAGACACCGGCCTCGGGCACGGGACGGCAGCAGAAGTGGACGCCCCGTCCACCGCTCAGGACGCGCCAACGTCCTCACCCTCTGAAGAGGAGGCGGACTCCTCGTCCTCGCCTTCCTCGTCCATCAGTTCTCCGGATTTGTAGGGGCTCAAACGCTCTATCTCCTCTTCAAACTCCTCGAGCACCTCGTAGTCAAGCGACCTCGTGGAGGGCTGGTCGTCGTAGGGGTAGTAGTCCTCGTTCAAGCTCTTCATTACTACTACTACGGGCTTAAGGAGAACAACTTAAGACCTAAAGGTGTTTAAATGCCTAACACTAGATCAACTACCTAGGAAGCAAAGTATGAAAAGCGAGGAAGATCGTGATGAACACTAACCTCGAACAACGAAAAACACGAAGAACAGGCTTGGGAGTTTCTCTCTCTAGAAAATCGGCCAGCACTTCGACAAATTCAGAATGCAAATGTGATTCCTCGTCGGAGGGGAAAGGGTATTTATAGACCCCCCCACCAACGGTCACTACACGTGGCACTCTCCCAATGGCCACATCAACGGCCACCACTGGGAGGCCACCACGTCACCAACGGGCAAGGACCAACCCATATCAACGGCCCACCGGCAAATCAGACTCTACGGCCTACACACGCTCAGCGGCTTTACAACTGCCAGCAAGCGCCCACAACGTCCCACTTGCTCACCAAGATCACAAATGCCAAACAATAAGAGGATGGCAACGGCCAGGAACGTAACGGCCACAGAACAAAGGGGACAAATAGCCCACAGCCTTCGGCTCCTCGTAATAACCCTTGATGATAACTCTCTACAAGCGATCTGTGCACAAGGGTTCTCCCACAGGGTTACCTTGGCCAGAAAATCGCCATGAGAGTTGGATTCAGGGGGACTACGGCGAGACCGCTTCGGCCAGGGACTCAAGCAACTCCTTCACCCCTCACACTCCTCGGCCTGAAGCAGTGGGGGACTGGGGGACTACACCGGCCTCAACGAAACAAAGAGTATAAACAAGGTAACCACAAAACATGGCCACATCATCCACACAGCACAACGGAACCTCATCGGCCAAAGGCCCAAAACGTCATTAGCGACGGCCAACAAGCCACTAGAGGCAAGGACACTCATCGTCCTCCGCCAACAATTAATCTTGACGGGCCCTTCGGCCAAGAACATGAAGGCCAACCAGCAACGGCCAAAAGGAGTGCGCGAGCACCCTCATCGGCCACCCAAAGGAAAGGACGCCATCGTCCTCAAAGCAAGGAACAACCTCACCGGCCCAAACATAAACTTCAACCACCAACGTCCAGGAAAGGGAAAGCGCGCCTTCAACGGCCGACATCGGAACAAGACACTCATCGTCCTCAAACGAACACGTCAAGGAAATAACGGCCTCCCCGCCCACAGCGAGGAGCAGGTAACGGCTAACCGCAATACATGATCACCAAAATGGAAACAGCGCCAATACCGCAACGGCTAACGGCCTGGAAATGCCCGCGTCGGCCAAAAGCAACAAAGCACAGAAATCTACTCTCCTTCACCTCGTCTACGTCTCAGCTTAGAGAGTGGGGGACTCCTGATGGAGTATATGGGTCTGAGCTCCAGGACCCACATACTCGGAAGAACAGAGCACAAGACAACAGAGTGGCGCCCTCGTCGGCCAAGACGCCCCCGTCGGCCGGAAGGGGGCCAACTCAGATTACGGTCCTGAGTTTAAGGGACTCGGGTGCCCTCGTCGGCCGTGCCCTCGTCGGCCGTGCCCTCGTCGGCCACGCCCTCGTCGGCCACGAAGACCTCCCAGAATCGGATTCTATACTTACTCATTTGTACAGCCCATTAGAGGCTTTGTATTCGGCCCAGTAGCGGTCCAGTTGTAAATGGGCCTCCCAAGCCCAAGGCTTGGGAGCCCAACCCTAATTTTCTCTATAAATACTCCCCTTGGGAGTAGTTATAGGGGTTACGAAATCATTCTATTGAAGCATATTATTGCACTTCTCTCTCTAGCTCTCACTTCTCTCTAGATATACTCTATCAGATGTGTAATGAAGCTGATGGAGTATATTGTCATACACCCCAGGGTATTTACATTTAGTGTAAAGGATCTCTAGAATCCACTAAGGCAACTCCGGCCGCAACCGAGGCCGTCGAGGCCGAACTCAAACCCAGTTCTCAAATCATCGAGATAAGTTCAAATATGCTGCCAAGGCTGAGGTCGACCCTCGCCGAGTTTGGCGACAATCCCAGCACTAAGGTCGAGCTCAGGGCCAAACTACCGTACTACGAGCTTAAAAGATCAACAAAGGCATTATTGTTTCACATTATGAGCCGAGGTTACATACTCCTTACTTCCTTAGCTAACACATTATATCCGAGCTTGACCTCTACTTCCGAGCTCAGGACCTCGTACAAGGATTGTGGACTTGGTTATTTCAACACTTGGATATCACAAACACTTGAGATTACATCACTACGCGACAACTGTCCCATGACCGACGTCACCTATTTTCAGTTACATTCATCGGCCGTTAGATTACACGTGTGGCTTATCAGGCATCCCAATACGCAAGGACAAAGTTTGGTACAACACTACCAATCAGCCAAGTGTATAGATTATTCTCTTACCAATTAGACTTTACACGTGTCATTAGATCAATGAGGAAATTATTTTTACTTGTTCCCCAAGTATTTCCTTGTGCACTGTAAATATCACCTTCCAATTTGTGGAAAGAGTTGCATTCTGAATTCTCTAGTTTACTGTTACTCTGTCAAATTTCATACTCGATCAACACTTAGCATTTTTAACCTCTCCCATTGGTCGATAAATTGTGATATATTTGCAGGTAAATTAGACATTTAAAACAACTTTATTCATTCAAAATAATTAAAAGACTGTAAATAGCAAGTTTGTGTCTGTGTGTAGAATTGTCCATGTTATATTGGTGTTCCGTTTGTTCTCTCGAGATACTCGAGTTTATAATCTGTTCTTTAAACTCTCTAGACAAATAAACTCAAATCTTAGCATAGTCAGCTTTATTTTATACTCCCTCCATTCCGTAATTAAGCTCCAACTTTCTTTTTTTGGAAGTCCCATATTTAACTTCCGTTTTTTATTTGTGGCACATTTTTGTTGTGCGTTTACCACACTACCATTTACCCTTAAGCCCTATCTAGTATCAAGCCTTCACACCATCTCTCGGTCCGATGTACTCTGCTGAAGTCTTCGACAGGTAGGCATAAAAAGGGGGAGCTCGGATCAGTAATGACCTCCGATCATTAGAGTTGAGGTTGGCAACGACCGCATGTGGGTGAACAGCGACTGCGGCCCAAGTCAAGCGGCGGCGATTGTAGATGGGCGAGCAATGACTACGGCAAGAGTCCTGCCTCCTGCGATGGCAGGCCTCCAACGTTGAGTTGTTGTAGAGACATGGTAGCTATTCGTTGGGTTGCGTTGAGCTCCAAGACCAGATCCAGTAGTGATATGTTGCAACAAAGAAGATGAAGCAACGACCGCTATGAGAGTCCAGTGGCGACGAGCGATGAGGGTCCAATGACAAGAAGCTAAATTGGCGAGCGGCGCGTTGACATTCAAAACCAGATTCGATGGTTGGTTGTTGCAATGAAGAAGACGAACCAGCGACGACGGGCGGTGGTTTAGCTGGTAGCGCCAATCTTCTTTTTAAATTTAATTTGAAGGCGGCACGTCGACCTACAACATTAGATCTGATGGTTACTTGTTGCAACAAAGAAGATGAACGGGAGATGTTGAGAGACTGTTTAGTTGGTGACGCTGATGAAGGATCAATAATTTGGGTAGTACACAAACAATAAAGGGTATAATAAGAAAGTCAAAAGTAAAATATTTTTCAATCATAAGACCCTTGAAATCAGACCAAGAACTTAAATAAGCACCCGAGGGAACACTAACTATAAACAATAAATGAAGTACGTAGATTTAGACTACTTTCTCTGAGGCTACTCTTCAACCACATGGGCGGAGGTAGGGGTGGACCCAGTAGGCTGGAAACATGCCCGAAACTGTTTGGGACCGTCCGGTCTCGAGGCCGATCTGTTCCACAAGAGCTTTATAGTTTGAAAAAAAAATGACCGAGATTCGGCCCAAGACCGGACCGGTCGATCTACCTAATCTGGTCAGAGGCCCCTATCTAGCGTTCCGAGCCTCCCTTTTCATTGACAAGGACCGACCAGATCGAGTCCGTGCCTAGGTGAAGGTAGTTAGGGGGCATGGTAGGTTCGACCCCATTCCAAATCTCAAAAAAAAAATATAAATAGTGCGAACATTTGACCAAAAAATACATTATACATTTAATTTATGGTAGATTCACTACAACATTTAAACCTCTAATGTATCACCTAAAAATGTTATAATATCACTGAAAAGTGTTACATTAGAGAAAATGTACCACCTTTTTACCATTACATTTGCTCATGTTGCATTTGACATATTGTAACACTTTATAGTACATAATGTAACACTTATACTTCTAGAAGGTGTTACACTAGGTCTAAAAAGTGTTACATTAGAGAAATATGTATTCCCTCTGTCCCATAAAATTCTTCCCACTTTCCTTTTTGAGCCGTCCCAAAAAATTCTTCCCACTTACCATTTTTGGACAATTTGTGTGGTTCACATTCATTTCACATTTTTCTTACACAACTACAACCACACATTTTCACTTTATTCCACTTTCTTAATATTCGTGCCAAGTCAAAGTGGGAAGAATTTTCTGGGACGGAGGGAGTAACATTTTTATAGATATGTTGCATCTTCAATGTTACGTTAGGTCTAAAAATGTAGTGGTGATTCTATGGTACCCTTAAGGTACCGTACCTTTGTCCACATGGACCAATCAGAATATGTAGTTGAATTATTTAAATCTAAATTAAAAATAATGTAATGATTTGAACCAATCAAGTGAGTGGCAAGCACGGTACCACATTTTTAAATGGGTACCGGAGTTGTCACCTTAATTTATACTGTTCATATTCAAAATATAGCTCTCGCTATGCCATTATCCATTACTAACTTCTCTCTTTCTCAAGACTCAAGATGATGAATGAAGTAGGAATCTCCCCATTTACAAACACTCCGCTGATTCCATAAATTTGGATAATTGTTCCACGTAAAAAAGTAGGGAAATTATCAATGACATCCCTCGAGGTTTCAGGTATTATCACTTAGACCCCTACACTATTAAAAATATACGTCTACCCCCTCCCTATTCTTTAATGAAAGTTTAATAACTACTCCCTCCGGTCCTAAATAAACTTCACACTTTACATTTTGGGTAGGTCCAAAATAAACTTCACACTTCTTCTCCCTTCCTTATTTGGCAAATTATCTTCATCAAAACAGTGCAAAACAGTACCAAACACTGTCAAACAGTGCCAAACAGTGTCATAACACTACAACAGTGTACTCTACAGTAAAGTCAAATTTATTTCTTTAATTTGTGTGAAGTCAAAGTGTGAAGTTTATTTAGGACCGGAGGGAGTATTAATTACGTTTAGCAAACGTATAAATTTAGTTTTAGGGAAATTATCATTGACATCCCTCGAGGTTTTAGGTATTATCACTTAGACCCCTGCACTATTAAAAATATACATTTACCCCCCTCCCTATTCTTTAATGAAAGTTTAATAACTATTAATTATGTTTAGCAAACGTATAAATTTAGTTTTATAAGTTTACTCACATGCAGATTTTATCTGATAATTAATAAATTTACATGTATTAAGAGTATTTCCACCATAAAGTACTTATTTTAAAGAAACGCGTACTTTCCAATGAAATAGTCCTTATTATTGAAAAAATTATTAGGCAGATAACTACATCTACATGGGAGTTAAATTGTAGGACTAGTAGCAGACACAATCGAAAGGTACAAACTTAAAACAATAAATCTCTATTACTTTTAAAAGTTCAAAAATATATCTGAGATGCCCAATACTATCATTGCCCAATATATCTGAGTAGCAGACACAATCAAAAATATAATCTTACGATCCTCGCTATCCTTTAATGATGGTTAAATAAGGATATTTTTACTTGGACTGTAATTCCTCCCAGACCAGACCAGACCAGATCAGACCAGACCAGACCAGACTTGGATAGTTATAAAAATACAAAGAAACCAGACCAGACCAGATCAGACCAGACCAGATCAGACCAGACCAGACCAGAACAGACCAGAACAGACCAGCAAATTACAATCCAAGTAAAAACATCCTAACTTTTAATCTATATTTAGAGAAAACTATAGAAGTAATTTCATAATTTGTCATTATGTCCGCTTTTAATACTGTAATTTTGTTCTATCACAAATCTAGTTGGGTAATTAATAAAATTGTCCATACTAAAGACCTTTTTATCAGAAGTCGAACAAAATAAAAAAATGACCAAAACTGACCTCACTTTAGGTAGTTCTTTTTATGCCTTTGAATTTGCAAAGTGAGTAAATTTACTCAATTCAAAATGATCAAAATATGCTAAATTTGTCAAAAATTGAAACAAATAAACTTAAATGAACCAAACCGACTCAAAAAGTGAAGTTTACTACTCGATTTTACCATTAAAAATTGAATGCAAGAAAATTCCGAATTTGCACTCTAGACACTCTTTGTTATCACTGGAAATGAGATCATTATAAGTATAACAATAATAACTTGTAGAGTTTTTGCCACTTTTAGTCCCTCGACTATTGTGTCAGTGACATTTTTGGTACTCGACTTTTAATTTTTCCACTTGTAGTCCTCGACTATTGTGCGAGAAACACTTTTGGTATCCGTCTTTGAAAATTTCCGTATTTAGTCCTTCGACTTTTGTAGAAGTGACACTTTTGGTCCTTCAACTATTGCTATAGAGACATTTTTAGTCCTCCACTTATTGTGTCAAAATCATAGTAGAAGGACTAAAAGTGTCGATTTGATAATACTCAAAGGACTGAATGTGGGAAACTTGAAAGTAGAGGACTAAAAGTGTCTCACGAACAATAGTCGAGGACTAAAAAAGGAAAAATTAAAAGTCGTGTACCAAAAGTGTCACTGACACAGTACTTGTAAAGTAATATTTTACAAAATATAAACATGTTTACATGTAAAATACTGGTAAAGCAATTATAGTTTAGGACGGGTTCAACACCCAAACTTGTTAGTGCTAAATAATTATCGCGGCCCATGACCTTATCTTCGGTTCTGATCTCCTAATTGGTCTAGATTCACTCCTGATAATTCTAATATTTTAACTACCTATTTTTCAACTTTTAAATGGGCTATAACTCATTTTAAAATGTTCTCGGTGCTTTCAATGAAAAAAATGAATGAGGTAAAAAATGGGCTCCAATCCCGATCCCAAAAGTGAGCCCCGAGGCGTCTTTTTCACCGATCTGATCTCGGTCCCGATCTAAATTCTTAATTGAAAAATCGGTCTTTCCCGAGACCGGGCCTTGTCCTTCCCTAAGAGCATCATTAATGGTACATTGTTAACATCCTAACACATGACCATTAATAAGTAAAATATTCATCCACCTCATGTTGAGTCACGTAGGTGGACAATTAAAATACCAAAATCATGTGCAATGGTTCATGTCAACCACAGATAGAACTCTACCCACGTAAAAATACTCCTGCAATCCAAAATACTCCAGCCGCCACTTCAAAGAATTGAGATCAAATTGAACCGTTTGATCAATAAAAATCAACAAAACTTTATGCATGGATCAAACGAGTTGTGATTTGTAAAATGTTTTTACGCAGAGGTAAAGGCTTTCCCATGGAAGTGATTTACATCCAGCCAGCCAGTGGTGAGTCCAAACAAAAGTTCACAAGACATCACCTACTTGCCATGGAGTTTCTACGAATTTGCTTTTCTATTGCAGGGTAGGCATATCGAGATCACCAGTCAATAATGGCTTAATAATTTTTACCCCTTAATACGTAACCAGAAATTAAATCATTTGAAGAACAAAAATCCACTACATTTGTCTCTGCAGAAGCTTTACTTCAAAGGGGGAAGGCGAGGAGGTCTCTTGCAGAAGCTTTACTCCGATGAGAGGGGCGAAGCGAGGAGGTCTCTGTAGAAGCTTTACTCCATATGGGACTGGGAAATTTTGCTCCATATAGGGGAAGGTATACGCGGTGAATGAATGTTTTGGCGGAAATTTATCGCAGGAGAAATTCTTGAAATTTATCCACAAATTTGGCTGCATGTCTACTCCATGTTTGCTGAGTCAGCCTGTGAAGGGCGTTGTTACTTGGAGACAGGGATGTAAACACTGTCGAAATTAAATTTGTACATATCAACATTACATAGAGAATAAAAATGGGGCGTTGGAAATGATAATTATGTCGTGATGTTAAATAAGGATTACGTAGCATGCTTTTTTAATGTCAGCACCGTCTGATTGAAGATGCTCTAATAAGAATCACACAAGTAGGTATTTTCCATACGAATTTATAATAGGTAACAATAGTCTCCTAAAAGTCCTTCACCAACATCTGTTTTAGGTATAATATAACATTCTTCGTTATTGGGCATCTTTCTCTCGTTAGAAAAGTTTCACCAAGATTTGTACAATCTCAGATATATTTTCGAACTTTTAAAAGTAATAGAGATTTATTGTTTTAAGTTCGTACCTTTCGGTTGTATCTGCTACTAGTCCTATAATTTTACTCCCATTTAGATGTAGTTATATACCTAATAAATTTTTCAAAAATAAGGACTATTTCATTGGAAAGTACGCGTTTCTGCAAAAAAGTACTTTATGGTGGAAATATTCTTAATACATGTAAATTTATTAATTATCAGATAAAATCTGCAAGTGAGTAAAATTATAAAACTAAATTTATACGTTTGCTAAACGTAATTAATAGTTATTAAACTTTCATTAAAGAATAGGGAGGGGGTAAACGTATATTTTTAATAGTGCAGGGATCTAAGTGATAAAACCTGAAACTTCGAGGGATGTCAATGATAATTTCCCTTTTTAAAAACATGCAGTAACCTCCTTATACAATTAATGATAATAATAAAGAAGCAGCGTGGAGAATGGTTTTGAAACGGAAATCAAATGGAATAAATCTTGAGAGTTGAATAACAAAATAAAACTGATCCACGTTAAGGATCCCATCAATAGCATTAAGGATAATTATTTGAATTTGAATTCAAATTCAAATTCATAATCCAATCAGCTATTCCATTTACATTGTCCGCATGAACGGCTCATTTTTATTAAAACTAAAAACCGGTTTAGTTCTAATAAACCATAATTAGAATTTTTGTCCAAACAATTAGAAAGTCTCTAGACTTGAGACATCAATTTCATCACTTATAATATGTTTGATCGGGCGCACTTACAAGTGAAAATTAAAATGTCACATCACCTTATATGATACTTGAACAATGTTCCTTATCATATAATGATTATAAATAATCATACGAGACGATTTAGCCTCTAATATGGAACAAATAAATTCTTTATTTTAATACATCACTTTACAATCATTACAACTATGGATTCTGACTTTAAATCCAAATATGTAAGTTATTCTTTGATGAACTATCAGTCTCCTCTCCATATTTAATACAATTATATCTTAAGACACAATAATGTGACCCTAAAAATAATATTTATATTATCATATTTCCAACAATCCTCCACAAATCCATAGTTGTAGACTCAACTCTAAGACATAGTGTGCTTTCAAATATGGTACCTTCCGGTTTGAACCAAATTCTAAGCTCTTACCTCAAACCCCCACAGGAACTGAGTGAACAGAGTTCTTGAACTCGAACCTTGATTGTGTTGGTGTGGGATAAAAGCAACACACTAACAGCAATGGCAACGATCTATAGGAGTGACGCTTTACGGACATGCATCCTGATCCTGTCTCAAGAATGTCATCAAGAATTAACCCTTATTCTCTTATTGCGGTCACACAATAACATTCTCATAGTTGGGCATCTCCAAGAGTGCATTGCTAACACTCTGCAATTAAGCTCGATCCCATTTAGAGTCTTAAACTCTTACTAACTTAGCAACTTCAGCATCTCTAATGCTTGTCAAGGAATAGAACTCATAAAATTATTTTTAATGAGATGCACAATTCACTCTACAGTTTGTTTTTACCACATTGAACCTACTTTACGGGATCTCCACTCAAATAGGCTGGGTCTCCACCGTAGATAAATAAGTATTGGGTTTCAGTCTCATTCCTAACCTTGATTTTATCACTTGATTTAAATCAAGTCCTTTTATTAAAGGGTATGCTGTATTATCTTTGGATCCGACAAAATCAACAACAAACACTCCTTGAGACACAAATTTCCTTATAGTTTTTAATCTAACTTGAATGTGTCTCCTAGTCTTTTGATTTTACTTGGTACTCCTAATTTTTGAAATTGTACTCATACTATCACAATGCAAACAAATAGGTGGAATTGGCTTGCTGAATATAGGTAACTCGGACATTAGTTCCATAAACCATTCAGCCATAATTCATGTAGTATCCAACGCACATAATTCAGCCTCAAAAGTAGACCAAGAAAGTACAGTTTGTTTAGCGGACTTCCAGGCAACAGCCCCACCACCAAATGTAAACACATAGCCAGTACACCCATAACTCCCGAAGTTCTTAGCTATCCAGCTTGCATCACTATATCCTTCAAGAACAGGAATATATTTACCATAATGCAAACACAAGGAAATAGTTCCTTTCAAGTATCTAAATACTCTATTTAAGGCCTCCCAATGAGTTTTGTTTGGACAACAAGTGTACCGATTCAGTTTAGACACTGAAAATGCAATATCAGGTCTAGTACAGTTAGCTAAGTAACCCAAGCTACCAATCATATGAGAATATCGTAATTGAGACACAGGAACACCACTTTCATTTTTATACAAAGCTACTAAAGGATCATAGGGTGTTTTAGCGACTCTACTATTTTTAAATCCAAATTTCTCAATTAATTTTTCAATATAATGTGACTGAGAAATAGAAATGCCTTCAGTTGATCTAGTCAACTTTAGCCTAAGAATTACTTCAGCCACCCCCATATCCTTCATTTCAAACTTAGTTTTCAAAAATGAATTAGTTTCAAAAATAATATTATCATTAGTGCCAAATAATAATATATCATCAACATATAGGCATAAAATAATGCTTATATCACCTTTACATTTATAATAAACACTTTGAACAACATCTATAAGAGTAAATCCAAACGAAAAAATTATTTTATCAAATTTTTCGTTCCATTGCTTAGGGGCTTGCTTAAGTCCATATAAAGACTTAACTAATTTACAAACTTTTCTCTCATTGCCTTTTGCCACAAATCCCTCAGGCTGATCCATATAAATTTCTTCTTCAAGGTCACCATGAAAAAAAAGTTGTCTTAACATCCATTTGATGAATTTTAAGACCATATACGGAGGCAAATGCTATGATCATTCTTATTGTGGTCATTCTTGCAACAGGAGCATATGTATCGAAAAAATCAATACCTTCTTTTTGTTTATAACCCTTAGCAACTAATCTGACCTTATATTTATCAATCGTTCCATATGATTTTAAGTTCTTTTTAAAAATCCATTTACATCCAATAGTGGTACAACCACGAGGAAGGTCAACGAGCTCCCATGTTCCATTTTGAACAATAGAGTCCATTTGATTTTTAATGGCATCCTTCAATCAAATGGCCTCAAATGTGGCCATTGCATCTCTAAAGGAAATTTGGATCACCTTCAATATTGTAAGTAATAAAATCACTTCTAAAATCCTTAGCGATCCTAGCTCATTTGCTCCTTCTCAGCTCATCTAGATCATTTGATTCAAAATCAATATGACTAGAATTACTACATTTTACCCCCACATTTGTCATCTTTTCCACTTGATCAGGAATTGAATTAAATGTGGTTTCTTGATTTTTAAAAGAAGTATTTTGGGGCACACCTGTTTTCATTGGAAAACATCTTCAAAGAAAGTAGCATCACGAAGTTCTACAATTGTATTGACACCTATGCCAGAAATTTCAGATTTAATAACCAAAAATCTCAATGCATAAGAATGTTCAACATAACCAATAAAAATAGCATCAATAGTTTTAGGCCCAAGTTTCTTTCTTTTGTGTTCAGGGACTAAAACTTTTGCAAGACAGACCCACACTTTAAAATATTTCAAACTTGGTTTTCTGCCCGTCAAGAGTTCAAATGGACACTTATCTTTATGTTTCATGGAAATTCTATTCAGAATATGACATGCAGCATTCAAGGCTTCCCCCCACATAAACTTAGGTAATCCAGAATTCTTTTTTTTTTCGTTCAGCTACTCCATTTGATTGTGGTGAATAAGGAGGTGTTTCATCATGTACTATACCATATTTTTGGCATTCTAGTACAACTAAACTAGAAGTATATTCTCCTCCCCTATCAGATCTTAACCTTTTAATTTTCTTGCGAGTTTGGTTCTCTATTTCATTTTTAAAAATTAAGAATTTTTCAAGAGCTTCATCTTTACCCTTAAGTAGATACACATAGCAATATTTAGAATAATCATCAATAAAAGTGATAAAGTATTTTTTTCGTCACGGGTAAGCACTCCATTAAACTCACAAATGTCGGTATTAATTAAATCAAGTAATTCTGAATTTCTATCAATTGAATGATAAGGTTTTCTTACTTGTTTAGTAGTAGCACATACCATACATTTCTTAGTTTTATCAATAGAGTGCTTAGGGATTAAATTTAAATTCATCATTCTTTTTACAGAATCTAAATTAACGTGACCCAAACGACAATGCCATAAACAAGAAGAATCGCAATTCTCAGATACATAATTCAATTCAAAATAATCAACCACAATCTTAAAAAGTCCATCCGACAGGTAACCCTTGCCAATAAAAGTTCCACCAAATAAAATTACAACTTTATTTAATTTAAAAGATAGCTCATAATCCTCCTTAACAAGAATGGAACCACTAACAATGTTCCTTCTAATTTTGGGAACGTGGTGCACCCCATGCAAGGACATACTTTTTCTCGAAGAAAATTTTATTGAGAGATTTATCTAAATAGGACCAGAAACGGTAGAATTTCAAAAATAGGAGTGTTATGTTTTATTTGACAAAAATAGGACTAAAAAGAGGTAATCTGACAAAACTACCCTCAATTAAAAGAGCCTAATGTTTTGTGGCGCTACTATTGCGATCCACACCAGGGACGCACAACAGTTTCCATCGCTATTGTTGTTTCTAATGGTGTTGCCACCTTCCAGCAATAGAACCATCGTCACCGTTCAATCAAACCACAACCTCCCAGCCACCGCCCTCCAGCGACACACCAACCACCGTCAATCGTTAGTGCGGGACCTCCTCCTCCAGCAAAATCACAAGTTTTGAAAACATATGACATGTTAAAATTATGATGACATTTTTGTATAAAAACATGACATTTGCATATGGAAAACATGTAATTTTCAAGCTATCCTTAAATGTCATATAAAAAATAAACATGTCATTTTTAAAAAAATGACATCTTGTGTACTGTCATGTTAAAATAATGTTGGCATTTTGGAATAGAAAGATGACATTTACAGTTATTAAAACATGTCATTTTCGAGTAAAGATAACATTCAGCTACAAAGAATGACAAGCAGGTCAAAACTGTCATCGTGAGAAATGCAATTCCATAAAAGTGGCAATATTTTTAAATGATGGCATTTTCAAATTAAAATTTCTAAAATAATATGAAATTCAAAAGAAGCACAAAACAAAGAAGAAAACAGAGGGGATGAAGAAGGAGAAGGAGAAGGAGAAAAAGAAGAAGAGGAATACCTGATTTTGCTGGAGAAATCGTTGAAGTGGTGGCTGCCAGCGTCGAGCAGGCAGCTACGATGATAGCTGGTCGAGTTGCGATTGATGGCGGTGAGTTGCGTCCATGGCTGTTGAGTCGCATTTAGGCAATCGCGGGGAGAAGTTGTAATCCCAGCTCTCACGATCGATGCATGTCAGAGAGATTGGGGAGAAGGTGATTTAGGGATTATGGGTAAAAATGTAATCTGGAGTCCCATTTAGGCAAATTAAAACTTGAAGTCCTATTTTGGAGTTTTCACCATGTTTTAGTCCCATTTAGGACAATTTCTTAATTTTATTTCTACTTTTTCACTTCCTTGCACACTTGCAACACTTGTGTTCCCCATCATCACTGTTCTTCCAACCGTAGGCTGATAAGAAACAAAGAGCGATTTATCAGCACATACATGCATATTCACTCATGTATCTATTAGCCACTCATTGGAATTATAAATACTGAAAACTTGAGCGATTTATCAGCACATACATGCATATTCGCTCATGTATCTATTAGCCACTCATTGGAATTATAAATACTGAAAACTTGAGCGTTAAAAGAAACATACCCATCAGAACAAGTTCCTCCAGTCACCATGTTGACTTGAGGTCCACCAGATTGAGTCTTGGCCTTTTTATTTGGCCATAATTCGGCCCAATGCCCCATCTGTCCACAGTTCCAGCATGGACGAGTTGCCTTTGGTTTCTTTGCAATTTTTAGTTTGGCCTTTATTGGTTTAAAAGATGATGATTGTTTATTCTTAGAAGATATAAAATATGATAATTCTTGTTGCTGAAAGCAAAGTTGCAAACGAGTATATTTCTCCTTTGTTTTGTTTTGTGCTTTAAAAGAGAAAAAGGAGTGGTTCTCCTTACACTGCTATTAGCCTTTACGTAACAAGGACTATTTTTTAAAAGGTAGATTCTATGGTACCCTTAAGTAACCATACCTTTGTCCACATGGACCAATCAGAATGATGTAGTTGAATTATTTAAATCTAAGTTAAAAATGATGTAATGATTTGAACCAATCAAGTGATTGATAGGTACGATATCCCATTTTTTAAATGGGTATCGGAGTTGTCACCTTTTTAAAAACATGTCCTAACCTCCTTATACAATTAATGATAATAATAAAGAAGCAGCGTGGAGAATGGTTTTGAAATGGAAATGAAATACAATAAATCTTGAGAGTTGAATGCCAAAATAAAACTGATCCACATTAAGGATCCCATCAATAGCATTAAAGATAATTATTTGAATTCAAATTCTTAATCCAATCAGCTATTCCATTTACATTGTACGCATGGACGACTCGTTTTTATTAAAAATAAAAACCGGTTTAGTTCTAATAAACCATAATTAGAATTTTTGTCCAAACAATTAGAAAGTCTCTAGACTTGAGACATCAATTTCATCACTTATAATAGGAAAGGGTCAAATAGGTACATGAACTAACTTAAAGTGTTCAATTAGCCCCTTATATAGGAGGTTCTGCCCGACCGTCGCTAATTGGGGAGGTTCCCGGTAAAACGTTTTGATGAAATTTTTTGAGCATCTTCTTCATTAAGTCTAGTTTACCCATATCAAATTTCAGGTAAAAATTAAATCTGGAAGACAATCAAATGATTTTCCGAAATGTACTGCGCTGTTTAACTGCGCAGTTATCTTCAAAAAATCATTTGACAACCTTCCTGGTTGAATTTTTATCTGAAATTTGGTATGAGTAAACTAGACTTAATGAAGAAGATGCTCAAAAATATTCATCAAAAAATTCCTGCGAGAACTTCTCCAATTGGCGACGGACGGGTAGAACCTCCTATACAAGGGGCTAATTGAACATTTTAAGTTAATTCATGTACCTATTTGACATTTTAGCCATTATAATATGTCTGATCGGGCGCACTTACAAGTGAAACTTAAAATGTCACATCACTTTATATGATACTTGAACAATGTTCCTTATCATATAATGATTATAAATAATCATACGAGACGATTTAGCCTCTAATATGGAACAAATAAATTCTTTGTTTTAATAAATCACTTTATAATCTTTACAACTATGGATTCTGACTTTAAATCCAAATATTTAAGTTATTCTTTGATGTATTATCAGCCTCCTCTACATATTTAATACAATTATATCTTAGGACACGATAATGTGACCCTAAAAATAATATTTATACTATCATATTTGCAACAAGGTGTAAAAGTGTACACCAAACATTTCTAAAGAATATAATTGAAATCACGAATCACCATCCAAGGTAAATTGCTTCTTCATGTAGCAAAGACCAAGCAAGCAGGTCAGACTAGGCCGGTGTAAACGCCGCTGGAAAAATAACGCTAAGAAAAAAAAAATATTCTTCTAATATTGGTGAACACGAATCAAGTAGCTAAAACAAAATTCCCTCTCGTCTAGGAGCTTCGTTTCAATTTCAATATTACTCGCCTGGTCTACCTAGATCGATAATTCATACCTGGATCGAATAATTCTAAATTTCTAATACCTTGAAGCGGCCAAAGACATCCATCCATGATCCATAGATTTGTAGTTGTAATGTTTAATATGGTAATAGCTTAATTAATGAACGAAAAAATGATGTTTAAAATTAGTGGTGCATAATCTAAATGATGAGTTTTTTTTATCATCAAAACTGAAAACTATATTAAATCAACAAATCATTAGTCAAGTGGCTTACAATACAATGATGAATATAATCATAATTAATCCTCCGATCTGATCTGAGAGAACAACATGTGTCCTTGCCAAAGCATGAGCCGCACGATTCGCAGACCGTCTACGCAAAGAGACAAAAATTTACTCTTTGTTTCAAGAAGTTTCCTAATATCATCAAGGATAAGACGTAGCTGATAAGAGGATCCCTCTCCTTTTTTAATTCCTTGCACAACTGATAATACATATTATTCAATCTCCACGACTCCACCTGTTGCCAGCCCATCTCCATTGCTGTCGATAACGCATCACCCCCATAGCTTCTGTTTCTGCCACCGTCCAGCCGACCATTTATCTCCATTGTATCTTAGAATTACAACTAATGATTTGCAGACCGTCTACGCAAAGAGACAAAAATTTACTCTTTGTTTCAAGAAGTTTCCTAATATCATCAAGGATAAGACGTAGCTGATAAGAGGATCCCTCTCCTTTTTTAATTCCTTGCACAACTGATAATACATATTATTCAATCTCCACGACTCCACCTGTTGCCAGCCCATCTCCATTGCTGTCGATAACGCATCACCCCCATAGCTTCTGTTTCTGCCACCGTCCAGCCGACCATTTATCTCCATTGTATCTTAGAATTACAACTATCTACATTTATTTAAAATGGTTAATAAATTAGAACATCATGATGTCGGCCAGATTCCAATTTCCAGCAGCGAGGGCCAAAGGGATAGCTTCTGGTCGACCAATTCATTTTTGGTTCATCGTGTTTCAAACTATCAGCCGTTTGAGGCGAGCGCCGCGGTCTCTCCCTAGCAGGTCTTGGGTTTAGTTTTTCCTTAGCAGATCTAAGGTTTGGTTCTTCCGACCGGTGAATCCCCTTCACTTGTGTCCAGCGCTGGGATTGGATTTGAGGCAGATTGACAAGAATCCTTGCCCAAGCTTGACGACATCGAAGCCAGAGTTCGGCAATCGATTTCTTCGTGAGGAGGGTAGCAAGGCCATTGCAGCGATGAAGATGACCGCTAGCGGTGGATCTGCTACGAGCGCGGGATGAGGAGAGGTGCACGGATTTTGAGCAGACCAGATGACGATTGAGAATGGAGGATCGATTAGAGTGGTACCAAGGATACGGCCTCCTCCTGAACCGCCGCCATGAGTTGTACGAGGTGCTAGAGTCCGTGAAAGTTTTCCTATTAGTTATTTTTATTCTGTCATTTTGCTTCTTGTTATCGTCTATGTTGTTATGTCATTGAGTATGTTTGGATCTATGGGAACATGGATGACTGTGTCAAGCCTGCTACTCGTTGTTGTTGGATACACCGCTCTTTCAGGGGTGACCGTCTCTAAATCTTATCATAGAGTTTGCAGTCGTAGTTGTTGGATTTTAGTTGGTGTCAGTTTTGTTTTTCCTTTGATTGATGTAATGATCCTGAAACTTATGATATGAAAAAAGGCTAGTTGACGATCAAAACAAAAATTAGAACATCATAGAAAAATCTCAAAACAGTTTTAATGATTCGAGTTAGCATACAATTTAAATACAATTAAATTCCAATTGTGATATACTTTAGTTTGTTAGTACTAAAGTAAGTGTAGCATGCAATTTTTTTTTTTGTGAATTGTGATGTTAAATCGGAATTATGAGAATCCGATTAACATGTGCTCCGAATGTTGTACAAAATTATTACTCCCTCCATCCCAAAATGAACTTCATAGTCACTATTCACATGGTCAACTTAAATTAATCTTAATCTTATGTTTTATATATCAATTTTTTATCAAATTTATATTTTTTTATCAGCCTTTGTAGCAGTTTTAATGTAGTTTCTCAATATGTAAATTTTATTTACTAAAAGTAATTTGAGTATGAATAAAGATCGAGTTGCTTTATCGTCGGTCAAGCATCGTAATCCGAAATGAGAAATTCATTTTGGGCGGAGGTAGTAATATTTAATCTATTTGATGAATACTTAATACTCCGTAATTAATAATTTTTCAGTATCAATATTAGTGTTTTAACATATAATTAAAATGTAGTGCTTATGACTTATGGGTAAATATGCAAATATCAAATTTAAATGATTGAACTTAATTATAACGACTTAATTACACATTAATTTAAATTTACAATACTCTATTTTGTTAGAGAGTGATTTTAAGGGTATTTTCATTAATGAATTTATTTGGGGATCATCTTGATGAGACTTGAAAGATCTGTTTAGAGATCATGGTTGAAGACATGAGATTATTTTTAAATATTATTTAGAAAAAATTCTGGTATCAATTACCACTTCCTAGATTTTTCAAAATCATTCTCAACTTTCAATAAAACATCTAATGTGGCGATGTCTTTTAATTTGCAATGATTTAAATACCCCATTGGAAGAAATATCAAAAGAGAAAATTGTCCGACATAGGACTAAAACTCAACCTTTTTCTCAAAATAAGACCACATACATGTTTTTCTCTAAATAGGACTAATCTTACCTTTTTTACCCCTAATTCTATTTAATTAATTAATTGATCTAAATAATTGCCCCCCCTAGTTTACTTGCACAACCAAGGCAGTCCGTCGGTGGCGGGGCAGTCCGGTGGTGGCGGCAGTACGGCGGCAGTGGTGGCGGCAGCTCGGCGGCAGTGGCGGCGGATTCCGGGATTATTAAATTGACCTAAATAATTGCCCCTCTAGTTTTCTTGCACAACCAAGGCAGTCCGTCGGTGACGGGGGCAGTACGGTGGCGGCGGCGGTGGCGGCAGCATAGCGGCAGTGGCGGCGGTTTCTGGTGGCGGCAAGAAAATGACAGACATTAAATAGACAATAAATAGATAATAAGTAGACAATAAATAAACAATAAATTCTGATAAACACCATTGCGGCGGCGGAGAACTCCGGCGGCGGCGGCGGCAGAATCTGGCAGTCTGCCAGATATTTTTTGGAATTTTCCGGCGGCAGCGGCGGTGGTGGCCGGTGGTGGTGGCCGGAGGTGTGGCGGCAGGTGGTGGTGGCCAGAGATCTTGCGGCAGGCGGCTGGCCGGAGGTCCAGGGGCAACAGTCTAGAGGCAGCAGTGGGGGTATTTTGGTCCAATCACACATAAAAAGTTCTATTTAAGAATGTTTAAACTAATTGGTCCTATTTTGAAAAAAAGTCATGTTTTGATACTATTAAGGTAAATCTCTCGTATAAAAAAAGATCCATAATAAATCGAGCAAATAGAAATCATGGTTGGAGTGAGAGAGTGAGTTGATAAACTTTGATATTAGTTTAGATTTTTTATGTGCTAATGACATGACAATTATAAAAGATATAAAAATCATATATTTGAAGAGTATAAATGGAGATGCTCTAACAAAATACATAATACCACTATTGTGGCTTACCACCACATAATAATTTAATAGGGTCAATATGGCTCCATAAAGGAGTCATATGTGTCTCTTTAAATTTTTTACTTTGTTAGTATTAAAGTAGATGTATTATAAACTAGAAAAATATCACTAATTTTACTATTGAAAAAATGATAAATAAAAATGTGATTTGATAGTATGTAGTGAATATGATTGTGTTCATACTACGTCACTCTTATACCATGACTTTTTTATTAGTAATATTTTTGGAAAAATCTCTTATAACTAATTAAAAAATGTTTATATATAGTAAGACGGATGGATGGATAAGTTTAAATTGGCTAGGTCAAAGTTGGACTAATATGATGAAGAGCGTATACTGTACACCTAGTTGCACGGTACTCATCGTACAACCGCGTATTTTATGTTATGTTTAATTAGTATAACGTTCAAATGAAATGAGTATTAGAATTACATCAGTATATTGTTACCACATCTGAGTATTAGAAGTATGCAATTGAGTATCATGATCTACACGTAATATATATGCTACAAATCAACTTATTAATTTAACTATATTATCAGTATACTATCATCAAGATATTTATTGTACTATTTTTATAGTTTAATACCAATATTCATTTCTTTTAAACGGTATATTCATTTCTTTTACATAGAATTCCTGTAATACCGCGTTCACGATACAACCGATTGTACCATATAATTTGCCATGGACCCGTATGGTGTAATGGACTTACACATGAGCTAGACTGAGCCAGGCTATATTTTTCTATAGATGGAGTCATGCCTAATGTCTATTGATCGACCCATTAGTTCGTGCGTCAAATATAAACCCAAAGTCCAAAACTATTCTCTCAAATAAAAATAACATTTTTTCGTGGCATCCACTACTAAAAAACAAGCTTACAGTGACACTCTTATAGTGACACTTTCTGATATAATGACGTTAATGATATAAGAGTGTCTCTATTTTCTAACAAAAATATATTAGCATCAAATAGTGACGCTCTTTACGATTCTAATTTTTACGGAGTAGTTGAACTATTGGGCCCTGCGGTTTCTAACATTTCTAAACTTAGTTTTTTCCCTCCCATCAATTAAGTCTCTCTAGGGATGAACCCTAGCTCTTCTTCACGAGCTCAATCCATGGCCGTCCGGCCGCTTGACACACTGACACTGTCTCCTCCTAGCCCTTCTTATTCATCCAATTGAGCGATTGTAGCCCATTGAACCTAACCTTAGTCCCCTTTTACATTTTCGAGCAAGGATCTTCTCCACGTTCGAGCGATTCTCATCGTGAACTGTTCGGGCTACAGATGAAGCAGAGGAATGGTAGTAGGAATTGAAACTCCCTTAATGAAGCGGTTCTAAGGGAAACAACATTTTCAACGAGATTCTGCTTCGGTCATGTCTCTTATCTTCTACGTAAAACTTCTTCACACCAAATCTGTTAGTGCAACGAATCTGGTAAAGGTATGAAGACGACGAGAGTGCGAAGCTGCTCCTGTGAGGTCAAATCTTGCGACGGGATAGGTGTTGAGATGGGTTCCTCTCGACCTCACTCCAGCCCTAGCTAACTGACGGACTGATCGAGTCGGTAACTCCTCGCCTTCTCCTTAGGGTTAGGGTTCCTATCAATGAATGAAGGATCTAGCCGGTATTTTTTTGTTCTTTGTCCGACACCTCTATCTACTGGAGTAACTCCAGTAATTTATTTTTAATTCTTAATTTTTTTATCTAAAAGCTTTGATATGCTTTGTTATACTTTTTATGCCATAAAAATGTCAGGAGTATTAACAAGTATTGTGAGGCAGCAATATTAGATTTTGATATGTTTTAGCTACTTGAAAGACATGATGTAGTGGTTGTCTATAAGTGTATATCACTCATCAATTTGATTGCCTTTCAATTCAATGTTTAGATTAAAAGAGTTCATTCTTTGCGGCTGCATTCAATTGTGGAACTAGTTAATTACTATAACCATGTACTTGTATCTGCAACTTTATGCCCCTCACTAATAACCATTGCAGGAGTGCATGAGGCATTACTTTCTTTAAGAAAATACAGACTAACTTAAATTGCAAGTGCCTGTCTTTATGGCTTTTCAGGCTAGCGATGCTGGAAAAATCGAGAGAAATCAAATCTCTGACCCCGATGATGCCGCACAGGAGAATTTTCACATTGCTAATGCTTCATGCGCAAGGCCAGAAGCTTTTAAGGATGTGAACCTCTTCTTTGGAAAACATGGCGTCACTCTTTCAGGTATTCGGCGATTAGGGCAGAAGGTAGGGGACCAGGGTCCTCGTTGCTGCGCTCCTATAGAAACCAGACTAGAATCTATACCGGTAAAAAGAGCTACTGAGTTTGATTCCAAACATTATATTCATTTTTCTTAAAATGAAGTGTGTACTCTCAAAATGAGTGCGCATAAAAATAGAATCTTACTTTTTCATTCCAACCTTTCCTATTCGTCCCACAAGTTTTTTCAGTCATGCATTTTAATTGTTTGGTAACCTATATTGAGATGGCATGCTGTTAGTGTTTCCAACAGCAGATAGGCTTCGAAATATGATAGAGCATCGAGTATTAGTTCATTTACAGTAATGATGATGTTATTGTAATTTAAACTTATATGTTTTGTCAATTAAGTGTGTAATTCAAACTTTTGATTTCAGGTTTTATGTTACAGAATGAAAACTTGTTCCAATTCTTGTCCTCGATAGAGGATAATGAATGAATGTTACAAAGTAATTTGGCCCAAATGTCGCATGACTCTGATGAGGGACCTCAAAGAAATACTAAATTCTTTTTCTTGTGATAACATCTCTGGTTGACGTTTTATTTAAGCACACATGTTTATCATACTTCATTTGTGTAGGATGCCAGCGACATAATGGATATTGAAGAAGTTGAATCAAATCTACATGCCTTGAAGCAGTTATATGGACGGTTAGAAAATCCAGCCTTCTAAGCACTCTTGATGCAGAATATGAAAAAAATCCATTTGAGGTTTGACTTTTGTTATTTGATCTCCATTCTCCCTGTTTTGTATTTTCTTTTTGTATGTATCTTATTTTTTTGCAGGGTGCATCTTCTGTACCTAAAAGGGCAGTCAAAGCATCGGATTCCGGATCAATTCTTCATAAGCTTAGGAAGATAGTCTGTCACTCGAAGATATTAGTGAAAAGATTACCTTTGCTTTGCTCAAAGGCTTAGAAAGTTCTGATGGGAAGGTAGTCTATATCTCAAGCTTATGTAGAATTGATTTGGAAACATTAGTTTAATCTCTTTAGTCCTTTTTAAAAAGAGTAAATAGATTTAGCTTTTAATCTCTCATGTGTTTAATATACACATATGTCTCATGCATTCAATTTTCCTGCGTTTACACATTGTGACGGCAGAGCACATGGGAAATCTAGGATGGTGTAATGAAATGCAAAGTTGATAGAGACGCAACATGGTGAAGACTTATAATGATGTTTCCGGTTGGAAAAAGGCAGAGAGGCGAACACATATCAATTATAGACATTGTCTTGTGGTCTTGCCTAGGAGCAAAAGCAGGCCATACCAATTGCTGATCGAAACCCAAAGCAGTTCCCATAAACTAGGATCGTATGATCTGTCCCTTGTGGCAGTTCCACCACGGTGGTGAGTGCTTTGGTTGTTTGGTTGAGATAAATTTATACTCTGTTAAGAAGGTATAAAGTCATTATTGTCAGTTTTATTGTCGGATGTACTTTATCATTAAGAACATGAATGCTATTGAATTGAAAGGTCTGAAATCATATCTCACTTGATAATTTTACTCTTGGAATTTACTTGGTTTCATTTTCTCTCAATTGGCAGATGAACTTCAAACAGAACTTGTGATATGATGTGATTAACTTGGCGCTGTTCTGATCAATGGCGGAGTCACAATATACCAGTTCTCAAAGCTCTACAGAGTACAACACACATGGGAAACATTTAAAGAATACACGAAGTGCGATTCTAAGCCAATGGTGATACAAAAGAGTAAAACATCCTATCTTGTATGATTGTATCATGTTATATACTCAATGCCAAGACACATATGAATAGTTTTTACAATTATATCATTAATCGAGTGTATCGGTCATTTTTCAGTGTTGATGAATGATGCTGCTATGAAGATTTGATGATGTAAAGGCGATGTGTACTTACGAAGTGGTGTAGGACGTGTAGGCAGCTCACTTTTTGGGACTAAATTGTGTAGGTGCTTAGAATGCAAACTTTAACAACAATATAGACTTGAGTTTGAATTGAATATTCTACTTTAAGCATTCTATTTATGGTTTGAGATTTATTAATTTTGTTATTGTTTATGGGTTCATTGAATATTGAATTGGAATTTCTAAAATATAATTGATTTGGAATTTCAAAATTATAATTGTTTTGGAATGCTGAAACAATACAAAACAAAGTGATACCAAAGTATCACTAAATTATCATTTTGCTTGGATGAAAAACAAAATTATGTGATACCATAGTGTCATTAGCATATGTGATGTAAAAGTGTCGCCGAACGGTTGTAACGCATATGTATTACTATTTGGTGATACTATAGTGTCATAATTTAGTGACTTTTTTAGTGACACTTTTTAGTGTCACTAGCCCCCACCTTCAGCGACATTTTTTTAGTGTCACAGAAGTCTGTTAGTGACACTAATTTGGTGTCACTGTAAGGCATTTTTCTAGTAGTGATCCACCTAAAAAATATAAACCTTTTTTTTGAGAAATTACCCGAAATAGGACTAAACCAGTTTGAAAATTCCAAAATAGGACTCACATGTTTTTATTCCCAAAATAGGACTAATTACTGCCATGTTTTGACAGCACCAGACTTCAAACATGGCAGTATTTTCTAAACATGGCAGTAATTAGTCTTATTTTTGGGAATAAAAATCATGACAGTCGTGTTTTGAAATTTGTGAACTGTTTTAGTCCTATTTCAGGAACTTTTCCTTTTTTGTTTAACACCGGGTAAAAAGTGACATTTTTTCTATAATATTATCAAAATAAAATATTTGAATAAAAGTTTGATTAAAATTAGGGAAAAGGGCCAAAATGGACACTGAGGTTTTTAATGAAGAGCGTATTGGACATTAAGGTTTTTTTGAGATCAAATAAACATCAAATTAAACTTTTCAGACCTCATCGCCCACCCCCTAACATTTCCCGTTAACATCTTCTCTTCCCCGTTATCACCCTGCGATTAGACCTAATTGATATATACCTAATAAATACAATCTGAGACAGATTATGAAGAAGAAAGCAGTGATGTCGGCTAGTCCTTCAGCATCGAGGTCGTCTGAGGCACGGAAATCTGAGTCCGGTGATTCAGTGAAGCTTCGAAGCATCTATGAGCGACCGTATTCTGGGCATTCTAGGTTTTGCAGATGCATGAATGCAAATGGAACTCGCGTCAAGGCGCCACTTTGGACTTCATGGACTGACAAGAATCCAGGGAGAAGATTTCATGGATGTCCTAATTATGAGATATGCTTTTAATTGTTCTTTTCACATATGAGAACTGGAGAAGATCATGAATATGTATAATTTATTTATATTCATATTGATATTCATACTCTTGTGTATACTCAGAAGGATGGATGTGGCTTCTTTGAATGGCATGATGAGCCATTAACGGACAGAGCAAGGCATGTTATCAATGAGCTGAAACGGGAGAATAGGAGGCTCCAATCTGCAATGTTTGAATTGGAATGTGATAGTGTTGCTCAAAAGTTGGAGAGTGAACTTGAAGAAGTCAACAGTATGAATGATGCAGCCCATCTGGAATTGGAAAGCAAAACTAAAATGAAGAATAATTATGTTATTGTAGTGTTGTTATGTGTCCTTATTGTAGTATTATGTGTGTTAGTATGTTAGTTTCAGTTTCTTGTAAAATGGTTTGGTTATGACCTTGTAAACAGTTTGAAAAAATGTTGCTGTAAACAGTGTTGACCTTGTAACACTTTGGTTATTGTAGTGTTGTTATGGTCTGGTTGAATAAACAACATATATAAACAAAAAAAGATGTTATATCATAACTTCACATCATTAGGGATCATAATACTGATTGTTAATTAGGTTACAAAATACAAAAAAAGCATTATAAGCCCTAATTTAGCACCCCATAATTGCAGTCAGTTCCTTAGATTGCCAGAAGTACTAAAACTTCATACAAAACATCTAAACTTCCAGTGAGTCTTCAAACGACTACATTGCCAAAAAGCTAATAAGCTAATAAATACAAAGTGCCCAAAAGTGTTCTAATGAAACATATGAGTCTTCATTCATCCATATTTGCATCCAAAAGTGTTCTAATGAAACATAAGAGTCTTCATTCATCACTTTGGAATGGAACCCGACCTCCTGATCTGCATCTTCTATAACAACTGCTTAGAGCTGATTGCTGCATTCCCATTCCATTGCAAACCAGGTGGTTAAAAAGGTAGGTTTGTTGGATTATGCACCTCTGTACCATCACCCTTGAAAGGTATTGTTCTATATGTTGGGACATCCAACTGCTTCTCAGCCCGGACAGCTCCTCTTATATCTTTTTCATTTGGGATTGCAAATCTGACTGTAACATCAGGGTCATGTGGCATTTCAGGCTGGAAATCTGAAACTATTTCCTCACTGCTCATCCCAGGCTACAAGCATAAACAAGTACATGAAGGTAAAATTAGAAATAAGAAAACTTATTTCAATACATCAACAAACTAAACCACTTACATAACACTGGAAACCTATTGATACTCACATTTAAAGTCTTCTCCCCAGTGTTCACATCCACATGGCACCCAAAGCCTGTTACAGATTGTTTACTTATCTTCCTTCCTATTCTTCTACATGTCACTTTAGACTTACCAGTACTCCTTTTAGCATTAGTGTGTGGATTTGTTGGTGGAGTTGATTCTGTATTGGCAGACTCATCACCCACCCCACCATCATTCTCATCACCAATGTCATGGTTACCAATTTCAGAAAATGAACCTTCTATCAGGGGAATCAAAATGAGTTCGTCCAGTTGATGGTCAGCATATAGCTCTATAGTATCAATCCAAGAAAATCTCCTTATACGATTTAACACTTTCCTTATAGTGTCATCATCCTGAACTAAGAAAAGTCCATTGTCCAAATCCTTTCCAGGTTCTAAAACATATATATTTTTCAGTGTTTTAAACCCCAAGTCATCCTTGTATTTTCTTGAAATGTCATGATAACACATATAATCCGGGTCAAACCCATAAACTGTATCAGCATCCCCATTCACATACTGTAACTTTGGTTTCATAACCCACCTCCCGCTATGGTTAAATCTGAGATTAACCAACCCATTCATTGTAACAAACTAAAACAACACTCAAAGATTACCTCAGATTAGTCGTACGTATTGTAACCTTGGTCGTGCAGTTGAACACCTTCTAATCTTCTCAACTCACTCGCACAATCTCACACTTATTAGCCATGGAAGTGAGTTAGGGTTAGAAATTTCAATTAGGGAGATTGTAATCGCAGGGTGATAACGGGGAAGAGAAGATGTTAACGGGAAATGTTAGGGGGTGGGCGATGAGGTCTGAAAAGTTTAATTTGATGTTTATTTGATCTCAAAAAAACCTTAATGTCCAATACGCTCTTCATTAAAAACCTTATTTGTCCATTTTGGCCCTTTTCCCTTAAAATTACTATAGTTCGCGTGTTCGCCTGCCGAGGACGATGAACGATGTGGATGCGATTGTTCCGCCTCAGCCCATTTATGGAGTTAACTTCGACTCTCAAGTACTCGGGTATTTTCAACAAACCCCCTATCATTTTCACACTAATTTCTGAATCAGTTTGGGTTTCGAATTGACTGTAACCATGGTCTATCGTGATCTGCAACGAGGTACGGATGGAGACCAATTCAGCGTGGAGAGCGTTGCAAGTTAGAGTGCGAAATGATGTGGCCAGTACCAGATTTCCAGAGCCATCGCGTAGGATTCCTCCACCTGTCGCCTTTTTGCCGGTGAATGATGCATCTGTATTGAGGGTGAGGTCTTTTGTTTCTTCTGTGTGCCACCTGATTTGTTGTTTGTGTAGTGTTTTTTGTGATTTAATGTATGGCACTAAGCCATCCAAGTGGAGTTCTGTATCAAATTGAAAACCTTTTTTGTGAGCGTTGCCATAAATCCAGTCTCTGGTGTAGGATTTCATTGATGTGATTGTGTTGTTTCTTGAGAATGTTTTGTTGTCCCAGACGCTTGCGTTGAATGAATTCCAAACATTCCATAATATTATGCCTGGCATTGCTTGACGAATGACCTGTTGAATTGTAGGGCTTTTACTTCCTAGCCACCATAGGATCATATTCTATCTTAGGTCCTCATTGTCAGTGAACCGTACCTGCAAAATAGAAGAAAAATAGACCCAAATAGGTCGTATTAGCGGGCAGTTGAATAGGCAATGGTTCATGTTCTCTTGATGCTTGAGGCAGAAGGGACATCTTGTTGCTAGGCTTATATTGAATCTGTAGAGGTTTTCTGGGAAGGGTAGTAGGTGGTTTGTCACCTTCCAAAGGAAGATTTTGAGCTTGAGGGGGAGACGGGAGGTCCAGATGTGTGAAGAACAGAATGTAATGGGGTAGTGGTTTCGTGAAATATTTTATGCACTTGATATAGAGAAATTTTTGTCTTTTTTGGCAGCCAAAGAGGGACACCATCTCTGATTTGAATCTGGTCACAGTGTTTGGAATCAATATTACACAGCAGTTTCCGAATGGTTGAGTCCTTCGGTTTAGAAACCATCTGATTAGATCTTAAGTATGTAGTTTTCATATACCTAGCCCAGGTAGAGTTGCCATTTATGTATTGCCACCACATTTTGAGGTGCTGAGCCTCCTGTATATGCTTGAAATATTTGATATTCAAATCCCCTTCTTCCCCGGGTCTGCATAAAGATTCCCATTTTTTCCAATGGTAGCGATTCTTGTTGTTACTTGATCCCCAGAAAAATTTAGCCATTATTCGGTTAAGAATTTGAATGACTTTAACTGGGAATTTCGTAATAGCCAGATGGTGCAACGAAATAGTAGACAAAACGTGTTTGATTAAGATCAATCTTCCACTTTGATTAAGTTGCTTTTTGTTCCAGGTGTGCAGCCTAGCTTCAAAATTGCTGATGATTTTGGAGCAGTGTTCAATCCGGGTGATCCCTTGATGGAGGCTGACCCCTAGGTAAGTAATTGGAAGATTACAAACGGTCATCGTGGACAGGTGTTGTAGTTCCCTTTTTCTGCCCAGTGTTGTCCTTTTGCTCACTATAATGTTACATTTGTCCAGATTAACTTGCTATCCCGTAGCTTTGGAGAACGTGTCCAGGAAAGAGAGTAGCTTTTTTATGGAAGTAGAGGAGCCGTTCAGGAAAAGCAGTAGGTCGTCCGCGTAACCATGTTCAGCAACCGGGTTTGGATATCCACCTATTAGATAGGGTTTAATTTCCTGGTTTTGTAATAATTTTTGTAAACCTCGATTAAAGCTCTCAATAGCTATTAGGAAAAGGTAAGGAGATACGGGTCTCTCTGTTTGACCCCCCTCTGTGGTTTTAAAAAACCGTAGGGTTGACCATTGATGAGAATAGAGATACGATTAGACTCCAGGTTGGACAAGATGAGCCGGATGAACCTCTTGTCGAATCCCAATTTGGAAAGGACCCCCGCCAAAAAGGGCCAAGAAACACGGTCAAAAGCTTGGGCGAGGTCCAGCTTGATACCTATATTTCCGCCTCTGACCGTGTAGTCAAGATGGTGGAAAATTTCTTTGGCTAAGAGGATGTGCTGGTGCATGTCCTCCCCCTCCATAAAACCTATTTGCTCCTTTGAAATGATTTTCGGTAGGAGGGGTTTCAGCCTGTTAGCCAAGAGCTTAGTGCAGATCTTATTCATGAAATTCGATAAGCTAATAGGCCTGAAATGTGTGAAAACAGTGGGGTTTTCTTTTTTTGGGATTAGTGTGATGAGGGAGGAGTTTAGGGCCTGTGGCATAGGAAAACCCAGAAAGAATTCCTGCACACCCGAGATAACATCAGCTTGAAATATCTCCCAACAAATTCTAAAGAATTTACCGTTAAAACCGTCTGGGCCGGGGCAGCTGTATTGGCTCAGGGACCAAATTGATTCCTTTATCTCTTCCTTGAGAGGTAAGGTGAGCAGTGAAGAGTTCTCCTCGGGGGAAATTTTTGGGGTGAATAGATCTAGTAGCGGTCTAGGATCACTGCCTGTAGACGCAATGTATAGTGCTTGAAAATGGATAATGGCCACCTTTGCAATTCCCTGATGGTCTTGGAACAAGTTTCCATGTCCATCTTCGATTGAAAAAATCTTTTGGGCATTTCTTTTTTGACGCACGAAGTTGTGGTAAAATTTCGTGTTGGCTTCTCCTTCCGCTAACCATTTTCTTTTTGCTCTTTGTTTCCAAAACAAGTGTTCCTGTTTGTGTCTGAGTAAAAGTTCTGCTTGGGTCCTTGACCATTCAGATCTAGTGGAGTCTGTTGGGTTAGTGGTATATGCCTCTTCTGCCAATTGGGTCGAATCCTCAGCCTTAATAACCTCACCAAAAACGTCCCCAAAAACAGTTTTGTTCCACTGCTTTAAAGCCTGTTTAGTTGCATGCAGTTTGTCATAGAGTTGACGCATTCCCCCTCCGCTGCGGATCGAGTTCCATGTCTTTGAGACGATTTCGTAGAAGGTATGGTGGGTGCAAGGTTGTCAAAGGCGTAAGGCGCACCTGAAGCGCTAAGAGTCTTCCAGCGCTTGAGGCGCAAAGCGCAAAAAAGCGCTCGCCTGACTCGGGTGAAGCGCATTACTTATATAAAGTCACATATACTATTCTATAAATACCAAATATGATGTATGTAATAACATCATATTGAACCAAATGCATCAAAAAAGCTAGGATTCACCAAAATAAAGTCATGATTCACAAAAACAGAAGTCTTAATTTAGAATTCATGGCTTTAATACTAAAAGTAAAACTAAAAGACATTGAAATCCGAGCCTATGTCCCCTCGTTAAACTTGTGAAGGACTATTCGTCATTAAAAGAGGAGTCCGTTTCTTCTCCATTATCTGATTTGTATTCCCCAACATCCTCTTCAATTTCTCCCTCACTTTCCTCATCCACAAGCCTACCAGTAGTACTTGAACTCGCATTTCTGGAGTGCTTTCTAGTATATCTTATTGGTTCTTCTGCTCCCGTTGCCCTACTCACAGCACCCCACGTCAAGCCATCACCTTCATCATCACTGAAAACCGAGTCATCTGCTGCACTTGCATTCACATTTCCAGCCAACCACTCATTGCAATCATCAATGTTATCTAAAGCAATCGGATCTGTGATATCTTTAAAGTCAAAGCGAGCTTTTAAAGTTGCATTGTACTTCACAAATACTAAGTCATTTAGCTTCTTCATTCCTAGCCTGTTCCTTCTCTTTGTGTGAATCTAGAACATAAAGAAATATACATTACTTGTTTTAAATGTTTAATATTTGATTCCTAGAAGTTGTCAATTCAAAACTTACTTGTTCAAACACGCTCCAATTGCGTTCGCAGCCTGAAGAGCTACAAGTTAGGTTAAAAACTCTCATTGCCAGCTTTTGTAAGCTTGGAGTTGTGCTTCCATACAAGCGCCACCATTCAACTGCATTTTTTATTTTTCACGTGCAAAAAGAAAACATTAACATACTGTAGAGTGTAGAATTAGAGATGTTGTATACTGCCTACTGCATAAAGCCTATTGTATACTGCCTATATTATATGGCTACTACTGACATACTGCCAATATATCTACATACTGAAACTATAGATATATTACTTTATGGCTACAGACAGTACCTACTGCCTACTGGCAGTAATATGTATTGTGCATACATTACCTGGTTACTGCCTATATTATGAAGAAACTATAGATATATTACTTTATGGCTACTGACAATACCTGGTGATTTAGTCTTTCTTGTCAAAATTGCCAAATTGATTCCAAAAAGGCCTTCAGCTCTTGTATACTTGGACAACTCATCAATAATCTCTAGTTGCTCGTTTTGTTGTGGAACTAACTTTGCGATACAAGCATAGAGTCCATTTGTGATCTCATTATTAAATTCAACTTGAGGATCATCATAGAAACATGCTGGATTGAGATAATGACCAGCCGCATGTAGTGGCGGATGATGGAGCTGATCTTCCCATCTTCTATCAATGATTTCGAAAGTAGCTTTATAGTTCTCTTCTTTTCCATTGAAAGCCATTATTATAGCTTCTTTGGCTCTATCCATCGCTTCATACAAGTATCCCATTGCCGGCTTCTTCTCATTGTCTACGAGTCGAAGAACTTTCACAAGAGGACCCATAAGTTTGAGTATGTAATATGCATTATCCCAAAAGGTAGGCATTAGCATAATGTTTTCAACTTGTTTCCCACATATCTCTTTAGCCCACTTGCTGGAATTCCAGTCACTCTTAGAGAACAAAGCCCGAAGATTCATTTTTTGCTTATAGATGCTCTTTAAAGTTAGGTAGCATGTGCAGAATCTTGTCTTCCCCGGTCTTATTAGATTTGTCTGCCCCGTATACCTCCTCATTAAATTCAATAATCCCGTTCGATTATAAATAAAGTTAGTCATACTCATAGCCCGTTTCAAGGTGTTTGAAACCAAAGGCAGCTTCCCAATGTCCTGTAGCATTAGATCAATGCAATGCACACCACACGGCGTCCAATATATTTTTGGCCTCTTGATTTCTAATAACTTACCACCTAACTTAAAATTAGTACCATTATCGGTAACAACCTGCACAATGTTTGCTTCCCCAACATATTCAACAAATTCATCCAATAACTCCAGCACCTTTGGACCGGTTTTTGAGTATGAAGAGGCATCCACAGATTTGATAAACACACAACCAGCCAAAGAATGAACCAGGAAGTTAACAATGCACAGACCTGTGGTGCTAGTCCAGCCATCTGCCATTATAGAGCAGCCATGTTTGACCCATATAGCTCTATGGTCAGCTAGCATGTTTTGGAGGTTAGCAACTTCTTTCTTCAAACATGTGACCCGGACTTCATGGTAGCTAGGGGGCTTCAAATTAGGACCATATTGTCCTATTGCCTCGATAGCACATTTAAAAGAATGGGTCCGGGCAACATTGAAAGCAATCCCGTTCTCGTAAAAACAGTTTGATATATATTGTATAGCTACTTCTCTTCTTTGCTTATCCAACTTCTCATCGATCTTCAATTGCTTCAGTCTTCCTTGCTTTCGTAGCTCCACTACTGTTTCTGGCTTGTTGAAGATAAAAGAGTCCATAGGACCTTTTAGTTTTCCCTTCTTTGAAGATGCTTTGGTCTGCTGCACATGACCAGGTCTGTTTAGCTAGCCTCTAGGATCTTTCTGCAGCTCCTCAAGTTCACTGTCATCATCTTCTAGATCATGGAATGCATCAAAATCCGGATGTTCTGGCAGTTTATCATAATTGATCTTGGCATCCTTTTTGGATTGCATATATTCCCTAAGCATCTTTTTCACATCTTCTGGACATTTCAAGCAAGCCTTCGCATTTCTATCCCCTCCTATTTGATGAAGCTTTGCCCAGTAAATCCCTCCGTTAGTTACTTTTCCACAGTAAATGCAGGTAACTGATTTAGGATCTTTTTTGTTAACTAAGTAGTTGTGTTTCCAAGCTGGATCATTTTTTGTAGAGTTTTCACTTTCAGCACCACCCACAGAACTTGTTCCACCTTCCATATCCTAGAAAAGATCAAAGCCGGAATGAGTACATATATCTTTAGTACATATATAATGGAATCAGCTTGTTAATTGATACATAAAGTTACTATATGGAATCAGTTTGATATATAAAGTTAAGAACATACATCTTTACTCTTTAGTACATTAACACATATAACTTTAATATGTACATATATCTTTAGTACATATAAAGTTAAGATATATATCTTTAGTACATATATAATCAGTTGGTTAACTGATACAGTGATACATAAACTTTATGGAATCAGTTTGATATATAAAGTTAAGAACATATAAGAACATATAACTTTAGTATGTATATTAGTATTATATACAATGTAGAGTACTATATATGTATATTACAAGGCAGAGTACTATGACAGTATGAGTATTATATACATAGTAATATACTAAAAAATAAAAAAGCAGAATACTATGAGTATTACCTTGTTGAAAAAGAAGATATGAGACTGCATGAAAAAGAAGATATACCTTGTTTACTGCTACGATGGAGAGCTGCGTATGCTTGAGATGATGAAGCTGAAAGAACCGGCTGGTGTAGAGCAACTTGAGTATAGAGTGACGGAGTGAGGAAAGCGAGGAGAGCTGAAAGAACCGGCTGGTGTAGAGCAGCTTGAGTATAGCGGTTTTTACGTACTATTAAGCTTAGTTTTACGTAGGTTAAACTTACTTTAACCTATTATTTTCATGGGCTGAGGACTATTAAGATATGGGCTTTTTTTTAAAGTTTTAAACTAAAAAAGGGCTGTCAGCCTTTTCCGTTTCAGGCGACGCAGGCGCGCGCCTATAGCGCTTCCGCGCTTCGTGCGCTTCTAGCGCTTATGCTGCGCCTTGCCCAGGGTTGTGCGTTTCTACCTTACTCAGGCGCTAGGGGTCTGCCTCGCTGCGCTTTGTGCGCTTAAGCGCAGAAGCGAGCGCTTTTGACAACACTGGGTGGGTGATCCACATATCTTGAAACCTGAAAGACTTGGACCCGGTAAAGTGTTTTCTGGAACATGATAGAATTAGGGGAGTGTGATCAGAAGAAGCTCTGCCCAGATGCTATTCCAGAATACTCTCAAAAAGGTGGATAAATAGGTCATTAGCTAAAAATTTGTCCAGTCGTCGCCACAGCCTACCGGTGGTACAGACTCCTGTCCAAGTAAACTTGGAACCTGAAAAAGGAAGGCTTTTCAAATTGCACTTGTCAATGCACTCGGTGAAGTCGTTGATTTCATTAACCTTAGGAAAAAGTTTTCCACAAAATTCTTGAAGTGAGGCTATGACATTGAAATCCCCTCCAATAATCCAAGGGATTGCAAGAGTTTCATTCCAAGTATTTAGTTCCTTCCAAAGAATAGCCCTTGTAGGTCTAGTGTGCTTTCCAAGACTGATGAGAAACAGAAATTAAAACCAGATTGGGTTTCCTTAATAAAGGCGTGGATGATCTGCTCACCCTCCACAACTGATTCAACGCTGTTTTCCTTAATAAAGGCGTGGATGACCTGCTCACCCTCCACAACTGATTCAACGCTGAACTCGGTGTCCTTCGAAAAGAGCCAAATTTTATTGTCACTTTTAGTAAAGACAATTGTGAATCCTAAAAGTGTTTCATAATGTTCTGCCTTAGCAGCCTCAAGCATAGGTTCAATAGTAGATAATAGGGAAACCTTCCATTGAAAGATGATGTTTTGTAGTCTTTCACTGGAAGAATGAAGACCACACACATTCCAATTCATGATAATCATAAAAATGATTCTTGAAGCTCCTTGGCTTCTTTGATTCTTTGAGAACGGGTGCTGACAGGGGAAGTATGTCTGTGGTAGACAGTTTTGGAAACTTTTTTGGAGGTAGTCTGGATAAGAGATTCCTTGAAAGTAGGATCAGTAGCAACCTTGTCAAGCTTTTTTGTTAGTTTTTCAGAGATTGAGTTCCATGGTAGAGACTGGTCACTAGCTTCCGGGGGGTCACCTTCAGAAACGTGACCTTCCTCTAGTGTCACCGTTGAGGCATGACCTTCTTTGTGTAGAAGATCATCCAACGGTCTAGGGGTGGATTCAGAGGTGGGACATCAGTTAGGAACTCGGAAAGAGGGGACGTAACTGGGATTTTCATTGGCGAATGGCCTGGAGAGAGGTTAGGGTGCGACGTGTGGGTTTCTGGTAGCGTTGGAGAGAGTGGAATTATTGGGGGGTCAGGAGTAGTAGGGATTTGGTCAGAGGGGGATGTGGTTGTAATAGGAAGGGGACCAAAAAGGGGATGGGCATCATCTGAGGGCTGTGGTCCTGCTAAGGTTAGGGATGAACTTCTATGCCCATTAGGTGTTTGATAAAAGTTCTAAACCAATAAATTGTGATTTATCCTTTATATATTGATTGTTTATGACTATGGTGTACAACATAGAAGTATGTTAAATTTAGTTTATACTTGCAATTAACGTTGAAGTCTAAACTATGAACATTAAACGATAAACATATATAGTACCGAGAATAGAAATATAGCCGGTCTTATATGATACGGGTGTGATGTCTTGATATTCAACGAGGTTTTCGGTAGATGAATGTAAGCCATAACGGGACTTACGTGTAACGAAAACCACGATCTCGCTGCCTTAACCGGAGTTGAGAATATATTAGCGATATCGTATTCATAATTATTGGCAAAGAACTAATATTCAACCCTATTAAAGCATTTAAGTGATTCCCGAAGCCTTAGTTATTGTTATTATTCATCATAAACTCAAAGTTAGTTAACGATTATCTTCTTAAACAAAAAGTGAAAAGCCAAGAATATAAAAAACACAAATCAAAATCCCTGCACTTTACTCATTTCTTCATTTAAAGTTATCTACTCACGGACTAAATTAAACAACGTTTCCTTGTGGATTCGACCCGGTATTTTACCGGAATTTATTACTATATCGGCACTTGTACACTTGCAAATTTAGCCCGATCAAGTTTTTGGCGCCGTTTCCGGGGAAACGGTCTTGTTTAATAAAGTCCAAACAATCAAAAAAAAGAAAAAAAAATATCAATCAATCAAAAATTCTGAATTTTTTATTTCACATTGCTTTTCACTTGTTCTTGTGGTATTTTTTTCTGTGTGTAGCCTATGCTTTGTGTTTGAATGCATTTGAGAAGTCAATGTTCTAAACATCTTGAACCTATTGATCTTGAAATAGAAAGAACTTTCAAACACAACCGGAGGGAAAGAAAAGAAGCAAAGATGATGCCAACACTCAATGAAAGGAAGAGGCCCGTGGTTGCCGCCACTCCCTCATGTATTGTCCTAAGCAAGGCATCAAGGGACTATGAAATGAAGAATAGCTACTTCAATGCTATGCCTCAATTTCATGGTCATCTAGGGGAGAATCCACTTAACTTCATCACCGAGTTCTATGGATTCATCCAAGGAATTCTTAGGCATGGTCTCTCCGAGGATGATCTCAAACTCAAAAGCTTTCCCTACACTTTGAAAGGGGCGGCAAGGGGATGGTTCTTGGAGCAAACACCAGCGAGCTTTACAACGTGGGAAGGTATCTATAATGCTTTCATTTCTAAGTATTACACACCCACAATGACTCAAGAGCTAAGACAACGAATCTTCATTTTCAAACAACAAGTTGGAGAACTATATCAAGATGCATGGAGGCGTTTCAAAGCCTTGTTGAAGGAATGCCCACACTACCGCATTCCCCTTGATCTTCAAATTGACACATTCTACAATGGTTTGAACTCTTCATGCCAAGACATTGTAGATAACCGTTCGGAGGGGTATATTGGCAACAAAACTGAAACGGAGGCATTAAGGATCCTCGAATCCATTGCTTCAAACCCTCAATTACAAGGAGGAGATATCAAAGTGACCGGTGTGAGTGAAGTGTCTATAGCTCATGAATTGGACAAACGGTTTGCTGATTTTCAACAAGCCATGCACAAAGATCTTCAAGCTTCAATTCACACGGTTCTACAAGTCGTGATCGGAGGGGCCAATGTGGAGAGTATATCACAACCGGAAGGTAATTCACCTCAAACTATTGAAGATGTGAATTATATGAATTCATATTGGAATAGGGGGAATCAAGGAGGCAACAACTATTCCAACAATCAACAAAGGTTTAACCAAGGTAATTCTTGGAAACCACAAGGAGGTTCGTCTAACCCCCCGTCCGGATTTTCACAAGGGCAAACCATGAATGAAATGATGAAAACCCTCACTCAAAATGTTGTGGCTAGTGTAAAGGCCCAAAATGAGGAGAATCATAGTAGAGTGGAGGCATCCATTGGGAATCTCCATTCACAATTCACAAAGCTTGACCTCCGATTTGAAGATCAAAATCGGAAACTTCAACAACGCATGGACAACATAGAACAATACACCAAGTTATCTATTCACAACTTGGAGGTACAAATTGGGCAAATTGCCCAAGGAAAAAGCACTAGAAAGGAAAAAGCACTAGAGAGCAAGGGCGGTTCCCCACAACAACGGAAGTCAACCCAAAAGAAAATGTCATGGCCATTACAACAAGAAATGGCAAACAAACGGTGGATCCTAAATCGCCGGAGAATGCACCAATATCACAAGAGGAGGAAGAGTTGGAGGAACATATATCACCATCTCCAACAATGGCAAATTATGTTTCTCCTATCCCATATCCACAAAGATTGAGGAAGAAGATGATGGTAAACAATACAAGAAGTTTCTTGATATTTTTACCAAGTTAAGCATCAACATACCATTCGCAGAGGCTATTGCGGAAATTCCCTCTTATGCCAAATTTCTAAAGGTGGTTTTCTCAAACAAGAAGAAACTAGCGGAATTTGCAACAGTGGCACTAACGGAGGAGTGTAGTGCAATCCTTCAAAATAAGCTCCCTCCAAAATTGAAGGATCTCGGAAGCTTCACCATCCCATGTTCTATTGGCAAAATTGGAGAGGTAAAATCTCTTTGTGATCTCGGAGCAAGTATAAATCTTATGCCTCATTCTCTGTTTAAAAAGCTTGGTGTGGGGGAACTTCAGTCTACAACGGTTGCTCTTCGGTTGGCGGATAGAACAATCCGTTATCCATTGGGTGTTATGGAGGATGTTCTAGTCAAAGTGGGAAAATTCTATTTTCCGGTAGATTTTCTCATTTTGGAAATGGAAGAAATGGAAATTCCAATTATTCTTGGAAGATCATTCTTAGCTACCGCTGCCGCCCTCGTTGATGTGAAGAACGGAGTTGTTAAATTCCGAGTGGGAGAAGATGAACAAGAATTCCATGTTTGGGATTCATTAAAGAAACATCATGATATCTCCTCATGTTTTAGTATTGACATCATTGATACTATAACTCAGGAGATGTTTGAAAGAGAGCTTCACAAAGATCCTCTTGAAGCATGTCTTACACTAGGACACACCGAAGAAGAGAAAAATTCTGAAATTTTCCAACAAATGATGTTCTTGCAAGGTGAAACCATTCATAGACCTTACCGGCAAAGATTTGAAGATCTTGGGCAAAGGAAGTCTATCCTCCAACCATCAAGTCAAACTCCTCTAAAGCCTACTCTCAAACCTCTACCGGTACATCTCAAATATGCATTCCTTGGCAATGACTCTATGTATCCGGTGGTAATTTCCTCTACTCTATCTCCTTTACAAGAAGAGAAATTACTCCGGGTATTGAGAGCTCACACATCATCAATAGCTTGGTCTTTGGCGGATATCAAGGGTATAAGCACATCTATATGCATGCATCGGATCCTCATGGAGGAAAATCACAAACCAATGGTAGAACATCAAAGGAGGAAGTTCTCAAACTCCTTGACTATGGTATCATCTATCCCATATCCGATAGTAACTATGTGAGTCCCGTGCAAGTAGTCCCGAAGAAAGGAGGAATCACCGTCATATCCAATAGTAAGAATGAATTAATTCCTACTAGAATGGTTACCGGGTGGAGGATGTGCATTGACTACCAAAAATTGAATGCCGGCACAAGAAAAGATTATTTCCCCCCTATCATTCATGGATGAGATGCTAGAGAGAGTAGCCGATCATGAATTCTATTGCTTCTTGGATGGGTTCTCGAACTATTTTCAAATAGCTATTTCACCCGAAGATCAAGAGAAAACCACCTTTACTTGTCCTTTTGGGACATTTGCTTACCGGAGGATGCCGTTTGGACTTTGCAATGCACCGAGGACCTTTCAAAGGTGCGTCATGGCTATTTTTTCGGATATGGTGGGAGATTTTATGGAGGTATTTATGGATGATTTTTCAGTCTTTGGAAACTCATTTGATATATGCCTAAATAATCTTGAAAAAGTGTTCAACCGATATGAAGAAACCCATCTTGCTCTTAATTGGGAGAAATGCCACTTTATGGTGACCGAAGGCATTGTCTTGGGGCATAATATATCCCCTCAAGGCATTGAAGTTGATCAAGCTAAAGTGGAGGTTATTGAAAAATTGCCACCTCCTCATTCGGTAAAAGCCATTAGAAGTTTCTTGGGACATGCCGGTTTTTACCGGCGATTCATCAAAGATTTCTCAAAAATCGCAAAACCACTTTGCGATTTACTTGCCAAGGATACCACTTTTGATTTCTCTAAATCTTGCCTACTAGCCTTCAACACTCTCAAAAAGGCTCTTACTACGACTCCAATAATCATCTTACCGGATTGGTCTCTACCATTTGAGTTGATGTGCGATGCTAGTGACCATGTCATTGGAGTTGTGCTTGGTCAAAGAAGAGAAAAGAAACTTCATGCCATATATTATCCATCGAGGTTACTTCATGATGCGGAACTCAACTATGCAACAACGGAGAAGGAGTTCCTAGCCGTCATCTATGCCTTTGACAAATTCCGGTCTTATCTCATTGGTCAAAAGGTGATTGTTTACACCGATCACTCCGTCATCCGGTACCTTATGAACAAAAAAGATGCCAAACCACGATTAATTCGGTGGGTGCTATTACTTCAAGAGTTTGACCTTGAGATCCGGGATAAGAAAGGAAGTGAAAATCTTGTTGCGGATCACCTCTCTCACTTTGAGCCAAATGCCACTACTAATATGGAGGTAATTCATGATGATTTTCCTTATGAGCAACTTATGGAGGTGAAGGGAGTCCCTTTACCTTGGTTCACAGATTTTGTGAATTATCTTGCTAAATAAATTCTTCCCCAAGAGCTCACTTTTCATCAAAGAAAGAAATTTTTAAATGATGTCAAACACTACTATTGGGATGAGCCATATCTTTTCAAGCATTGTGCTGATGGAATCATACGGCGGTGTGTCCCAAATGAAGAGATGTTATCAATCCTTGAGCATTGTCATAATCTTCCTTGTGGAGGTCATCATGGTCCGGACCGAACAGCGGCTAAAATCCTCCAATGTTGATTTTTCTGGCCGACACTTTTCAAAGATGCAAGAAGTTTTGTCCTAGCTTGTGACCGTTGTCAACGCACATGAAATTTGAGCCGGATGAATGAAATGCCACAAAATATGATTCTTGTGGTGGAAATATTTGATGTATGGGGAATAGACTTCATGGGTCCTTTTCCTAACTCTCATGGCAAAGAATACATCCTTGTTACAGTTGATTATGTATCCAAATGGGTGGAGGCCATTGCTCTACCGGACAACACCGCTAAATCGGTGGTGGAGTTTGTGAAAAAGAACATCTTCTCAAGATTTGGGGTTCCTAGGAGTATCATTAGTGATAATGGTACTCATTTCAAAAATGCTCATTTTACCGACCTCTTAAAAAAGTATGGATGCATGTTTAAGACCGGAGCCACTTACCATCCTCAAACTAATGGTAAAGTGGAGATTTTCAACCGGGAGATAAAATCCATTCTTGAGAAGACGGTCAACTCTTCTAGGAAAGATTGGTCACTAAAGCTTGATGATGCCTTATGGGCATACCGAACGGCCTACAAAACTCCACTCGGTATGTCCCCTTTTCGGCTCGTTAATGGAAAACCATGTCACCTCCCTGTGGAGCTTGAGCACAAATCTCATTGGGCTATTTCCCAATTAAATCTTGATAACACTCTTGGGAGAGAAAAGAGGATGCTTCAAATCAATGAGCTAGAAGAGCTCCGAAAAGACGCATATGAGAACTCCCGCATCTACAAAGAGAAGGCCAAAGCTTGACACGACAAAAACATAAATCGGAGGGAATTCTACGTCGGACAAAAGGTATTACTTTTCAACACAAGACTCCGTCTATTTCCTAGAAAGCTCAAATCCCGATGGTCGGGGCCTTACACGATCACCGAGGTCCGACCATACGGGTCAATGATGATTCAAGATGGTGATCAAGCACCATTCCTTGTAAATGGTCACCGTCTCAAGCCATATATGGAGTACCACATCACTCCGGCAATCACTGCATGCCAATTGGAAGAATAAAGGTATGTTGCGTGCAGCCTATGACGTTAAACTGAGCGCTAATTGCGAGGCAACCCAACAACAAAAATCAATTATAAATAAATCTATTTATAAACATTCACATTTATTTATAATTGAAACAAAAAAAATTAAATTTTCAAACGACCGGCGCCGGTCGGGCCATATAACCGGCGCCGTACGTTTCCAGAGAGTTTAGGGTGTTGGCGTTCACGCGTAACCGGCTCCGGACACACCCCAACCGGCGCCGGTCGATCCGGCTAAAATCCTCCCCAGGTCGCTCATCAGACATTATTTTCGAACCCCTCCCCCAAATCTTGAGAGCTCTTCGCCGGAAAACACCCCCAAACCACCCAAAATCGCCGTCCCAAGTCAAAAGTCACCCTTAGGAGTTCCGATTAAGCATCAAGCATCAATTCTTAACCTTCTTCATCCCAATTTGAGCATCAATTCAAGGTATTTTGGCTTTCATCCCAACTTTCTCCAATTTTTGAAATCTATTCTTTCTTTCAATTCTTGGCAAAATAGATGTTTATCATTGATGAAAATTGACCCCATATGCTCATGTGATGTATATAAACTTGTTTGTTGCCAAAAATTTTGAGATTAAAGTTCAAACTTAGGGGAAGTTTTTTTTAAAAAAAACTAAGAACCCTAATTTCGAATTTCTTGTTCATTGATGAATTGCTCTATATAATTGATGTTTAGAAGAATATTGATATAATTTATTGTTGATATATAGTCTTCTAAACATAATTATTGAAAGAAATTTGTGTATGAACATGAAAGTTGGGGAAATTGATAAATTCTTGGATTTTAAACCTAAATTACCTTGAGTTGATGAATATATGTCGTGTTGCGTATGTGTTGAACTAATTTTGCAGGTCCATGGCACTCAAACGAGCAAAAGGTGCTAGTTCTTCTTCTTCTTCCGTTCCCCGTTTCACCTCCCCGGAGAATGAAGCGTGGTACGAGACGAGAAAGAAGTGGAAAATTGTCATTGAGAAAATTGTGGACCCCCAACCCCAACTCAACGAACTCTACCGGATTTCAGAGGCGTTTGACGTTCTAGGGTGGGCTATCATGCTCACTCTAACTGGAGCATACTACCCGCGGCTTGTGCGGGAATTCTACGCAAACATTGAAAGGAAGAATGATCCCTACGGCGACATTGTAAGCACCGTCAAAGGCACAACAATCACGGTGAGCGAACGCCGGCTGTGCAACCTACTCAACATCGTTGACGTAGGTACTCCCTTTTCCATGAACTCTCAGGTTGTGCTAAGTGACCTCGACTATGATGAAATAAGGGCAATGCAACTGTTCGGCGTCAATGAAAACCTTAGGGCCAAGACCCTAAATGTTCGGGAAAGACTAATCGTGTACCTTCTTGGCTCCAGCATCTTGCCACGAGCTAGTGACACACACCTTATCCGGCGGGGAGGATTTTAGCCGGACCGACCGGCGCCGGTTGGGGTGTGTCCGGAGCCGGTTACGCGTGAACGCCAACACCCTAAACTCTCTGGAAACATACGGCGCCGGTTATATGGCCCGACCGGCGCCGGTCGTTTGAAAATTTAATTTTTTTTGTTTCAATTATAAATAAATGTGAATGTTTATAAATAGATTTATTTATAATTGATTTTTGTTGTTGGGTTGCCTCGCAATTAGCGCTCAGTTTAACGTCATAGGCTGCACGCAACATACTTTTATTCTTCCAATTGGCATGCAGTGATTGCCGGAGTGATGTGGTACTCCATATATGGCTTGAGACGGTGACCATTTACAAGGAATGGTGCTTGATCACCATCTTGAATCATCATTGACCCGTATGGTCGGACCTCGGTGATCGTGTAAGGCCCCGACCATCGGGATTTGAGCTTTCCAGGAAATAGACGGAGTCTTGTGTTGAAAAGTAATACCTTTTGTCCGACGTAGAATTCCCTCCGATTTATGTTTTTGTCGTGCCAAGCTTTGGCCTTCTCTTTGTAGATGCAGGAGTTCTCATATGCGTCTTTTCGGAGCTCTTCTAGCTCATTGATTTGAAGCATCCTCTTTTCTCTCCCAAGAGTGTTATCAAGATTTAATTGGGAAATAGCCCAATGAGATTTGTGCTCAAGCTCCACAGGGAGGTGACATGGTTTTCCATAAACGAGCCGAAAAGGGGACATACCGAGTGGAGTTTTGTAGGCCGTTCGGTATGCCCATAAGGCATCATCAAGCTTTAGTGACCAATCTTTCCTAGAAGAGTTGACCGTCTTCTCAAGAATGGATTTTATCTCCCGGTTGGAAATCTCCACTTTACCATTAGTTTGAGGATGGTAAGTGGCTCCGGTCTTAAACATGCATCCATACTTTTTTAAGAGGTCGGTAAAATGAGCATTTTTGAAATGAGTACCATTATCACTAATGATACTCCTAGGAACCCCAAATCTTGAGAAGATGTTCTTTTTCAAGATTTGGGGTTCCTAATGATATTTTTGTGTGTGTAATAGAAGAAAAAATTGGGGTTTTGGACCGAGAATGATAAAAGAGTTATATACTTTTTTTTACCTCTCTTAAAATTGAAAATATTTTTGTGCATATATTTTTGTCGAACTAACCAAGGCATCCAAGACTGAAGAAATTGCTCGAGGATTAGCAACGCTCAATTGTGGGGGAATTTTTGATAAGCACAATAATTACTTATGTTTTTACATAGGTAATTATACTTATCTGTACAAAAATATACAACAAAAACAGGTAAATATTCCAAAGTATGCAAAAATGTGGAATATGGCTAGGAGCGACAAATACGGGATCAAAAGTCAAAGGGGATTAAAAATCAGCACTTCTGGATAAATCGGAGGCACGAAGTTGAGAAGAAAAGCAAGTAAACATTTTTGGCGCAGTAACCGGCGCCGGACACACCCCAACCGGCGCCGGTTGGTTCTTAATTCCCGGAAAAAAATACATGACCGGCGCCGGTCAGGCCAGAACCGACGCCGGTTGGTCGGATTCTGCAAAAAGCACAGCAACGTGCAAGACGATTTTTGATGGGAAAACTTCATCTTCCTAAATGCTAATCAAATATTGCTTCCATACCTGATTGTTGGGTTGGAATAGACTAAAAGATGTCATTCTTTAGCCTATATAAACCCCTCAATTCATCATGCAAATTCATTCCATTCCATAGATTAATTCCTAGTTTTTATATTTTATTCTTGGTATTGTTATTCAAGTTCTTTGGAGAAGAAGTCATTTCTTTCCTCTACAATTGGTTCTAGGCAATTTTTCTTATATGTTATTGTATTTAATTGTTCTTAGTTACACTTTTGTAATTAATATGAGCATTAGAGGCTAAATTTTTAGCTAAGGCTAGAGATGAACTTCTATGCCCATTAGGTGTTTGATAAAAGTTCTAAACCAATAAATTGTGATTTATCCTTTATATATTGATTGTTTATGACTATGGTGTACAACATAGAAGTATGTTAAATTTAGTTTATACCTGCAATTAACGTTGAAGTCTAAACTATGTATTAACACATAATACATTACACATATTTTATTATATTCATTTACGTATATAATCTTGTATTTAATATTATTTGTACACTTACCTTTAGCATAACTGTAGCCTAAATATTAGGATCTCATTTGTACAGTTACCTTTAGCATAGCATAACCATAGCTAACTATCAGGATCTTGTCATACATAGTTAGGGTTGTAAACGAATTGAATCGAATCGAATAGTGAGTAATATTATTCGTATTCGTATAAATTGACGAATATTCGTATTCGAATATTATTCGAATCTTACAATCGATTCGTATTCGATTCGTTTATTGTATTTGAGTATATTCGTATTCGAATATTCGAATTCGAATTCGAATATTCGAATTCGAATTCGAATATTTGAATTCCAATCCAAATATTTGAAGTTTCAAAAAAAAAATCACCTATTCAAATTATGACTCATTTTAGGCATTTTTCGATTTTCACAAATGTCTATTATATGAATTATTTCAAAATTATAAATATAATAGAATATATATATATATAATTCGTAAGTATACAAATCGAATATATTCGAATAACTTACGAATCGAATATATGTATATTCGTATTCGTATTCGAATTTTATTCGAATAATAAAATTGATTCGTATTCGAATTCGTATTCGAATATTTCGAATTCGAATCATCAATTTCGAATTCGAATCGCGAATCGGATCAAAATTATTCGATTCGTTTACAACCCTATACATAGTCATGAGATAAGCTCTCCTCATAGTGTATATATATATGCAAATACTCGGCACTTCAGATGCATGAAATAATACAAATTACTTTTTCCAACTCTCCTTATTCATCTTCACTGTGAACATTAAAGGATAAACATATATAGTACCGATAATTGAAATATATCCGATCTTATATGATACTTGTGTGATGTCTTGATATTCAACGGAGTTTTTGGTAGATGAATGTAAACCGTAATGGGACTTACACGTAACGAAAACCACAATCTCGCCGCCTTAACCGGAGTTGAGAATATATTAGCGATATCGTATTCATAATTATTGGCAAAGAACTAATATTCAACCATATTAAAGCATTTAAGTGATTCCTGAAGCCTTAGTTATTGTTATTATTCATCTTAAACTCAAAGTTAGTTAACGATTATCTTCTTAAACAAAAAGTGAAAAGCCAAAAATATAAAAAACACAAATCAAAATCCCTGCACTTTACTCATTTCTTCATTTAAAGTTATCTACTCACGGACTAAATTAAACAACATTTCCTTGTGGATTTGACCCGGTATTTTACCGGAATTTATTACTATATCGGCACTTGTACAGTTGCAAGTTTAGCCCGATCAGGGGTTGGAGTTGATTCTGCTTCTATTACTTTTAAAGAAAAAAAACGGGTTCAATTATGCTTTTAGTAGAATCAGAATCAGTTTCAGAAACCGGTCTCCATCAGCTTCTAAAAAACTGCTTTTGGGAGATGATTCGTTGTGGTCTCTTCAAGAAGCATTTCTACACTTTTACCCAAACACTCTTATATTTGCTTCTCAGTATTCTCTCTCTTTGGAATTCGAATCCATGGTGGAGGTTTAGGTGGTGGGCGGATCACCCCTATTGGCTCTTCCAACTATGGACTCGTTCGACTATTCGTTGTGGTCCCAGGGCCGGTTCTGTCCATTTTTGGGCCTATGAGCGGTACACTATTTTGGATCTATATCCATAATAAATAGTAAACCATATTTGGGCAATGAAGTTCATAAAATAAAGATGAGAATCACTTTATTATTATACGGAGTATAAGTTACATATTTGGGCAAAAGTAACAACACGAGTATCGAATAAAAAAAATTACTTAAAAACGTTTCTCGTAGACCAATGTGAAGCAAATCGTTAATAATTACTTCATAGGCAACCTTCTTTCCACTAAAAAATATGACAAACAATAAAATTGCCACATATAACATTTTGTCTCTTTGAAAATCTTCACTCTTTCGAGACTTCAAACTTTAGACACTCATCAACGGTCAATAAATCATTCTCAACTTATGAATTCAATATGTAGTAATTTTCTTTTCATTTATCCTTTCAAAAGAAAGTTTACGGTGAGGAACTACTGTCAGGAACTCATATATAGCTTATTGAAATTTGGAAACAAATGAATAATTGGGGTGAAATTTGAGAAAAATGGGCTCTAAAATAATTATATGAATTTGATATGTTATAATTAAATTGCATAAAAAACCTTTAAAGCTAAAAAGATGTGAGGATTAGAGAGACATGTCTTTTATTTATGGGGTGAAATTTGAGAAAAACGGGCTCTCAAATAATTATATGAATTTGTTATGTTATAATTAAATTGAATAAAAAACCATAAAAGCTAAAAAGATGTGAGAACTAGAAAGATGTGTCTTTTATTTATGCACCAACAATTGTATTGTTTTTAAAAACTACAACCGATCCTGCTAAAAATTAATGTATTTATTTTGTTTTAAACTTGTCTCTGTTTAAGACTCTTCATTTATGTTTTAAATTTTCAAATTGTCAACAAAATTAATCATTAGGCCTAATTAATTGAATTTAAGAATAAAAAAGGGAATTTTTCAGGAATAGACTAAAATTGAGAATAATTTCACTTTTTTCATTTTTTTAAACTTTTTTCAAAAATAGACCAACTACGGATCTCTTTTCACAAATAGGCTACTTATATAAAACCCACATACGGAAGCTCAACTCTTCATAGCGTCTAATGCACGTGTACTATACCTTTTAACTCATAACGAGCTTTGAATAGAAAAATTGTATAAGTTCAAACGGATTCTTGAATGCATCATTTGTTCATGAGTTAAATGCATCAGTTATTCACTTTTTTTTTGGTTTAAATAAAAAAATGTATAAATTCTTCTTTAATTAATAAGATTATATTAATTAGAAAAAGTAAAATCTAAAACCCAAAATTATTTTTAAAACTAACGACTAAACAAAATCTCAATAATAAAAATCCGAAATATTCATAAAAAATAGAAAAGAAAAATGTAAAAAGTTTGAAGTAGTTAAAATGTGGCAAAACTGTAAAAGAAATGGAATACAATTTTTGTCGAGGTAATTTTTCAAATAGATGGTAATTTATGTAAAACTATAAACTATGAAAAATTTAAGAAAATTCGAATATTAAATCATTTTTTAAAAATACTTTGGAACCCTAAGACCTAAAAGATACAGAAAAATGTAAAATAAGGTAAAATATATATTAAAACATATGAAGAAGTAATTATAAATTTTAATTAGATAGTGAAGAAAATTTAATTTTTTTTTAAAAAAAACGGAAAATTAATGTAACCTAAAAGACATTAAAATTAAAATAAACTTTGAATACAAATATGAAAAATTAAAACAATGAACTTGGAAAAAATATTGAAAATTTGAAAATTTAAAAATAAGAATTTCTGAATTAAAATTTCTTAAAGCACTTTATTTTTGTAATTATTATTATTATTTTACTACTATTAGTTTTTTTTGCCTATTGTTTATATGTGTTTCTTTTTGTTGATAATTATGATTTTTTTTTTTGTTTTTTATTGTTTCTTTATGTTTCTAAGTTTTGTGTATATTTATAAATCTAAATTTATCATTTTAGGCGACTATATGTATGTGTGTGTGTGTGTGTGTGTGTATATATATATACACTTGTTAGCTTTTAATCCAAAAAAATATATAAAATCTAAAATACACAACAAAAATCAACAACAAACAACAATAAGTGCTAAACACAATAAAAAGCAACAAAATGAAACAAAATGCAACAAAATGAAACAAAATCAATAATAAACAACATGCAACATGATGCAACAATTAACAACACGATGCAACAAAAAGCAACAAGTATGATACAACAAAATGAAACAAAAATATTACTAAATATAACAGTATCACAACAAATACATAATTCGGTCTATTATTTTAATTTATTACATTTATCTATCATAAATGTAATAAATTTGAATCAATGATAAATAATGTGAAGTACTCCTTAATAAGAAACATGATTCAACAAAAAGTAACGAGATGCAACAAAATGCAACACGATGCAACAAAATGTAATACACGTGGTACAACAAAAAGCAACAAAAATAATACTACATGTACATACTAGTATCACAATAAATATATGCTATGATTAAAGATAGATGCTTGACAGTTTACATCCTGGTCAGTGGCTCTCTAAGAAGCTCCGACATGGCGTCGGTCCAGTGCTTTCTTCTCTATATTGTTTTCTTCACTTGGGCTTCTGCTAATGTTCAAAATGGCAATGCAGTTACTAGAGTGACAGACAACGTAACCCTACTAATGAGCTGGTATAGCACTCAACAAGAGTATGACTGCGCCGAAATAAACTTCCCTATACATCAACCCTGGACTGGGATGCATGGCTCTGCAATATATAAAAGCTTATCAAGGCGGTTGTAAATCTTGTGGTGGAAAAGGCTAAGCTAAGAAACCTCATGAATTGTTAGTTACTCCACTTTTCGTACCTTTGTTAAGTGATGTATGAACTTCTTCAGCATCTATTCATTCAGTTCTATTTGTAAAAAAGTTCATTTATGTATACATAATAGACAAATTTGCTCGAAAAAAGAACTATGTATGTATACAGAACTAGACAGGAATATTATATTAAAATTCCGGCATCTTTGAATCTTGATGTCAAAGTAGCAAAGCTAAAAAACTACATGAAGCTTGAACACATGTTTCTCATTTGTTCACAAGTTCACCTCATAGGCACTCACATCAGAGAAAATAACCGTTTTCCCGGCCTCAACAATTTCTTATACTAGAATAACTCGTGGGTATCTTAAATATTTTCGAAGTCATAATAGAGGGCTTGGAAAGTTAGAAGAATAGAGACGTAACATCAGAGAAATTACCTGACCAAAGCTTTATTTTTCCATTGCTTGCAATTTTAGCAAATTTCATATTCAAATAAACAAAGAATTGTTAAATATATAAAATCTTTTTACACTGAAGCTAACAAACCAGAAAACATTTAATAGGAAGAATAAACAAAAGATCAATAAAATAAAAGTTAAAAAGTTGCAGCTATAGGGAAAGCACTTCTACCAACACCAGTAAGTACTAGTAAGGCTTAATCCAGCCTTTCTGTAGAGGAATAATAACTTCCACAAGCAAATGAACTAGACTTAAAGACACAATGACATCATTATATCTGACTCTATTGTTCAATTCAGTCCTTAAAGTAGACACGCCTACTCCAACCTCAAAATCACTTTCTCCATATCGAAAGCACCTTCATTGTAAGCTTCCTCCCTACCACTTCCTTCACCAGCATAATTTGAGTTGTGCACAGATGCATAGTAAGAGTAGTTTGTTGTTATTCCATAGTTTGAGTTGTCCTTAGATGAATTGAAAGATGAGTTTCTAACGGCATGGAAGCAGGTCTAAAAGGAATGAAAAATCATTCAATTCCAACTACAAAGGTGATCCTGCAAGCGAGCAACTCAAATTCATTTACAATTTTTTATTTTGCTTTAGGTAACAAAATTATATCATTTTAATTAAAAAAAAGTGCAGCTACAGGGGATGGAATACTTTGCCTTTAACTTCTCTTGCAAGGCACAAATAATACTAGTAATTGATGATGAATTTTTAATTGTTTCTTCAATCAAGAAACAAAAAACATATATAAATTGAATCACTTATCTGAAATTAAAAGAAGAAGAATGAAGAGGAGGACTCACGACAATCCTCAGAAAAATCTGCACCGCACGCCCTCAGCCAGGGGCGGATCCAGGAATGAAGAGTGGGGTGGGCTTAGCAGGAAAAAAATTGTTATTGCAAACAAAAAGTTTAGCTTAAGCTGCTTAGGGCCGTAATTGAATTGAGTTTTTTTCGAACTACGCGAATTCGAGCGTGATTTCGAATTTAATTTAGCGATCTGAGCTTAAGAAGCTTTTTTTAACTCGAACACGAGCTAGATTTTGAGTTCGAATAGTTGTTCAAGTTGAGTTCGAGCATAGTGGTATTCGGTTTGATCCGGACTCGAGTCTATCAATAACTCGTAAATTATAGGAATAAATTTTATTTATCTTAAAATTTAAACATTTTCATTGCAATTTTTTAAATATATTTGAACACTAAAAAAATAGAGTTCATATATCTATTTTATTCAAGCCGAGTTTGAGCATAAATTAAATTAATAATCAAATAGAATTACATAACTATTAAATAAAACTAATGCACAAAATAATAGATTAAAAGAGTATAAGAGTATGTGTGGATGACTGGACAACTAGACTCGGCTAGAGGCAGCTAGTCGGACTCGAATAGACTAGAGGGGCAGAGCCACAATGAGCTACAAGCTGGAGTGTCGGACTCCAGAGGGACACCGACGATCGACCGCAGACATAGGGGACAGGAAAGCAGGTGGCGGCGCGGTTAGGTGCCTGTGTTTGTGACATCGTGGCTTCGTCGCTTTACTGAGTTGAGTCCTTCCCGCTTCTGCTTTGTGCTTGTTAGTCGCTTTATAACAAAAGTATACTTCTATAGTTCTAAAAATCACAAATAGTAGTTCTTACCATGCTTGTTGAAAAAATTAGAACTAGATAATGAACTGGGTGATGGAAAAAGCATAATTTTAATAATAATAATAATAATAATAATTTTAATAATAATAATAATAATAATAATAATAATATTAATAATAATTATAGTATACGACCAAATAAGGATAGTTGATAAAGAGTAACTTAGTTATTTTAATGATTATAAATATGTTTAAATTTTAATGCTTATAAAAGTTACTGATGGTGACTTGGGTCAAATAATAGTAATATTCATATAATAATAACAGTATTATAATAATAATATAATAGTAATCATAAAATTTATGTTGTTAAATAATATTGTAAACTTGTAATATAAAGTGCTTTCATTGATGGTGTGGGTGAGTGGGTGAGATGAGATTGCATAATTTGCAGCTGGCTCCAAACACCAACTACATACGATTGTTTAATACTCCGTATGTAAAGTTTTGCTCCTCAATTTATCCCACACCGACTACAAGGATGGTTCACCCTTCTGAGTGTCCTATATATAAATCATTTCTTGGTGCAATCACACCAAGCTCTATTATTACGCATCGGGATCATTTGTTCCCATGACTATGGGCTTTAAACAAAGTTTGGGCAGCCTTTTGCTTTTAGAGCTTCTTAGAACACTTCCTTGTAGACTTGGGGTGGGCTGAGTTTTAATTTTTGGGTGGGCTGAAAATTAAATCTCTTTCTATACTAACAAAAAAAAATTGGGTTGGGCTGGGCTAGAGCCCACCCTAGACCCTACATAGATCCGCCCATGCCCTCAGCTACCGCATTACTTCCGGTGCCGGCCGAAGAAGACAACGCCCGTGGATTTCAGCCCCTAAGCTAACTGAAAAATTGTCTCTGTCTCCCATGTATCCCAGAGTCACCTAGAGTGTGTGATTGAAGCTGGGATCGATCAATTCTGGAAAGTGTGTCGCGGTCTGTGAACTCAAAGCTCCGATTGGAACCTATTGAATCTGAGATGTGACCCCCTTTCTCCATATTTTACGCCTGCCAGCCAGAACACTTAGGAAGATCATTGTGGAGACGGAAGAAGAAGGGAGACAGAAGTGAGTGAGTAGGAGACGATGAGAGTGAATGTCGTCGATGCTTCGCAAAGGCAGGAGCGGAGATTAGGGAATCTGCCTTTCAGTTCTAATTACACGGAGGAGGGGAGAATAGTCTAAAATTGAAATAAATAAAGATAACCGAAAACACAAAAGTTAAAAATGAAAAGGAAAAATAATTGGGGCATAAATGATATGGATCACATAAAGGTGAACCATACGAGTAATTTGCACAATAAAAAAAGAATTCTACTCTCACTATATATAAAGAAAAAAATTTGGGTCTATGTTTTCTTCTATTTTTTCCGGGCCTAGGCGGTCGCCCCTCTTGCCCCCCTTTTCCGGCCCTCTTGCCATCCCTGGCCTGTGTCTTTGAAGCTGCCGGACTGAATGGGCGAGTCCACCATCAAAAAAGTGATTTTCCCGACGTCAATGTTCCTACCAGGGGGAGATTGGGACAGGATCCGCTCGGCACCATCACTTCCATCACCAAAAACTCGTCCCCCGCACTCTTCCTGGCCGTAAGCTTCTGCCATCTCGGAGAATGTTTTCAGAATTTCAAATTGATGCGGAGAAGCTGACCTCATCCTATTCCCTTGCGTAGCGATGCCTTATGCAGCCTGTCGGAATCAGACGGACGAGAGAAGTCCGCTGCCGTGGAACTGCGCAAGAGAACAACACCACAAAACTAAACCCTAAAAAACACTAGGTCCGTCCGCCAGAAGTGAAGGATGAAAAATACTATTTAGATTCGCTCCTGCTCCGCGCGCCACTTTTATGGCTATGTGCACATACTTTTGGTCAAAGATGGACATCTATATCCTTGGTCATGTACGGCAGGCAGTCGTAGTTATCTTGCTAGCCGCACCCTCCAACTGCTTTTCCGTAAATAGAAAGCATAGTTTTAGGAAGCATTCATTTGATTAGATCACACCACTTTATCATTTTTAATTTAGATTTAAATAATTCAACTGCTACATTCTCATTGGTCCATGTGGACAAAGGTATGATATCTTATGAGTACCATAGAATCTACCTTTTTTAAGGGATAATTTAAGCATCTTACATCCGTATTGACTTTTTTAATGGGTAGCCTTGCTTCTTTTAAAATAAAACTAAATTTTAATATTTCCTAAATTTTGTGTAACATGTTTTAAAAAATAACTTAACTATCTTTGAAATATACTCACATTCCTAATATAATCAGGATTAAACCTCCTAACTACTATCAAACAACTGCTATATAAATGTATGGAACCCATTATGGATGCGCTCATAAATTTCTTACAATCTTCTTATATAATGGATGATGAATTTGAAAATTATCTAAAAATTAGTATTTTTGATTTTCAGTAACATTTTTAATTCTAGTAAACTAATTATTTTCATTTTCTATTTGGTTGACTAATTTCAAAGGTGTTGATTCCACATTACGCTCAAATATGTTACATGACTGGATTTATGATGTGAATGAATTATTTCGGATGTTTTAATCAAACAAATAGGATCATATCTGATTAAAACAAATATGTTTTAATCAACCATTCACGAGACTTGACCATATTTTTTTATAAAATTTATATATATAATATTGGTGTCATATGAAAGATTTTAAAAAGATATTTAATTTGATATAATTTTTATAAAAAATTGGAGCAAGAATGAAAAAGTTATGACATTTTATAAAAAAAAAGGAATTACTTACCACATGACAATATTTTATTGGATGTATAGTGAAGGTAGAACTGATATGGGCAATCCCCTGAATGGAGCGAGCGTGTAGGTGCACCAAGCAACTTTTACTAACGTTTTAATTGTAATTAATTTTAATTAATAATTAAGAAGGCCAAATTTGTCCAGCCATGGTTACTTAAAGCAATTGTGGGGGTGCGCGAAGCACCACCCTTTAGATTTTAGTTTTTGAAAGCCTGTATTTAAAACTAAAGGAAAGGGTATATTGAATATGGATTGTGATTGACTTTTTTTAATCTGTAGACTTTTAAAAAAGTCAGTCGACTTTTAAATTCATATACTTTTTTATGAATGAATTCTATAGACTTTTAAATTCATGGATAAGTTTATTGACTTTCAAAAAGTCCATAAACTTTTAAACGGACAGTCACTGCTGGTCATCGAAATTTTCACATAGATCATCGCTACCGATCTCCCTGTCCGCCTCTGTCACCGGAGTTCCCCGTTGTCGTCATCGGACTGATCCACCACTAACAAAATTGATTTGGTTATGCAAGGGAACAAGGGACAAATAATTATATTGATTAATTAATTAAACTAGGAGTGAATGTGTAATACTTAGCTAGTCCTATTTAAGAAAAATCAATAATATGATCACACTTTAAGAAGAATGCTATGTTTTAGTCGTACCTTGAGTAATTTCCTTTGTATAATACGGAGTATGATAAGAAACAAACAAACAAATAAATAAATAAATAAATAAGTAAGTAAATAAATAAAAATAAATAAATAAATAAATAAATCATCAAATAAATAAATAAATAAATAAATAAATGTAATTCATATAGCAACACAAAGTTATGCAAGAATAAATGAAGCATAGGAATGCAAATTTATTTCTATTAAAAAAAACTCAAAGTTTCAAGAATGCTCAAGAATTTTAGTCATTTTATTAATGAGTAAGAACATTAATTGTTACACAAGTGTTACACTCATTGCTACATGTCGTACAAGCATAGATGCAATCGAGCTTTTCTTTTTAATAATTGTTTTCTTTTCATTTCTATCTTGTAAAATTTTGTATACTTATTTAAGGTTATATATTTATTAATTTGAAATTATATTTTTATGTGTTAGCGATTTAACGATGAAAGAAAGTAGTAGCTAAAATATTTATTTTCTTAATAGTTAAGTGACGGCGTACCAGAATTGCACTGATGTAATACTATCGATTCTTAGATTAGTTCTTCTAGAAACTTCTAGAATCGAACCAATATGGGATTAATGAATCAAGGGGAAATCGAGGGGGTGGGGTGGGGCAAGCTGAAGAAGAAAAAGAACGGAAGGAGAAGGGTGGGGCGAGCTGGGCTGAAGAAGAAGAAGAAGAAGAAAGATCGAAGGGGAATGGGTGGCTTGGATAAAGAAGAGGGGAGTTGGGAGGATGTGGTGGGATGGGATGAAGAACCGATATAAAAAAGTTCACGGAAATCTTTAGTCAGGAGAAGAGACAATTGCAGAGAATTAATGTATTAAAAATGAGTTAAAATTCCATGAGAATCCTTAATTTTAGAAATCAATAAGAATGAACGGAACTTTCAATATGCCTAGACTTTTATATACTTTTAAAAGTATACATTGAATACACCTAGACTTTTGTAGACTTTTAAAAGTCCACATTGAATACACCTAAACTTTTAAAATCCATTGACTTTTAAAATTTTGTCACTAATTCCTAATCCAATACACCCCTCTAAAAGTTGTAAGGTAATGAGTTGTTTTGGTAATGAGTTGTTTTGCAACGGTCAACTTTTCACGTTTGCTAGCGCACAAGTTTGACCATTATTATATTTCTTTTTTTTATTAGTAAAAACATTAAAAATTTCAGATTTTGAAATTTTAAAATGAGAAGAATTTAGAAATATTTTTTAAAAATTTAATTTATAATACATTAATAAATAAAATACAATCAAAGTAGAAAATGTGAATAGTGCAAAAAGTCCAATGTTTCAATTAAAAGAGAACGAATGTAGTTGGTAGATAAATCATTTCTTGAGAAGAAGAGCGTTTAATTTTGAGCATAAATTATATTGCTCCTCCAATATGGGACATTTTTGCAAAATACAAGTAAAAAATGTGAAATTCGAAAATGATAGTATTATGTTTTCAATAAATATGAGTTAGATAGCTTCATTGTGAATTGAAAGATATTGTAGTATAGTACGGAGTATCATATTTTGGTTATCTACTTATCTGACTGAAAAATATTTTAGTATATCAAACATGATATGATAATATTAATGTTAGTTTTTTTAATTTTTATACTCCCTCCGTCCGCGATAACTTTGCCAAGTTTGACCGTCACGGGAAATAATAAAGTAAAAACTGTGTGGTTGAGTTTTGTACAGAGGAAATAGAATGAACTGGAACCACAAATTCTTTATTTAAAAGGAAAAATGTCAAAGTTAATGGGGCATCCAAAAAGGGAAAGTTGGCAAAGTTATAAGGGACATAGGGAGTACATCCGAAAGGTCACAGACTCACTCACAATATTAATGTTAACTAATGTTCCAAGCATTGTTATGATTACTCTTACTAGTCGTATAAAAATACTCCGTAAGAATAAAAATATGCATCTTAGAGCGGGTTTAGTGACCTCAAATTGGCTGAATGCTTAAAGATATGAAGTTTTGGATGAAACAACTGAATCTCTTGTATTATGAAAAATTATATGAAAAAATAGCTAAAATCATTATCTACGGTAATTTTTATTAACTAAATCATGAAAGTAACCTCAACCTCGCTTATTTTGATTATTATATAATTCGATGCACGAATTCAAAATAACAACTTTGTAAAAAAAATAACTGATAAACCAAAAAATATAATCAATGGATATGCGGATCTCTATCGTCTAGTATAAATTGTAGATGAACCTAGCAATCTAGCATCAACATTGTGGATATATATACTGGTCCGTATTTGGATCGGGAAAGAAGCAACTAACTATATTTAGTGCATTCTTGATATATATTTAAGTTCAGGTGTATGTGTCTTTAAAGTTTTAAAAGGTACAAAAGTATTCTTAAAGTTTATAGATAAATATTTGAGAGCAGATTTACCATTATTGAATTAAATAAATATACATTTTCAAATATAAATAATAAATTAATGAATGTATTGAGTTTGTAGATTGAAAAATAAAAGTTTAAAAATAGTTCTGTATTCGATGCTCCTTTTTATATTGACAATATTAAAATTTGGCCCGCCAAGTGTCTTGTGGTCTGATGGCATCATAGCTGATCTCTCTAAGAGAAGGTCCCAAATTCGAGTAACATCCCAATCAAGGAAGTTGGCATACATTAACAAGAACAAATACTATAATAGATTTTAGAATACTCCAAAAAAAATGGATCCCATTTTGTTGACCCTGTTTTTCAGCATATCAGGCTTATCAATCAATTTTTTCACCAAACACGTAACTTTTTATTTCGCGTGCTGAAATGTATAATAATAAGAAAAAGTAAGATTGAAGTTACTTTTGTGACTCTATTGGCTGAAGTTACTATAGAGTATCCTTTTATCTTTGTTTCATATAAATATATACTTCCTCCGGTTCTTATTTAAGTTCTCAGTTTGACTTCACACATATTAAGAAAATGAATTGACTTTACTGTGGAGTGCACTGTTTGGCACTGTTTGGACACTGTTTGGCACTATTTGGACACTGTTTGGCACTGTTTTACACTGTTTTGTTTCCTAAAATGGAAGTGTGAATTTAAATAAGGGACATCCCAAAAAGGAAAGTGAGAACTTTAATAAGAACCGGAGGGAGTATAATTTTTCATAAATCACCAGAATCATACAATCTAGTCACTTCAGATACAATTTCATAAATTTCAATGAAATCAGCCAGTACAACTGATTTAGATATTACCAAACGAGCTCTAGATATAGAAATCATTAGAAGACATTGGATAAGAAATGCATTTTCAAAGTTTTTTAATATTCATTTTCCAATCAATCTTTTTTCTAAAAATATTTTTATTTATTTAAAGTTTATAAAAATAGATGGTTATTTAATACTAATGTTAATTTTTTTTATACATCGGAAAGGTCACAATATCAATGTTAACTATGTTCCAAGCATTGTTATGATTACTCTTACTTTATTAATTCTCAAATTGGCTGAATATTAAACAGTTGAATCTGCTGTATTATGAAAAACTATACAAAAAATAGCTAAAATCATTAATTATCTACGGTTATTTCAATCATTAAATCATGAAAGTAGCTCCAACCTTACTCATTTTGATAATTATATAATTTGATGCTTGAACTCAAAATAACAACTTGGTGAAACAATCAACCGATAAATCAAAAAATATAATTACCAAACGGTCCATTTATGTCCGATATGTGGATCTCTATCGTCTAGTATAACGATGTTTTTACTTGGATTGTAATTTGCTGGTCTGGTCTGGTCTGTTTAAGAATGGTCTGGTCTGGTCTGGTCTAAACTGGTCTAGCCTGGTAAATGTCTGGTTTCTATGTATTTTATAACTACGGAAGTCAAGTTTGGTCTGGTCAGTTTGAGTCTGATTTAATCTGGTTTGATTTGTTCAAGTCTGTTTAAGTATGGTCTCATCTGGTCTGAAACTAGAAAAAGTGCAAATAAAAACATCCTAAATCGTAGATGAACCTAGCATCAACATTGTGGATATATAATGGTCCGTATTTGGATCGGGAAAGAAGAAACTATATTGAGTATAATCTTGATATTTAAATTCAGGTGTATATGTGTCTTTAAAGTTTTAAAAGGTACAAAAGTATTCTTAAAGTTTATAGATAAATATTTGGGAGCAGATTTACCATTATTGAATTAAATAAATGTTGGGTGTGTTTCGGAAAAACGAAGAATTATAATTAATAAAAATAATTAATTAATCAATTAAATAGCTAAAGAAAAATAGAAATAAGATGGAGCAGATTTTCGCCGGAGCTCGTGTTACGCACGATGTCCTTAAAACGTATTCGTCGCCTCCCACGGTGCTAGGAGCGTTGCAACGACCGTTTCCCAGAATACAGTGGACATACGAGTCGCGGTTTTTCTTCTCCGTTTCGGGATTTGATCGGCACCCCCCATGCGCGTAAGAGAGAGCCTTTACCTTTAGGAATCTTAACTCTTTAAAAGAGGCTTCCCTTTATAAGAGGTGAAAATCCCTTGAGTTTTCCGGTGTGGGATAAAACACATTAGAAACCCTTCATTTTCCAAGTTTTTCCATTTCAACGAGTGAACTTCGAGAATCAATTTTTCATTCACCCGTTATCCGTTTTGAGCGTACCATATATCGAATTGTAGCCCTTAACAAGGACAATCCGAAACCACTGTGACCCGACCCAAATCGAAAGTGGACCCCACTCAAATATTTGCCCCAAAATCATCATTTAATGCAATTTTTAACACATTTTTCCAACAATAAATATATATTTCAAATATAAATAATAAATTAATGAATGTATTGAGTATGGAGATTGAAAAATAAAACTTTAAAAATAGTTCCGTATTCAATGCTCCTTTTTATATTGACAATATTAAATTTTGGAGCCCGTTGGTGACCTTGTTTTTCAGCTTATCAGAGTTATCAATCAACTTTTCACCAAACACGTAATTTTTGATTTCATACACTCAATTGTGTAATAATAAGAAAGACTAAGATTGAAGTTCCTTTTGTGACTGTATTAGCTGAAATTACTGATTATTTTATCTTCTTTTCCATATAAATTTTATGTTTTCATAAATCAGGAAAATCATACAATCTAGAGGCCATTTGGCAACCCTCATTTTCGGCTTATCAGGCTTATCAACCAACTTTTTTACCAAACACGTAAATTTTGCTTTCGCGCGCTGAATTGTACTGTGTAATAAGCCGAAAAAGTAAGGTTGGAGTTACTTTTCTGGCTGTATTGGCTGAAGTTACTGTAGATGACTATTTTAGCTATTTTTACATATAATTTTTTATTTATTTTATTAATAAATTATATTTTTTTAAAACAATCTTGTATCAGCAGAATCAGCCAATGCAGTCACTTCAGCCAGAATTTCATAAATTTCAGCAGAATCAACCAAAACAGCTGCTTTGGGAATTACCAAATGAGATCTAGTCTAGATATAGAAATCATTAGAAAACATTATATCGGACATGAAATGGATTTTCAAAGTTTTTTAATATTCACTTTCCAAAACATGTTCATCAATCTTTTTTAAAAATATATTTTTATTTATTTAAAGTTTATAAAAATAAATTTTCAAATCAGTCACAACTCACAAGTACTACATACAGTATAAATTTTATGGTTATTTATGCATTTCAAGTTTTTAAGAAATGGAAAGTGTAGTCAAAGGCCGAGAGTATATTCGAACTTTTTTCCGTTTGGATCGGTAGCCGGCCGAGGCCGTAGACTGGCACGTTTAAGCAGCGGCAAGTTGGGGCCGCGCCAAATGTCCTTCTTCGCTTCCACAGCTTTACGACTGGCGCACGTGCCGCGCGCCGTCGATTCTCCGCCGCATGACTAAACCGCCACATGAGGCATGTGCCGCCGCATCGCATGCAGGACAAAGCTACGCCTTTGCTGCTAATCTACCGTTATTTGCTTTCGCTTATTACTTTTTACTCAAAAAGAAAATGAAGCCACTAATAGTAATGATGTTGATTTGGACTCTTGGTCGGAGCATATATGATTATAAATATAATAATCCGACTAAATTAATCCACCATTTAGATCTCATTGCTCATTATAAAGACATGATGCGAAACATACACGGGCCCATGTCTATTTCCTTGTCGCGTGGATTATTCATGATATTAACGGTCAAATCAACATTAACCGTATCTACTTGATTTAGTTATATTTACTCCGGTTCTTAGTTTGACTTCACACATATTAAGAAAATGAATTTGACTTTACTGTGGAGTGCACTGTTTGGCACTGTTTGGACATTGTTTGACACTGTTTGGCACTGTTTTGCACTGTTTTGTTTCCTAAAATGGAAGTGTGAACTTAAATAAGGGACATCCCAAAAAGGAAAGTGGGAACTTTAATAAGAACCGGAGGAAGTACAAATTAAATTGTGCTAAATATGATTAAAGTTAGCCAAAAGAGCACAAATGCTAAACACTTAAATCAATCAAATATTGATTTTCTAACCTAAATACTTCTAAGAGTATTAATTCATTATGAAATGCTTTAATTCATAATAAAATCGTAAAAAATTATAAAAATCCTACAAAATGACTAAAGTAAAACCCCATTATAAAATTTAAAAAAAATATGGATACCTTTTCTACCGCCGCCTCACAACACCACCACCTCCAATCAGTCAAAAAGTGTCATTTTTATAAAAAAAATGTTTTTTTTTTCCTGAAAATGCCAAGAAAATGACATTATTACTATTGATAATACCAAAATTTTCATTGAATCTGCCATTATTATGGCATTGCTGTAAATGTTGGCATTTTTTCTCCGTTGAACGGAGCTGGTGGTGCTGTGGGTGGACATTGACTTGGCTCGCATATTAAGGAGGTGAGAGTAAAGTGGAAATGTATGATTGTTGTTGTTGAAGAAAAAAGTAAAATGGATGTGAGCCACACAAATTGTCCAAAAATGGTAAGTGAGAAGAATTTTTTGATTATGTTCAAATCAAATATTACACGAGTTCCTACCGAAAATGGTTATGAATTTCATGTTAATATGTACCTATTCTTTAATACATTGTAAATAAAGTAGAATCACGAGTTTTAGAAGTAAAAAAGATCTTTCCAATGAGATATAAAAAGTTTAGTAGAAGAATATACATTAAGGTGTAATAAAATCAAATACTTAGTTTGTTTTTTTTGTAATATAGCGTTATCAAATAAATAGAGCATATTTGGCGTAAATAGAGTATTGGATTCGAAATTCAGGCATAACACCTATCTTACATTTTTTATTAATATTTTTACATCTTCACTTTATTTTTTCACTTTTCTGAGTTTTTGTCCCTTTATTTTAATGTTATTAAATTATTTATCTATTTTTAGAGTTATAATATTTTTATATTCTCCTTACAATATTTTTCAAAATTATATGTGTTGGGGAATATTATCCCGACCTACTACTGTTCAGAGGCCCAAGGCATCACCTCGGTATGGAGCCCAGTCGGCGAGACCCATTTAGGCCTACCCAGCCCGTTTCGGCCCGACGGGCCCGTTAGGCACATTAGGCTAGAAAGCCCCCCCCCCCCCCCCCCCTTCCCCTCTATAAATAGGAAGCAAGGCTTCCATGTAAATGGATCGGATTTTTTGAGCTCTCTGCTCCCCGGCTCTCTGAATTTTGTGTAGAACACATGAATCTTTTTGCACAAGATTCCCACAGACGGTGCCAATGTTGGGTTTTCGTCCAACTCAAACTAATAGATATAGATATAATATGTATGAAATGCACTATTTTTACGTGGAAACCCGGAAAGGGAGAAAACCACGTGACTTTTTAGGCTAACGTCCAAGCCCGCTCTTTCTCATTAAAACTCTCCTCCCCAAAATACAATTATTAAGCTCCATTAATGGAGGTGGCCTATTCGACAGAAGTTGCAGAAGGGAGCAGAGAGCTCAAAAATCTGATCCATTTACATGGAAGCTTTGCTTCCTATTTATAGAAGAGATGGGGGCCTTTCTAGCCTAATAGGCCTAATGGTCCCGTCGGGCCAAAACGGGCCGAGTAGGCCTGAATGGTCCTCGCCGACTGGGCTCCATACCGGGGTGATGCCTTGGGCCTCTGAACAGTAGTAGGCCGGGATAATATTCCCCAACACAAGTCCGCCAGTTTCTTGTGTAGTGAGCGTGTGAATCTACTCGAGAAAGTATACTCTTGCTCACGTCCCTCCTTGCCTTCCCTGAATCGGCGTCTTCGAATAGTCATGGACGCAAGGCATGCATAAGTGACAAGTGAGGTGCAGTCCCCACACTAGGCATGATGGCGCTGAAGAGCCAACCGTTCGTGCTGCATAAAGCGGCGGTCCTGACCCTGAAGGGTGTGGGCGGACCCGACCGAGAAGAAGACACGACGATGCTGAAGAGCCAGCCGCTCGTACTGCATAAAGTGGCGGTCGCCATCCTAGATCAAGGATGGACGAGCCCGACCGAGAGCCAGGCACGACGGTGCTGTGGAGCTTATTCGTGCTGCATAAAAGCGGCGGTCGCCATCCCAGATCAAGGATGGACGAGCCCGACCGAGATCCAGGCACGACGGTGCTGTGGAGCCTGTTCGTGCTGCATAAAAGCGGTGGTAGGCATCCCAGATCAAGGATGGACGAGCCCGACCGAGAGCCAGGCACGATGGTGCTGTGGAACCCGTTCATGCTGCATAAAAGCAGCAGTCCCAATCTTGAATGGTATGGGCGGACCCAACTGAGAAGAAGACACGACGGCGCTGAAGATCCAGCCGCTCGTGCTGCATAAGGCGGCGGTCCCAACCCTGAATGGTATGGGCGGACCCAACTGAGAAGAAGACACGACGGCGCTGAAGATCCAGCCGCTCGTGCTGCATAAGGCGGCGGTCCCAACCCTGAATGGTATGGGCGGACCCGACCGAGAAGAAGAGACGACGGCGCTGAAGAGCCAACCGTTCGTGCTGAGAAAGCAGCAGCCGGTGGTGAGTCCAGCTCCAAGCCAGATTCCTCCAAAGATGATTTATCTTAGTCTTTCCATTGTGTTTAGCATTTATCATCCCTTGTATCTTCCGGACGGTAGCTCCGAAGAATAGAAGGATTTCACTCTTCTATGTAAGTTTTTCTTTACTTGTCTTATGCTTTCCTGATCCTTTTCATCTGTTTGTACTATTTCGTATTGATCGGTTCGTACCTATCTTAGAAACCATAGTTTCGTTACCCCCGTTCAGCACATTTTTCCGATAGGGTTCGTCCACGCTCCTTGTTTAACATCATCTTCGAACTGGTTTGAAACCCTCGTTCGGTCATCTGAAACGCAAGGTCAAACCTAGCTAAAATGATGGCTCCTCCAGACCGAAATGAGAATCCTCGTTCGGCCATGGTGAACGATTCACTTACACTTGCGATCAAGGTGAGGCTTTCACACCATCTTCAAACTGGTTTGAAACCCTCGTTCGGTCATCCGGAACGCAAGGTCAAACCTAGCTAAAATGATGGCTCTCCTCCAGACCGAAATGAGGATCCTCGTTCGGCCATGGCGAACGATTCACTTACATTTGCGGTCGAGGTGAGGCTTTCACACCATTTTCAAACTTGTTTGAACCCTCGTTCGGTCATCCGAAACGCAAGGTCAAACCTGGCTAAAATGATGGCTCTCCTCCAGACCGAAATGAGGATCCTCGTTCGGCCATTGTGAACGATTCACTTACACTTGCGGTCGGGGTGAGGCTTTTAACCTTAGCTTCAATCCCCCGTTCGATCCGCCTGGGTTTGACCGGACGTTGGCTCGGTTCGTCCCTGCTTCTGGTTCAACACCATCTTCAAACTGGTTTGAAACCCTCGTTCGGTCATCCGGAACGCAAGGTCAAACCTAGCTAAAATGATGGCTCTCCTCCAGACCGAAATGAGGATCCTCATTTGGCCATGGCGAACGATTCACTTACACTTGCGGTTGAGGAGAGGCTTTTAACCATAGATTCGATCCCTCGTTCGATCCGCCTGGGTTTGACCCGACGTTCGCTCGGTTCATCCGTGCTCCTGGTTCAACACCATCTTCAAACTGGTTTGAAACCCTCGTTCGGTCATCCGGAACACAAAGGCAAACCTACCTAAAATGATGGCTCTCCACCAGACCGCAGTCGAGGTGAGGCTTTTACACCATCTTCAAACTGGTGTGAACCCCCGTTCGGTCATCCGAGATGCAAGGTCAAACCTAGCTAAAATCATGGCTCTCCTCCAGACCGAAATGAGAATCCTCGTTCGCCCATGTCAAACGATTCAATTACACTTGTGGTCGAGGTGAGTTTTTTAACCATAGCTTTGATCCCCAGTTTGATCCGCCTGGGTTTGACCCGACGTTCGCTCAGTTCGTCCCTGCTCCCGGTTCAATATTCAGTCGGACGACTAACTCATGACAAATAATCTTCGGGTCTATGCCCGACATATCTTCTGGTCCCCTAGCGAACAGAACTTGGAATTCCATGATTACTGCATAAAGCGGCGTTTCGAACCCTTAGTGGTATGGGCGGACCCGACCGAGAACTTGGATGCGATGGTGTCACGCCCCGGACCGCATCCGAGCCACGTAGACAACCGCCGTGCAACCCGATAAGAACAACAACAGTTCATCCCTATTGAATTGCACAAGGCGTCCGATTGATTCTTTTGCCAAACCGATTAGTAAACACATATAATCAACATCAATATCATAATCAAACAAATGCGAAAATAGTAATATGTTTGATACTTAGCCACACGTGGCAACCACGGGCACGCAGGCCCCCAACTGTTTTAAGGAAAACATTGTTCAAAAATCCATGAGCAGTTTATAAATTTCAAATACGAATGGAAGCACAAACCACGTCTTCCTCCTTGGATGATCACCCTAGGCAAAGGTGCAGGTAGTAGGACTCTAGCCTTAACCTGAAAAATGTGAGGGCCCCCGGAGGGGTCAGTACTCCATAGAAGTACTAGTGACAAGCAGGCTATATGAAGAATAACTAATGTTTCAGACACGAGACCCAAAAATAAGGTGATACATATATATAGATGTCTCTCATCCGCTCGATGATACATACTGTATATATAGTCGTAAAATACTCAACACGTAGGTCATATACCTTAAAGAGTTTTTTAGAGATAAAGTTCTTACCTGACTTTTCTCACTCCTTTCCCGGTTGCCTAGCTCACAAGCTATAGTCTACCTTCGATTCATACTACCGAGTGTTTTAGGATCATTTACCGTCCAAGGCACTCAACCCAACCTGGAGTATTTAAGATCATTTACCTTCCAAGGGTACTCGGCCCCACCTAAGGTATTCTGGATCATTTACCGTCCAAAGGTACTCGACCCCACCTGGAGTATTCTCGATCATTTACCGTCCAAGGGTACTCGACCCCACCTGGAGTATTCTGAATCATTTACCGTCCAAGGGTACTCGACCCCACCTGGAGTATTCTGGATCATTTACCGTCCAAGGGTACTCGACCCCACCCGGAGTATTCTGGATCATTTACCGTCCAAGGGTACTCGACCCCACCTGGAGTATTCTGGATCATTTACCGTCCAAGGGTACTCAATCCCCAGTCTATCCTCTACCAAATCCTAACCCGGATATGGCAAACCATTCGTTCCTTTAACTATGGACAATGCCTAGCCCTATAGTCATATAACAATCCTTTGGAACAAGCTTGGGCGGGTCCCACCTGAACGTCCCACGTTAACCTACTCAAAACTGCCCGTTTTGAGCATAAACCAATACTCGATCGAGTATCTACCCATACTCGGTCGAGTACAGGAGATAGTAGCCCACAAAGCAAATTTTCAACGTATACTCGATCGAGTATCTACCCATACTCGATCGGGTATAGGAGGCAGTAGCCCCCTGGGGCAATTTTTCAACAAATACCCGGTCGGGTATGTGTCAATACCCGGTCGGGTATGGCAGTTGACTTGGCGGTCAACGCCTGTTTGGCCACCCAAACGGAGTACGATTAACGTGAAATTTTATACACATATACTTATTGACGTCCTTGATCCAAAAATACCATTTTGGATCCCTGCAACATCACACATAATAAGTTATCACATTTTTAATCACCAAACCTACATAACATGCTTTTCAACTATGTTTTATGTATAATCATGGCATAAGAAAACACTTGGTTATCTTTAATCATTCCACAAAACATATCCTTGATTACTTTAGGTAATCTCATTCGTCACACAAAAGTTATAAAGCATAAAGCCGTCTTCTCACCTTAATGAAGCTTATGAAGTTCTAGCCTTCCCGATTTAGCTCCGGTGAAACTCCGGCGAACTTCAACGAACTCCGGTGACAACTTCGGCGACCCTTTCAACTCTGTGAAATTTCTTTGAATACCTTAGACAAGTTACTAACAAGGTTTTATCATCATAAAACCCATAGTAATACAAATAACCTCAAAAGGATAGTTTCCGGCGAACCGGTCTCCTTGGCTTCTAAGTCCGTTCTTGGACTTAGACTACCTTCCAACCCCTCTTTCTACTCATCCAAACGTGTAGAACAATATTAGGGTGGATAAAATATGAAGACATCATCATAAGAGAGGATTAAGGAAATGGAATGTGGTTAATGGAGCCATTACCTTGAGCACCTCAAGTTTTCCTTTCCAAAGCCATCTTTTCTCTTCTCTTTTCCCCTCCTTCTTCCTCCTTAGCTCAAGTGCGTAAATGGTGGATAAATATGGAGTCTTTACAGAGCTTAACTCTCTTCTTTGAATGGGTTGGCCGAGCATATGGGTTGTGGGGTGAGGGGTAGCCTTTTTGGCTTATTCACCAATAATATGGGGGAGGGACCCCTCTCCATTTATTGGTTTGGCCTCCAATCAACTCTTGCCCCTTTCCCATTATGTTTGTGCGGCTCCCCTTGGCTTCCTTGCAGAGCTAAAGACGTGGGTTGGCCCCCACTTATGTGGGAGGTAAACCCTTTGTGTACCCGAGTGTATAATCGGTCCCGAAAGTTGTATTTTCCGGACTGTTTTAATTATATTTTATTTTATCGTGTCAAAATAAAATACAACACTTGTTCCCAATCCTTACTGGACCTTAGAATCAATATGCACTCCCAAACTTTAATTTAGAAGTCTCCGTAATCCCCTTTTTGGGCTGTCATCTGATAATTTGCCGATACCGATAATTTGGCCCCGTTTGACCAACCAGTCAACCATATGCCATTGGCATGGCCCAATTAGGATATCCAAAACCATATACATATTATCTAGTCCAAGATTAATATAATATGTGGTCCCGATAATATCGGGCGGCCCCACATCCGGTGTGGGCCCCACGTGAATTTTACTATTCACGTAAAAGAAATGATAAAAATTTACAATCACGTAAAAATGCTTTTATACATTTCTCAGGGTTCAATACATAATTTGATAAAGTATGAATACTTGGGGGCGGTGTTACAAGTTCTACCCCCCTTATTTGGGATTTCGTCCTCGAAATCCACGTATCTAGTCAAACAGAAATGGATATTGTTCCCTCATCAGGGTCTCCACTTCCCAAGTTTGCTCCTCGACACGATCACTCTTTCAAAGTACTTTTACCATCGGCACCTCTTTACTCCTTAGCTTCTTTACCTGTCGGTCCATGATTTTCACCGGCTGCATCGTATAGTGTAGGTCTTCTCGGATTTCCACCGGTGGTTTCTCAGGAATATGTAACGGGTCCCGCACATACTTCTTGAGCATAGAAACATGAGACACATTATGAATCTTTTCTAACTCTGGAGTCAACTGAAGTCGGTAGGCTACAACCCCAACCCTTTCAAGGATTTTGAATGGACCCATGTAACGTGGGTTAAGCTGACCCCGACTGAGGAACCTGATGATCCTTTCCAAGGTGATACCCTCAGAAATACCTCGTCACCGACCTCAAACTCAAACGTCCTCCGACGTTTATCAGCATAGCTCTTCTGCCGGTCTTGGGCAGCCTTGAGCCTATCCTGTATGACTTTTATCTTCTCTTTAGTGATCTCGATTAGCTCGGTGCCCTCGAGCTTAGCCTCGCCAACCTCGTCACAACACAATGGTGTCCGACATTTCCTCCCATACAGTGCTTCATATGGTGGCATGCCTATACTCGCCTGATAACTGTTGTTATAGGCGAATTCCACTAAAGCCAACTGATTGTCCCAGCTTCCCTGAAACTCCAAGGCACATGCCCTCAACATGTCCTCCAAAATCTGAATCACCCGTTCAGATTGCCCGTCTGTTTGAGGATGGAATGCGGTGCTAAACCTCAATTTCGTACCCATGGATTCCTGGAACTTAGGACAAAACCGTGATGTGAACCGTGGGTCTCTATCCGATACTATTGTAACCGGAACCCCATGCAGTCTCACAATCTCATCTGTGTACAATTTGGCCAGTCGCTCGAGCGTATAGGTAGTGTTGATAGGTAGAAAATGAGCACTCTTGGTCAGCCTATCGACTACCACCCATACTGCGTCGTAGTTCCTAATCGTCCGTGGTAGACCCACCACGAAGTCCATGGTAACATGCTCCCACTTCCATTCTGGAATGGTAAGTGGTTGTAGTAACCCTGCTGGGTGTTGGTGCTCTGCCTTAACCTGTTGACAGGTAAGGCAACGGCTCACGTATTCTGCAATCTCTCTCTTCATCCCCGACCACCAGTAACTTTCTTTCAAGTCCCGGTACATCTTTATACCGCTCGGGTGCATGGCGTACGCAGATGAGTGAACCTCTTCAAGGATAGATTTTCGGAGCTCCTCATTCGATGGCACACACACTCGTTCCTTGAATAGTAGAAGTCCATCTTCTCTCTCACAAAAACCCTCGACAAGCCCCACAAGCATCTGTTCCCGGATTTTCTGACATTCCTCGTCATTGCCTTGTCATGTTCTGATTTCATCTAACAAGGTTGGTCTCACCTCAAATCCGGCCAATAACGCCCCACCCGTGGATGCCTCCACGCGTGCCCTCAATGCTCGTAAGCATGTGACTAAAACCCCCGATGATGAGCTCTTCCTGCTCAGCGCATTGGCTATTACATTAGCCTTGCTTGGATGATAGTCAATGATCAAGTTGTAATCCTTAATCAACTCCATCCATCTTCTCGGTCTCATGTTCAACTCTTTCTGAGTGAACACATACTTCAATCTCTTGTGGTCAGTATAGATGTGACACAACTCTCCGTAGAGGTAGTGCCTCCAAATCTTCAATGCAAACACCAAAGCACCTAGCTCCAGATCATGTGTGGGGTAGTTTACTTCATGCTTTCTCAACTGCTGAGAAGCATAAGCAATTACCTTCCCCGATTGCATCAGCACACATCCCAGTCCCTGAATGCTGGCATCACTGTAGATGTCATACCCTAACCCTTGCACGGGTAAGGCAAGCATTGGTTCTTCGGTCAAACGTTTCTTTAACTCAAGAAACCCCTTCTCACACTTGTCATCCCACACAAACTTAGCCCCCTTTTTAGTGAGCTTTGTGAGTGGAGATGCTATCACCGAGAACTTTTCCACAAATTTGCGGTAATACCCCGCTAAACCGAGGAAACTCCTTATCTCCTTCCCGTTCTTGGGCCTCTCCCAATTAGTGACCGCCTCAATCTTTGAGTTATCAACTGAAATGCCCGAGCCCGATACCACATGCCCGAGAAAACCGATCTCCCCAAGCCAAAATTCACATTTAGAGAATTTGGCAAAGAGTTGCTTCTCCCGCAGTGTTTCAAACACAAGCCTTAGATGTTTTTCGTGCTCCTCTTCATTCATGGAGTATATCAAAATTTCGTCAATGAACACTATGACGAACTGGTCCAAGTATTGGTGAAATACTCGGTTCATGAGGTCCATGAATGACACAGGGGCGTTCGTAAGCCCAAACGACATTACTAGAAACTCATAGTGACCATACCTTGTACGGAATGCACTTTTGGGTATGTCACTCTCCTTGATCTTCAGTTGATGGTAGCCTGACCTCAAGTCAATCTTAGAGAACACGGTTTCCCCCCATAGTTGATCAAACAAGTCATCGATCCTAGGCAAAGGGTATTTGTTCTTTATCGTGACCTTGTTCAACTGACGGTAATCGATACACATTCTACGTGTACCATCTTTCTTCTTTACAAAGAGTACCGGTGCTCCCCACGGTGAATGACTCGCCTAATGAATCCGTTGTCCAGTAATTCTTCTAATTGCACCTTCAACTCTTGAAGTTCAGCCGGTTCCATCCGATATGGAGGAATCGAGATGGGTTTTGTACCGGGTTCTACTTCAATGGTGAACTCAATTTCTCGATCTGGTGGGAGTCCCGAGAGTTCTTCAGGGAAAACTTCTAGGTACTCACTCACCACTCTCACCTCAGTGAGACTCTTTCCCTTGCCTTCCTTGCCTATGACATAGGCCAAGTATGCTTGACACCCTTTCCTCATCATACGCCTTGCTCTTATGGCCGATATGATACAAGGGTTGAATTTCCCTCTATCTCCCTCGAAGCATAGAGTGTTCCCTTATCCATCTTCTAGTTCTAACGCCTTGGTGTAGCAATCTACTTTCGCATGGTGTTTTTCAAGCCAATCCATGACCAGTATAGCATCAAACTCGAGCATATCTAACGACACAAAGTCACCCGTTAGACAGTGCTCCCCTATCCCTACATTACACGAGGGATAGTAGTGTTTCCGTTCTACATCATCTCCCAATGGCGTAGAGACCAACAATGGTTGCACCATCGCTACCAAAGGCATGCCCAAACCCTTGGCAAACGCTTCGCTCACAAATGAATGTTGTGCTCCGGTATCGATGAGAATTCTCGCGTCCCTATCATTGATCTTTAGTGTTCCTACATATGTAAGTCATGTAAGGCACACTACCAACATCCCGACTGAAAAGGACCGAACGAAAAAAATTTCAGCCTAGGGATACTCTATACCCGGTCGGGTAGGGTCCTCTACCCGGTCGGGTATCACTCGAGCTTTTAAGGAAAACCTTCTGTTTTCCTTGCTCGGTCGAGTACCGGCCTCGAACTCGAAAAATTTATTCATACCCGGTCAGGTATATTCCCATACCTGGTCGGGTATGGCTTAAAACACCACAACGTTCTGCTCTGAACGTTCGATCGGGCACACGCTTCCAACTCGAGCAAAATGTCGATACCCGGACGGGTATATGCCTATACCCGGTCGGGTATCACTCAAAATTCCCAAATAAAAGCTTCCTGCCATAAACGCTCGATCGAGTACACACTTCGAAGCTCAATTTATACACATACCCGATCGAGTATATAACCATACCCGATCGGGTATTGCTCGAAGTGTCAAAAATGAAATATCCTGCCTTGCTTGCCCGAACGAGTACACCCTTCAAAATCGAAGCATGGACTATACCCGGTCGGGTCTATAGGGATACCCGATCGGGTCCTTCATATTTTTTTGAAAATTTTTGATTCAAATACATGATCAAAATACGTGTGTAATCAAGAGATTACCTGCAATGGAGATCGGGTTGGCCCGAGCATCAACCTCGGTCATTGCATACACCCGTGCTTGGGTCCTCCCTTGGTTAACGGGCGCGACATTGCTAGCCGTGGGTCCGCCCCTTCCCGTTCCGGCCTGAGACGGTCCCGCACGTCCCCTACTAACCGTAGGTCTTTCAATGGCCCCCGATGGACCGCCTCCATTCAACATTGGACAAGAGGATTTGAGGTGGCTCGTGCTACCACATTTATAACACCGGGGGGGTTCATTGCACTTCCCCGCATGGTTCTTGCCGCAATTTGCGCACCTCGGTGACCACGTACTCCCTGGTTTGGCCCCTTGCCCTCCTGAGCCCTTATTCCTTTTCGCCGGTGGTGTCGGCGCCCTGAATGAATTACCACCCCCAGCGTGATGCTTCCGAGAGTGGTCTTGGGGTCCAGAGTTTCCCCATCTTCGCTTCTTCGCCTCCTCGGCGTCCCTCAACTTCCTCTCGTTCCATTGGGCTTCCCCAAGGAGCCCTTGGTCAACGATCTGGCTAAATGTCATGTTATGGTGATAAGTAGCCCGGTCACGGATGTCCAACTGTAGAGCGTCCCAAAAGTGATTGGCCATACGATTTTCATCCAAAGAGTATTCTGGGATGAACCGTGCCAAGTCACGGAACCTTTGTTCCAATTGCCTCACCGAGCAACCATCCTCCTGTTTCAGATTTGTGTACTCGTTCCTCTTGAGATTGACTTCAAAAGTTGAGTAGTATTGATCATAGAACTCCACTTCGAATTTCTCCCAAGTGGCCTCACCGTGGAACTTTCCTTCCACGCCTTCCCACCATACAGCAGTTACCCCTTCTAGTAGCCTGCTGGCAACCCTCAACTTCACGTCGAGTCCAATTTGCATGTTCCGAGAAGCATCATTCAGCTTCTTAATCCATTCAGCGGCCTCAGATATGTCGCCCTTGCCATCAATTGACTTGCACCCCAAGGCCCTAGCCTCCTTGAGGTACTTGGAGATACATACCATTGTGTCTCCTTCAAATGCTCCAGATGGAACACTAGAAGCACCTCGGCTTCCCTGCCCCATGGCTTGCCTAGCGTGTCTAGCTTGGCGCCGGTGCTCTCTCTTTGCCTTATTCTCGAGGTACCATTCTAGTACCTCACTCATATGGTCATAATGAGGATCATCATCCTCATCTTCTTCCTCAAAGTCCTCCCCGTTGTACGGGGTCTCCTCTTGCTCCGTGCTTGGAGCATAGGTGAAGTCGTCCGGTTCGGTGGCCCATGACGGGTGCACAGAACCGACGCGCGTGCTACTTGTCGTCGGCGTTGTAGAACGCCCACGACCCCTGCCTCGGCCTCCTCCTCGCCTTTGGCCCCGGCCTCTACCCCTAGAGGTCCGTGATTCCGCCCGAGTGGCATGCCCGGTGGCCCCCAGCACATGCCCTGTCGGGTTCCTCCTAGTTATCCTGCATCCACCCTCCATTTCTGAAAGAAATAAGGAATGAGTCAATAGACTCGTTTCAATGTCAATTGATGGATTAGTACAAAAGACACCACTTGGTCCAACATTATGGCCAACAAACTGTTAAGGGTACCGTCTTAACAATAAGAGGTCAATAACTTGGTTTCCAACGGTTCCTTAAGTACAAAATCTTTTGCTCATGGTTTTATTCAAAAAATTTTGAGGATAACCATATTGAGAGGTTAATTATATAGTTTAGAAATCGATGGCTCTGATACCACTTAATTGTCACGCCCCGGACCGCATCCGAGCCACGTAGACAACCGCCGTGCAACCCGATAAGAACAACAACAGTTCATCCCTATTGAATTGCACAAGGCGTCCGATTGATTCTTTTGCCAAACCGATTAGTAAACACATATAATCAACATCAATATCATAATCAAACAAATGCGGAAATAGTAATATGTTTGATACTTAGCCATACGTGGCAAACACGGGCACGCAGGCCCCCAACTGTTTTAAGGAAAACATTGTTCAAAAATCCATGAGCAGTTTATAAATTTCAAATACGAATGGAAGCACAAACCACGTCTTCCTCCTTGGATGATCACCCTAGGCAAAGGTGAAGGAAGTAGGACTCTAGCCTTAACCTGAAAAATGTGAGGGCCCCCAGAGGGGTCAGTACTCCATAGAAGTACTAGTGACAAGCAGGCTATATGAAGAATAACTAATGTTTCAGACACGAGACCCAAAAATAGGGTGATACATATATATAGATGTCTCCCATCCGCTCGATGATACATACTTTATATATACTCGTAAAATACTCAACCCGTAGATCATTTACCTTAAAGAGTTTTTTAGAGATAAAGTTCTTACCTGACTTTTCTCACTCCTTTCCCGGTTGCCTAGCTCACAAGCTATAGTCTACTTTCGATTCATACTACCGAGTGTTTTAGGATCATTTACCGTCCAAGGCACTCAACCCAACCTGGAGTATTTAAGATCATTTACCGTCCAAGGGTAATCGGCCCCACCTGGAGTATTCTGGATCATTTACCGTCTAAGGGTACTCGACCGCACCTGGAGTATTCTGGATCATTTACCGTCCAAGGGTACTCGACCCCACCTGGAGTATTATGGATCATTTACCGTCCAAGGGTACTCGACCCCACCTGTAGTATTCTGGATCATTTACCGTCCAAGGGTACTCGACCCCACCTGGAGTATTCTGGATCATTTACCGTCCAAGGGTACTCGACCCCACCTAGAGTATTCTGGATCATTTACCGTCCAAGGGTACTCAATCCCCAGTCTATCCTCTACCAAATCCTAACCTGGATATGGCTAACCTTTCGTTCCTTTAACTATGGACAATGCATAGCCCTATAGTCATATAACAATCCTTTGGAACAAACGTGGGCGGGTCCCACCTAAACGGCCCACGTTAACCTACTCAAAACTGCCCGTTTTGAGCATAAACCAATACTCGATCGAGTATCTACCCATACTCGGTCGAGTACAGGAGACAGTAGCCCACAAAGAAAATTTTCAACGTATACTCGAGTATCTACCGATCGGGTATAGGAGGCAGTAGCTCCCTAGGGCAATTTTTCAACAAATACCCGGTCGGGTATGTGTCAATACCCGGTCGGGTATGGCAGTTGACTTGGCGGTCAACGCCCGTTTGGCCACCCAAACGGAGTCCGATTAACGTGAAATTTTATACAAATATACTTCTTGACGTCCTTGATCCAAAAATAGCATTTTGGATCCCTGTAACATCACACATAATAAGTTATCACATTTTTAATCACCAAACCTACATAACATGCTTTTCAACTGTGTTTTATGTATAATCATGGCATAAGCAAACACTTGGTTATCTTTAATCATTCCACAAAACATATCCTTGATTACTTTAGGTAATCTCATTCCTCACGCAAAATTTATAAAGCATAAAGCCGTCTTCTCACCTTAATGAAGCTTATGAAGTTCTAGCCTTCCCGATTTAGCTCCGGCGAAACTCCGGCGAACTTCAACGAACTTCGGCGACAACTCTGACGACCCTTTCAACTCCGTGAAAGTTTCCTTGAATACCTTAGACAAGTTACTAACAAGGTGTTATCATCATAAAACCCATAGTAATACAAATAACCTCAAAAAGGTTATTTTCCGGCGAACTGGTCTCCTTGGCTTCTAAGTCCGTTCTTGGACTTAGACTACCTTCCAACCCCTCTTTCTACTCATCCAAACGTGTAGAACAATACTAGGGTGGATAAAATATGATTACATCATCATAAGAGAGGATTAAGGAAATGGAATGTGGTTAATGGAGTCATTACCTTTAGCACCTCAAGTTTTCCTTTCCAAAGCCAACTTTTCTCTTCTCTTTTCCCCTCCTTCTTCCTCCTTAGCTCAAGTGCGTAAATGGTGGATGAATATGGAGTATTTCCAGAGCTTAACTCTCTTCTTTGAATGGGTTGGCCGAGCATATGGGTTGTGGGGTGAGGGGTAGCCTTTTTGGCTTATTCACCAATAATATGAGGGAGGGACCCCTCTCCATTTATTGGTTTGGCCTCCAATCAACTCTTGCCCCTTTCCCATTATCTTTTTGCTGATCCCCTTGGCTTCCTTTCTGAGATAAAGACGTGGGTTGGCCCCCACTTATGTACCCGAGTGTATAATCGGTCCTGAAAGTTGTATTTTTCGGACTATTTTAATTATATTTTATTTTATGAGGCCAAAATAAAATATAACACTTGTTCCCAATCCTTACTGGACCTTAGAATCAATATGCATTCCCCAACTTTAATTTAGAATTCTCCGTAATCCCCTTTTTGGGCTGTCATCTGATAATTTGCCGATACCGATAATTTGGCCCCGTTTGACCAACCGGTCAACCCTATGCCATTGACATGGCCCAATTAGGATATCCACCACCATATACATATTATCTAGTCCAAGTTTAATATAATATGTGGTCCTGATAATATCGGACGGCCCCACATCCGGTGTGGGTCCCACGTGAATTTTACTATTCACGTAAAAGAAATGATAAAAATTTACAATCACGTAAATATGCTTTTATATATTTCTTAGAGTTCAATACATAATTTGATAAAGTATGAATACTTGGGGGTGGTGTTACAGATGGCGTTGAGGGGCCGTTCGTACTGTAAAAGACGGTGTTCCTCCCCCTGTAAAGGCATGGAGGGACCCGACCGTGTACTGGATACGATGGCGTTGAGAGGTTGATCGTACTGTATAAGGCGATGACCCCCCTGTAAAGGCGTGGGAGGACCCGACCGTGATGAAGAGGGCTTTCAGGGGCCTCAACCCATGAAACGATGGCGTTGAGGGGCCGATCGTAATGCATCAGACGAAGATCCCCTGTATAAAGGCATGGGCAGACCCGACCGTGATCAATAGGGCTTTCAGGGGCCTCAACCCATGATACGATGGTGCTGAGGGGCCGATCGTAATGCATAAGACGGTGATCCTCCCTCTGTATAAGCATGGACGGACCTGACCGTGAACTGAATACGTTGTCGTTGAGGGGCCGACCGTACTGCATAAGATGGTGATCCTCCCCATGTGAAGGCATGGGCGGACCCGACCGTGATTGGATACGATGGCGCTGAGGAACCGATCGTACTGCTATTTAAGATGGTGATCCTCCCCATGTGAAGGCATGTGCGGACCCGACCGTGAACTGAATATGCTCATCTCATGGCCCTCGGCGATGATGGTCTCCTCGAGGCCCTCGACCGTGATGGTCTCCTTGAGGCCCTCGGCCTCCCGGTGGAAGATGTTTGTCTCACGGCCCTCGACCGTGATGGTCCCCTCTAGCGGTCATGAACGCCCCAGCCATGAAGGTCTCTACGCCTCACGCTGAACGTCTTTGACCTCCCCGCTCGAGTCTATTGAACGGCTTTGAAAGATTCTCTTTACGTTGCTAGTCATAAACGTCTTTGCGCTTCATGCCGAACGTCATTGATCTCCCCGCTCGAGTTTATCGAACGGCTTTGCCTGATTGTGATTTCTTCTTTTCTTTGCCGGTCATGAACGTCTCCGCGCTTCATGCCAAACATCATGGATCTCCTAGCTCGAGCATGTCGAACGGATTCCACTGCACAATAAGAAAAATAATACGCCCGCACGGCCAAACATATGTACATGTATAGCATTTTCTTTTATATTTATTTAATGAACACCGACCAAGATTGAAATAATAACCCTTGGCCTTACCACACGCATCGGCCTGGGTTTTTCTCAAATTGCCAAAGCCCACGGCAAGAATCACCTAGTGGATCGTCGTGCGCTTACATAAAAGCTCCGTCTAGTCAAAGTACTTCGCCTCGTACTGGGTACAGTTACCGTTCTGGCACTTAATGTCGATCGGGACCATGAATGGTATAGATTAAAATGCGTCATCGGGCAACGCCCTTGGGGGATGATTCTATCAACTAATTTGGGCCGATCGGGAGTTAACCGATACTCCCACTCAAACCACACATTTAACTAAACTGTTGGTGAACTTGCTTTAAAGCTTCGTTCGACCGTTATTTTATTCGAGATGTTCTCACCCCTAACAAATAACGGTGATGTGCAAATAATAGCAATAATACTATATCAAGTCATTAATATTTCCATGAATGAACCGCCCTTGCCGAGCGGGTCCATAATGCTCCAACTGCCAATTAAGGCCGATCGGGGTAGGCCAACGGCCCCCACTAAAATCAGTCTTTTAATTTAAAAAAAAGTTGGTGAACTTATTATGCGAGCCTCGCTCGGTATTTATTTCACTCGGGATACTTTTATCCCTACTAAGTAACATTGATTTCACAAAATATAGGATCAACGTTCCTAACATCTTAATACACAGTCCTTTAATTAACGAGAGTAGGGTTAGAGTACTTAGTTCTTTCGTTATAGGCTGACATAATGTGGACATGAGTCCTTGCTAAATCCAGAAGAAATCCATGTTCGGTCACTTCGGTGTTGGCCCCATCTACACTCATAGTTGAATCCCAAATCTCAATTTGGTGCTCCGAAATTTGCCGTGGTGCGTCCTTCCTTCATGGAGTTCGTAATCAGAAGGCATATCTTTCCCAAATATTGCTCACCACTCAAACCTTCCTGACCATCGCTGCATGGTCGATCGACCCAGGAGAGAACTTGAGTTAACCAGACCCGGTGTTGCGACTAGGAGAAGTCGGACTTAGCAAAACCGGACGTCGATCTGGACGGTGATCCCAGGCGGCGCTGTGCCGAACAGTAAGATGCCGAACGAGGAAATGTCGGTTGGCCGAAGGCTGGGATCAACCCCGTTGGTGATCAATGTGAAATTACGTCGGTCGGTCGACATTCATGTTGAGTCCTGATGGGTGAAGCTCTTGATCAAGAGGTACCGTTCGGCCAGAGAGGAGTGTATTTTATCATTTAAGTCTAGGGAGCCGGGTGACCACCGGTCATTCCTCAGCTAGAGAACTAACTAGGCTCGCTCCAGTTGTTTAGGAATTTTGCCCCGTTCGGCAGTTTAACGTTCGAGAGCGGTTGGCCCCAGCTACCAGCTGGTTGAAAATTCTTTGGATAACGTTTATGTAATTCCTCTGACATGAATAACTTTGGAGGGACATCATGGAGTTAACAAGAAGAACATGAACACTCTAGTCGTTCGATTGGTCAGGGGGTAAACGCTACAGTGCTGCATTTTAAGGTATCGTCGATGTTTGGCCTGGTTGATCTCGTTCGACCCTCTTTTGTCCTGAAATGGTTATTCTCTGCTGCTGATGTGCTCGCCTCCTCGGTTTCCCTCTGGGCGTGGTGGTTAGCCTGGGCGTTTAGGGAGTTCCTTGTATCGGTCACATGTAGTGATCCATCCAAGCCTTCCTCCGGATATTTCCCGAGTGGTGAAAAGGTCTTAGTTTATTGGCTCTTGGGGAAGGGCTGAAATTTCGCTGGCTCGGCTCGTTATCATTTGTTTAATCAGCGAAATGCAAACAATTTCTCGTTCGGTGATGGCCTCATATACCCATCCAGCAGAAATCCATAGCTTTTAATTTATCGCAGCGAGCCACGCATCATCTTCGTAAACAATTAAGGAGGGCATTCGGTCCCCCTTTGTGCTTCTAGTTGTAAACCCAATGAATCTCCAAGGGGTATAGCAGCATGAATATTTATCACAGGTTGACAGCCTTGACCGGGAGCTGGAAGTAGGAGAAGCTGGATTATGCATGTGCCGGATGGCTCGAATCGCTGGGTGCTGGAACCGAGCCCGACGGATATGGAAAACGGAACTATACCGTATGGGAAGTCCCCTTAGTTTTGTTCTGGCCTGGAAATGTCGTTTGGTAGGTATGAAGTAACGGCTTCCTGGAAGTTGGCAACATAAACTAATAGATATAGATATAATATGTATGAAATGCACTGTTTTTATGTGGAAACCCGGAAAGGGAGAAAACCACGGGACTTTTTAGGCTAACGTTCAAGCCCGCTCTTTCACATTAAAACTCTCCTCCCCAAAATACAATTATTAAGCTCCATTAATGGAGGTGGCCTATTCTACAGAAGTTGCAGAGGGGAGAAGAGAGCTCAAAAATCCGATCCATTTACATGGAAGCCTTGCTTCCTATTTATAGAAGAGAAGGGGGGGGGGGGGGGGGGGGGGGCTTTCTAGCCTAATGGGCCCGTCGGGCCAAAACGGGTCGGGTAGGCCTAAATGGGCCTCGCTGACTGGGCTCCATACGGGGGTGATGCATTGAGCCTCTGAACAGTAGTAGGCCGGGATAATATTCCCCAACAATATGAATTTTTAAAAAATGTCAGTAGCCCTAATTTATTTAAAAAAAACAACATGCTATAAGAGGTTAAATTGACTAGATTGATTGTATTTTAAAAGTAAGTGTATTTATATGATACTTTTTCATATGATGACTTAGGTGATAGGTTGAAAGTAATAGAAGGGTGTATTATATTTGATCTGCAATTATGAATTGAAACGGGGATAATTAACCTCATGAGACCAAATATTGTAGAAGTATTTTGTTATGAGGTGTGTGGATCTACTTATTAAAACCGGAAGTAGAATCAAATATCAAAGTGATTCCGTGAAAGTGCATAAATACGTATAAATGCTTTGCTCGTAAAAGCAGTTTTTGATAGACCAACTAATGAAAAACTCATGCTGGTTCTCCTTTTTTGCCTTTAAAAGAGAAGTTGAACCAATTCCAAATACATGCACTTAAATAAAATTAATCAAAATTAGTTAATGAATTTTAAATTTTTTTGAAAGAAAAATTATGTAATTAATTAATAAAAGAGATGACACCCCATCCAATTTTGTGTAGAACACAAAGAAAAATTAGGTAAATAATTAAGAATAGTTATAGGGAGTATCCGTTTATTTTGATGATGGTGACTGCTTGAGTTATGAAGAGACTACGCTGTAGGTCGACCGGTAAAGTCGTTACATGTGAGGAAGAGAAGGAAGATGACAAACAAGTCAAGAAATGGTTAAAATAAGCTCCATCAGTCTAATCTTACATCATTCTACAAAGCGCTTCGCTAGGGCCTATTTCATTTGGCATTATAATTAGAGAATTGATTTACTACAATATTAATTCAACAGTTTCAGTTTATACGTCTCAAATCACTATTTTAAAACTTTAAGGGTATATATATTGATCTTATAACCATATATTAATATATTATTGTATTACATATGTCAATTCAATACATGGAGTTCGCATTGTTAATTTTAGGCTACTTAATTAAAAAAAAAATCATGGGTGTGTCTATAAGTGGCACCACATTCACAGATTCAGTAAAGTATTAACGTGTAATGTTGAGGGCAGAAAATAAAGGGAAAAATCGAAAAAGTAGAAAGAAATGAAATTATAAGAAAAGAAGTACGAAAAGTGGGGTGGGGTTAGTGCTTATACCGTGGAATCGCTGGAGCACCATGCACCCTTTCTTATTTTTATTTCTCCTTTTCTTAAAATTGTTAATAATTTTTTTATTTTTGATCCGATTTTTATAAAATTTATATCAATTTTTTTTTTCATGATCTTTCAAATGAAACCAATATTGCCTATGTAATTTTAATTTTTTACATTCATACATTTTTTTGTAATATATTTTTATATGCACACACTTTTTCTATAATATATTTTTTTTATCACTTTTATATGTTTTTAGAGGTTTTTAAGATATTGAGTTTGTTTATTTTGCTTCTAGCTTGAAGTTACATTTGATAATATACGAAGTTACATCATCTTATACTCCAGTTACAAGTTATTATGTTTGAGTTACATCTTGTTATGTGTGAGTTACATCTTGTTATACACGAGCTACATACTTTTATGCGCAAGTTACATGTAATTATGTGTGAGTTACATCTTGTTATACACGAGTTACATACCTTTATGCGCGAGTTACATGTAATTATGTGTGATGAGTTATATCTAATTATTTGTGATTTTTTACTTATCTTTATCTTGAACTAATTCAATTATAACTGAATTAATTTTTTCTTTTCCAATTTAATATAAAATTTTATTAATCCACATAAAATAAGTATATTGTATTTCATATTCATACACTATTTTTCAAATGATAAAAATGAAAGATGTAGCAGGGGTTTATTTCGTGGTGTAACTCACATACATTAAGATGTAACCCGCGTATATTAAGATGTAACTCGCGTACAATAAGATGTAACTCGCGCAGAAGAAGATGTAACTTCATGATATATTATCAAATGTAACTTCAAAATAATTTTTTAAAATTACATAAGCAATATTGGTCTCATTTGATAGATCATGAAAAAAAATTGATATAAAATTTATAAAATCGGATATCAAATAAAAAAGTTATTACAATTTTTAACAATAAAAAAAAATAAAAAATAATGGAATCAACCACTGAAGCTGCGTCGTTTTGCAACCGGGCGCACCATCCTCATGGTGCGCCGGTTGCAGGGTATAAATTGCGGGTGAGGGTGGGGTAAACAGATCATTGTTTGAATTTAAAATATTTCAGCCCTTTTGAGCTTATGTGGCTTGACGAACACAACCTTAAACACGTGTAACATTTATTTTTATATTTTATCTTTTTATGCAACTATAGTATTATTATACGGAGTATATTTGTAAATTTTGGCCCCACCTGAATTGAAATCATGGATCAACCACTCCCTCATCCTGACCCTCGAGGTAAAAAATACTCCGTATCAAACAAAAGAACAAATGGAGGTTGTGATTAAAATGTGTTCATATTCAAGATATTCTATTGAGAGAATTTAATGCATCACTTCAAAATATAATGTTATTATTTTAATGCATACATTAATTGGAATCCTATTTTTAGTGATATATACTTAGAAACTGTGAAAAAACAGAACGTATTCTCCCTATATGGGAATTGACTTTTCAGATTTTCCTTTTTTACTTTCATGTTTTCGATTACTACTTACTACTTCCACATTCATTACGTACCTAGTAATCTAAATATAATATAAAGTTATAAACTATAAAGTGTGACTTCATGTTCAACGAAAAAAGATCTAACATGCAATAATGTGGTACGTGCTGAAGCACTGTCATGTTCTTATACAGTAATATTTTTGGAAAACTCCGAATGAAATTCCTTTACTATTTTCACTTACATATGAAAAGATCGAAAACCTGTTATTTCATGGAAAATATATATATAATACTACTTGTTCAAACAGTCTGAAACATATTTTGAGAATAGTGTTACTTGTTCAAAGGGTCACGAATGGTTAAAAGAATATATTAGCCCGGGGGTTTTATTCTACCACTATAATTAATTGATTTTTAAATTTTTTGTATATGAAGAACTATCAAATAAGCACTCGAACTTTCATAAAAAGTGCAAATAAGCCCTTTTACAGAAGGTTTTGTCCGGCTATCGCCATTTGGGGCGGTTTCCGGTGGAATTTTTTGATAAAATTTTTTGAGCATCTTCTTCATTAAGTCTAGTTTAGCCATACCAAATTTTAGCTAAAAATTCAATCTAGAAGGCAGACAAATGATTTTCTGAAACATACTGCGCTGTCTAACTGCGCAGTTATCTTCAAAAATTCATTTAACTGTCTTCCCGATTGAATGTTTAGCTGAAATTTGGTATGAGTAAACTAGACTTAATGAAAAAGACGCTCAAAATTTTCATTAAAAAATTTCACCGGAAACCACCCCAAATAACGACGGCCGGACAGAGCTTCGTATAAAAAGGCTTATTTGCATTTTTTATGAAAGTTTGAGGGCTTATTTGATAATTCTCCCTTATGTACATGTATAATCATGGATTCACGGGTAATGGATAGAATTCGAGGATCCCTTTTAATTTACACATTATGAGCCTGTTTGGTGGCCTCTTTTTCGGCATATCAGACTTATCAACCGACTTTTTCACCAAACACGTAACTTTTGATTTCTGCGCTGAAGTTTGTAATAAGCAGAAAAAATAAGGCTGTAGTTAGTTTTCAGGTTGTATTGGCTGAAGTTATTGTAGAGGATCATTTTAGCTATTTTTCATATAATTTTTCATTTAATTTATTAATAACAAATATTTTAAATATAATTTTTTCATGAATCAGCAGAATCAGCCAATACAGACACTTCAGCCAGAACTTCATAAATTTCAGCAGAATCAACCAATTCAGTCAATTTTAGTGTTACCAAACGGGCTCTATATCATGGTGATTTAAACTAAGCTACAAATCTCTACATTATAATTAACCACTCGTGTCATACTCTAACTCGGAATAACAAATTTCCACGGACGTGTTGTAGTGTTATGATTAAAAATGTACGTAAATTTATTTAGGTATGTAGATGTTAAAAAACACTAATCACATTATTTCATCCAACCGTCGAATTTGTTTTTTAAGAGTAACCCATACTATGTATATGACTTTATCACAACATAGAGATCATCAATGGGCTAAGCTGGGCCACACCGGCCCAAAACTAATGTGTTCTTATTGAACTCAAAACAATAACTTCAATTTAGAGCAAATCTTAATAACTCAAAACAGAAACATTCAGATTAGGTGAACAAAATACCTTTTAGTGTTTGATATTTATAGTGAAAAGTATCAATATATATTTTACATTTATGTATGCCCTATACATAACAAAGTTGTAGTACAAAGTATAATATAATCAATTAGCAATAGCTATTTCTTGTAATAGTAAATAAATTTAATTAGCAACTGCTAATCTGCTATGCACATTCAATAATTAGCATAAAAATGTGATGAATAACCATATATGTGATGGCTTATATGAGGATGACAGGAGAGTTGTCAGTTGTCACACGTTCATAGGAATAAACTAAGTAATGCTAATTAACAATTTGTCTTGCAAATTGTTAATTAGTTAACAATTTTCCCTAGATTAATAGTGATTTAATTAATTAGTTAACTCAATCACACACACATAAGTTCTTTTCCCCTTAGACTCATTTATATTACCACCATAAGTTTTTGTCTTGCAAATACATTAACAATTTGTTTATAGAACCATCGATCTAAGTAATTAATTAGCTCGAACAAGTTTCCTATTTTAAGGAAAAAATGCAGAAGGAAAAATTACTTTCTTTCTTATTTTCCTCTTTGTAATGGAATATGCAAGGTAAAATTGACTAGATTTACTTGTTGACCATATGTAGGGAGAGCATGTGTTTCAAAATACTAGCAAGAGACAAAGGCCCTTAAAGAGTGGGGAAAATAAGAATTCTTCAAAATGAGCTTTGCATTTATTAATAAAAATTTAAATTAGGAAGATGTTTTTTAATAAATTTAGTTCCAAAATTAAGTTTTTCTTTCCATGATGGGGATTAGTGCACTGTGTCATCTTGTCTTATAGTGAACGCCATTTCTTCCTCTATATAAGACTCCAAACAGCAATTTCAAACGACCCCTGACCACCCCAAGTTTCATTTCTTTCCCCTTCTTCTACGGTCAATTCAAGCTATCATACCAAATTTTAATGGAAGAAATGGCCTCTTTATGGAGCTATCAAGAGGTATGCAGGAACTATATAAACTATCTACTTCAATATGGGCCACAATAAGAACGTTTTTGATACATTTATATCGTTAAGATCTTTATTCTTTGGATTTCATTCACTATTCATTTCATAAAGTGTTCATCTTTTAGTTAATAAATTCAAGATTCATGTTAGATTTCCCTCAAAAAGAAAGATTCATGTTAGATTCCAATCATTTGATTGATTCTTGATAATCTGGGCAGACTATGGATGAGCTGAGGCAGAAGCTTTTGTACACAACTATTGAACTGCAACGGTTGAAAGCTCAATCAAGGGAAGAGACAAGGAGGAGCAAAGAATATATGGACCAATTGATTCAGCTTGTCCACACTGTCATCAGGGAAAGAGATGAAGCAAGAAACCACATTCAGAAGATTCTCAACAGCAGCTGCCATAGACATGCAGCAGGAAGAGCAAATTCCGGGCTGACCGAATCAAACAATAGCCTCTCCGACACACAGAACCATTACTGTTCGTCCCCGGTCGAGTCCTTGTTGGATCCCGTATCTTCCCCGGTCGAGTCCAACAACAACGTTCACCAACGTGTGGTGCACGATGCTGGTGGGTTACTCGACCAGGGCAGTTTGATAATTGATAGTCTTGCGAAGGGTAAACCCTTGCCCGAGAAAGGGAGATTCCTGAATGCTGTGCTGGAGGCGGGTCCACTCCTCCAGACGCATCTCCTCGCGGGCCCGCTCCCGAGGTGGCGTAACCCGCCTCAGCTTAAGGCGTTCCACATCCCGCAGGTTTCTCTCAGAAACTTAATTGGGGATGAGGATGAGGTTATTGCAGCACATTCAAGAATGGTGATGCTCAACAATGGAGGTGCTTCACAGCAGCCTTATTTTGAGATGTCCTGTGGATCCTCACAAATGCATTCATCTTCTCCAATGTTGAACTTTGGCAGTAACCTTGCTTCTGGATCGTGCGGTGGAAACCAGATGTTGATATCTGGAGGGTCAGATGTTGACTGCTATGGCCATTTGGGAAAAAGACAAAGGCTCCTTTGAAAGATAATGCTTTGGTTGAATAGAAATACACATATATTATTTGTATAAAAGGAGAAACAGAGAAGGAGATTTGAGGGCAGGTTTGGGTGATGTAAATGGGATAGATTCATATTTGAGTTTGAGTGGCATACTACATGTAGCCCCCCCTTTTTTTAACCTTTTAAACAGATTTTTAGAGTTTTGCTTACTTCCTGAGCCCATTAGTCTAAAACCTCTGTTTGATGCTTGGGACACTTCATCTCTGAAACTTAACAAAAGAATGAAAACTGTCTTTATCTGCCCAGAAAATAAAAACTATAACTAATACTATAAAACTTATAATCTTAAGAACTTTCTAGGATGAATATAATCTGAAGAACTTATAGTACTTGTTATCTACATTTTATAAAGTTGATATGCTAAGTTCACACAATCATTCGTTAAACACTTAAATCTATCATAAATAACACAATATTGTCTATATATATGGAGTAAAATGTAGATTAAGTGAAGCAAACTATTGGTTATTGGTTCTGGCTATATACATTACTGTTTGAGAATGTTATTAGTATAGTCGTGGGGTTTGATCAGGTTAACAGAATTGGAAAAGGTTGAACCTATTTCGAATCAAGTAATGAACAAAAGAAGGCTAAAAAATATAAAAAGGAATATAGGGCGCTCTACTAGATTGGGTTGTAATGAGTTACCTTTGACTAAAGGTAAAAAAGAGGCGCCTATTCGTTGCTCTGTTTCCGCTCACATGCTTGTGGTGCGTGAATACCGTAATAATCCCTGAATACTATCAGGTACTTATTCTCGAACCCGTGCGGCACTAGCAACCCTCACTCCGAACTAAGCTAGTCAGTCTAACTCTTGCGGAAACTAGGACACCGATTGCGGAGAAACTCGTACAAATGCTTTATTGCTCAGGAGAGTCGTGACAATACCCACGGAGAAAATAACGTTACATATGGAGTATGCGAATAGGAAGCGGTTCAGCTCAGTCGGTCGCCGACTCACTTTCCATTACGGGAGGTCTCGGGAAAAAGAATGACATATGTGCTTTGACATTTGAAACTTCCATGTGCTTCAACTCAAATATGCTCACTTTTTTATGGTTTATTTCGAATTAATTCTACTTTTGTTTCTTTCCTAATAATTAGATATCTAAATTTTCTTTCATTTGAAAAAGTGATTCTATTTAAAACGTATAATACTGATTCTTGTCTATCAAATAGAGAACCAATTTGAGTGTTTGGATGAGTTGCGATTCCAAATTACTTTTTAATTGAATTATTAAAAGGACAATTACGACATTGTATTAATATTACACTAGATATTTGATGTAAAAATAATTCAAACAATGAAAAAAAACAGAAATAATGACATATTATATGTTTAAAATAAAGACGATGGAAAAAAATGTGACCTCTTACAAAAATTAAATATATTATAAACTTTTACTTGTTATGATTATGTAATGCCCGTCAAATTATCCACATAGTAACTTTGATCATTTTTTGTCCAGAATTCTTTTGAGTAATATTCTAGGAAGAACTTCAAACTTTCTTTGATGAAATTGTGCAGAAATAATAACTAGTTACTTTTATCACATTCATTTCTTTTTAAGAACTCAAAATATTTTACCAAAAAATTAGGAGTCACAAATATAATCACATCATACTAATTCTTTTAAACAAAATTAAGTGCTAATGAAAACTTTAGATCACATTACATTATAGTAGTAATGATAGTAATATTAATATTGATATTAATATTAATAGTAATACTCATATTTATAGATCAAATTCATAGACGTATTCAATTCAATGGCATAACTTGAAATGCGTTGTAATAGTTAGGGATTGAAGTCATACTAAAAATCGGTGAGAATATATTTATATTTATATTTATATTTATATTTATATTTATATTTATATTTATATTTATACTTATACTTATACTTATATTTATATTTATATTTATATTTATATTTATATTTATATTTATATTTATATTTATATTTATATTTATATTTATATTTATATTTATATTTATATTTATATTTATATTTATATTTATATTTATATTTATATTTATATTTATATTTATATTTATATTTATATTTATATTTATCTTTATATTTATGTTTATATTTATGTTTATATTTATGTTTATATTTATGTTTATATTTATGTTTATATTTATGTTTATATTTATGTTTATATTTATGTTTATATTTATATTTATATTTATATTTATATTTATATTTATATTTATATTTATATTTATATTTATATTTATATTTATATTTATATTTATATTTATATTTATATTTATATTTATATTTATATTTATATTTATATTTATATTTATATTTATATTTATGTTTATATTTATGTTTATATTTATGTTTATGTTTATGTTTATGTTTATGTTTATGTTTATATTTATGTTTATATTTATGTTTATATTTATGTTTTCATTTATGTTTTCATTTATGTTTTCATTTATGTTTTCATTTATGTTTTCATTTATGTTTTCATTTATGTTTTCATTTATGTTTATATTTATGTTTATATTTATATTTATATTTATATTTATATTTATATTTATATTTATATTTATATTTATATTTATATTTATATTTATACTTATATTTATACTTATATTTATACTTATATTTATACTTATATTTATACTTATATTTATACTTATATTTATATTTATATTTATATTTATATTTATATTTATATTTATATTTATATTTATATTTATATTTATATTTATATTTATATTTATATTTATATTTATATTTATATTTATATTTATATTTATATTTATATTTATATTTATATTTATTCTTATATTTATATTTATATCTATATCTATATCTATATTTATATCTATATTTATATTCATATTTATATTCATATTTATATTCATATTTATATTTACATTTATATATTTAGAAAAATTGTCCTAAACAAGAGTCAAAATGTCTAGAAATTCTAAAATAAGACATCTGTTTTTTTCTTAATGAAATAGGAGTCATTACCGTCATACTGTCATTAATGGCAGTAAATACTGCCATATATGTTACTCACATTTCGGGAAAGAAAACATAATAGTTATATTTTGAATTTTCCAAACAATTTTACTCCTGTTTCGAGAATTTCCCTTTTTATATTGTTCTAGGAGATAAGAACTTTCTCCTATCCCTCGATATCAATTGTCTTTCATATTCAAAGATACATGCTTCATTAGGGTATGGCCCGGGTCTTCAATCAGTTAAAGAGTTTAAACATCATATACTTATATTTATATTTATATTTATATTTATATTTATATTTATATTTATATTTATATTTATATTTATATTTATATTTATGTTTATATTTATGTTTATATTTATATTTATATTTATATTTATATTTATATTTATATTTATATTTATATTTATATTTATATTTATATTTATATTTATATTTATATTTATATTTATATTTATATTTATATTTATGTTTATATTTATGTTTATATTTATGTTTATATTTATGTTTATATTTATGTTTATATTTATGTTTTCATTTATGTTTTCATTTATGTTTTCATTTATGTTTATATATTTATATTTATATTTATATTTATATTTATATTTATATTTATATTTATATTTATATTTATATTTATATTTATATTTATATTTATATTTATATTTATATTTATATTTATATTTATATTTATATTTATATTTATATTTATATTTATATTTATACTTATATTTATATTTATATTTATATTTATATTTATATTTATATTTATATTTATACTTATATTTATACTTATATTTATACTTATATTTATACTTATATTTATACTTATATTTATACTTATATTTATACTTATATTTATATTTATATTTATATTGATATTTATATTTATATTTATATTTATATTTATATTTATATTTATATTTATATTTATATTTATTCTTATATTTATATTTATATCTATATCTATATCTATATTTATATCTATATTTATATTCATATTTATATTCATATTTATATTCATATTTATATTTACATTTATATTTATATTTAGAGAAATTGTCCTAAACAAGAGTCAAAATGTCTAGAAATTCTAAAATAAGACATCTGTTTTTTTCTTAATGAAATAGGAGTCATTACCGTCATACTGTCATTAATGGCAGTAAATACTGCCATATATGTTACTCCCATTTCGGGAAAGAAAACATAATAGTTATATTTTGAATTTTCCAAACAATTTTACTCCTGTTTCGAGAATTTCCCTTTTTATATTGTTCTAGGAGATAAGAACTTTCTCCTATCCCTCGATATCAATTGTCTTTCATATTCAAAGATACATGCTTCATTAGGGTATGGCCCGGGTCTTCAATCAGTTAAAGAGTTTAAACATCATATACTTATATTTATATTTATATTTATATTTATATTTATATTTATATTTATATTTATGTTTATATTTATGTTTATATTTATGTTTATATTTATATTTATATTTATATTTATATTTATATTTATATTTATATTTATATTTATATTTATATTTATATTTATATTTATATTTATATTTATATTTATATTTATATTTATATTTATATTTATATTTATATTTATATTTATATTTATATTTATATTTATATTTATATTTATATTTATATTTATATTTATATTTATATTTATATTTATATTTATATTTATATTTATATTTATATTTATATTTATATTTATATTTATGTTTATATTTATGTTTATATTTATGTTTATATTTATGTTTATATTTATGTTTATATTTATGTTTATATTTATGTTTATATTTATGTTTTCATTTATGTTTTCATTTATGTTTTCATTTATGTTTTCATTTATGTTTATATTTATGTTTATATTTATATTTATATTTATATTTATATTTATATTTATATTTATATTTATATTTATATTTATATTTATATTTATATTTATATTTATATTTATATTTATATTTATATTTATATTTATATTTATATTTATATTTATATTTATATTTATATTTATATTTATATTTATATTTATATTTATATTTATATTTATACTTATATTTATACTTATATTTATACTTATATTTATATTTATATTTATATTTATATTTATATTTATATTTATATTTATATTTATATTTATATTTATATTTATATTTATATTTATATTTATATTTATATTTATATTTATATTTATATTTATATTTATATTTATATTTATATTTATATTTATATTTATATTTATATTTATATTTATATTTATATTTATATTAATTCTTATATTTATATCTATATCTATATCTATATTTATATCTATATTTATATTCATATTTATATTCATATTTATATTCATATTTATATTTACATTTATATTTATATTTAGAGAAATTGTCCTAAACAAGAGTCAAAATGTCTAGAAATTCTAAAATAAGACATCTGTTTTTTTCTTAATGAAATAGGAGTCATTACCGTCATACTGTCATTAATGGCAGTAAATACTGCCATATATGTTACTCCCATTTCGGGAAAGAAAACATAATAGTTATATTTTGAATTTTCCAAACAATTTTACTCCTGTTTCGAGAATTTCCCTTTTTATATTGTTCTAGGAGATAAGAACTTTCTCCTATCCCTCGAAATCAATTGTCTTTCATATTCAAAGATACATGCTTCATTAGGGTATGGCCCGGGTCTTCAATCAGTTAAAGAGTTTAAACATCATAGTCTAATTGTGGCAGATCACTTGTTCCCTTTCAAAGTTCAATCATAGAAGCAAATAAAATATGTTATATGACGGAAACGGGTGAGAGGCTTTTTAAAGATTAATATTGCGATGGTAAAATATAAATGAGGATTCTCAACTAGAGCTATTGTAAGTGTTGGGACGTGGGGATGCAGTGCTAGCAGCTCGTCCAAATTATGTGCTAGCCTCATTAGTCCAACATCTTGTCGGTTAATCGCTTTGGGTGTCCAACCGAACCGGAAATTCGGTTCCCGATATTTTGGGACCCGATATTAATCGGTTTGGGTCCGGTTTAGGATTATCTAAGAACCGAAATATCGGTTCAGTTTCAGTTTGGGGTAAATCAGTTCGGGTACCGAACCGAACCCATCTTTATTCTATCTCAGCGAATGCTTTTAGTAGTGGTAAGTGCAACGATCCACAAGTAATGTCAAATCCAAAGGTAAGGGGTTCGACCCTCGACTGATACGAAGGTTCGGACGGACTTGATTCAGAAGATGGTGAAAAAGTGAACTCGGGCCGACACCGGAAGAAAGAGAAGAGAGTGACGGCGGCGATAGGGAATACAATTACAACGAACGGGCTCCTTAAAGAAAATAACATTCTCAACCCTTACTCGTTCTGTCTTTATTGTTGTTTGAGCTCTGCATGTTTGTGAGAGGCCGATTTGGATTATTGTGTGACTAATGATGATTTCAGGATTGTGAATTTATAATATGTGGGGCAGATGTGTGTTAAGCAGACTGGTTCACCTATGATGTGTGTTCGCCTATTCCGAGATATGTTTGGGAATGCTATTTGAGGTCTTTGAATCTCACAATCCTTATTTGATTTATTAATGTAACATATGGTTGCTTAACAATTCTTAGGTATGTTAGTCTAGGATATGTAACCCATGATCATGATTAATTGTGTTTCCCTATGCTCATATATCTGTGAAGAACCTATGATTAATCTATGGTGTGTTAGCCTACAATATGTGACATGTGATCATGATTATGAGTGTTGCCTATGCTGAGTTACCTGTGATGACTCTGTCATTAATCTGAGGTGTGTTAGCCTGGGATATGTAACATGTGATCATGATTATGAGTGTCTTCCTATGCTATGAGTCACATGTGATGAAGTTGTCATTAATCTGAGGTGTGTCAGCCTAGGATGTGTAATTTGTGATCATGATTCTGTTGTTTTGCCTATGCTAAGTGTTAGTCCTGGTTTTCTACTACAGCAAAGATTAAGAGTATAACAAGTAGAAGATTAACAATAAGGATGAACACAAGATGATCGATGATAACCTTTCTTGATATACCGTGAACTCGTACAGAGAAGGATATTGCGCTAAGGCTATTTGGAACGAGTACGAAAGTTAACGAAACCCTAAACCTGAAGCGCCTTTTTATATGCGCAGGTATAGGGTTTGCGTAAAGGCTCTCAGTCTGATATGGGCCTGACACATTGGCCACATATCCTTTATACCCTAATAAATACAAATATTAAATACAAAGGATATAATAAAGCTAATCTATTACAAGATATATGACAAACTTGATTCACAATTAAATGATCTTCAACAATCTCCCCCTTTGTGATCAAGTGTCATCTTGCTATTGCTTCTGAGCTTTGTGGTAGTGCTTCCTAATGTTTAGCGCGTGCTCGTATTGTCTCAGCATGTTTCTCTTGTCCAGGCGATCGTCAATGGCTTTTAGAATGGCTTCCAGCGCCGAATGTTCCTTTAGGATGTATGACGATGCCTCCTCAAGTTTTTGATCCAGCTGTTTCTTCATCTTCAGCAGTTGTTCTCTGATGATCTTCAGTGTTCCATCACAGTATTTCTCAACTTCGCTGATCATCATCAGGCATTTTACATTCTAGTGATTTAGATATGTGACTGCTGGTGGGGTGAAGAAGATGTGATATGCAGGGAAGTCCTCGAGCTCTGGACCATACAGTCTTGGCTGTGTTAGGTTTGTCTTTGTCATGTTGCACTCGATAGCCATCTGTAGGTCATGAGATGAGTGGACTCTAACATGTCTAAGCATGAACCTCTTAATTGCTGCGAGGCCTTCGCTGTATATTCTGCTTTTTCTGATTGGGAGGTATCTGTATGCCATAAACATTTGGTAGATGTCATTTGGTTTGAGCACGATGAAGTCGTTTTCCTGACATGTGAATTCACTTCCATCGGTGCGTTGAAGTTTGTATGAGTAGAATCTCACTCCATGATAATCCTCAGCCTCGACCTTTAGAATTTGATGGATTGGATGAATATTGGATTTCAGATCCTTTTCTAACAGCTCTCGTTGAGGCCCAGTTGACCGCTGCATCAGCATGTGAAGATGACCTCTTGCCTGCTTCCCTTTGAGATGAGTGAGCCCCCACAGCTTTAATTCATTCAGAGGTCTGACTTTCTCCGGTCTACGCCATATACGCTCTTTGATTTCCTCTTGGAAGGGGGCTTTGATGCGTACATTTTCCCATGGTTTCTCTGTTATGGGAAGTCGTCCCGCCGTTTGTCTAACAAAAGATTCGAGTTCTTTTTGAGTTTCCTTGTAGTTTTCCCCTTCCTTTGGTTCCTCATCCTCGAGCCTGATTATATCCTCCGCACATTTATTTATCAGTTCCCGTAAGAGCCAGCTCCTTTGCATGTCTTGTTGTTCTTCATCTTGCATTATCTGGTCCATCTCCGTCCACTGCCTGGGCCATTTGTCATAAATGATGATGTCCTCAAGTTGATCGTGCATTGCGTCTGATGACGTAGTGGTAGGAGCTGGTTGATTTGGTAGTGACGGAGACCTGTTACCTGAGACAGCGGGGTCACTAGGATTTCCCGTTGTCATCAGCTTCGAACGAGGTTCTAACTGATGGCCTGACTTACAGGATGTACCTATAGTAGCATCATCAGGGCTTCCATCCCCTCCTCGGTTGGTATCTTTAGGAGATACGCCTCAGGATGTTTCATCTAGCTCGACCAGGCTAGAGAGTTTGGCTTGGGTTTGGTTGGCTACGGGTGGCTGTTGGTTGGTGGAGGTTTCGGGTTGATCAGGTTGTGGAGTGTGGCTGGTGAAAGCAGTTTGCTCGAGTGTTCGTGGTCGCTTGTTCTCCCCCTCATGAGGATCCGAATCGTCGGGGTCCTCATGGGAACGTTTGCGACCACGAGGACTGTCATGACAATTGCTCTTGGTCTCAGGTGTAGAGAGGAGGGCATTGAGGATGGCTTGCTGGTAGGGGGTGAGGTTAGCTTGCGGTATGTTGAGGAGATGGTCCAACATGGCCGATGCTAAGGTGTCGAAGGGTAATGACAGGAGATCGATGGTAGGTGTGGTCGGGCGTGGGGATAATACTGGTTCTGTATCATGGGTGCCCCGAGAAGATGAAGAGATGTGTAGTTGGTTGATGGAGTGGTGAGAGAAGGCCGAGGAAGATATCGGGTGGGTATGAGAGATGAAGGGTTGGGGTGCAGGATGTTCAGGCTGAATCGCTTGGGTGGTCCTAAATTCCTGTGCAAAAGCGGTCATTGCTCCTTGCACCCATGGTTTTATGGTGGAATCCAGGAAGCGATTCAGGAGAACGTTGATATCTTCAAAGGTGGGATGGCCAGTTACGGGGGTTGTAACTGTTGTCACAACATCAGTGAAGATAGCTGATGTGTGGCCTGCGTTCAATGATGGAGTCATTGTAGGCATAGCAGGACTTCCGACCGTCATTGCTTGCACTCTGGTCGTTGCATTCAGGGTGAGTGCACCTGTATGTGTAGTGAATAGTGTAGGTGTCCTAGAAAAAGAAGAAAATGTGGGAAGTGTGACACCTAGACTCAATGTGTGGGAAGGAGGGGTGGTGGCCTCGGGCGGGTGGCCAACAGTTCGCTCAACTGATTCGAAAGGAACCAGAGAGGTGGGTGAGTCCCGTGATGTTGAAACGATAGCCTGTTGGGAGGCTAACGAGTGGCTGGAGGAGGGTTGTGCATGCACAGTTGAGCCAGATGTTGCGGCTTCTACTCGAGAACCGAAAAGATCGGCTCCTGTACTTAGGGATTCAGCTCGGCTTATGTGGATAAAGGGTTCACATCCAGCAAAAATGTCCTCATCAGCCTTATCTATTAGGCTCTTCCTGATGCGAGGCTGTGGCTTAGGCTTAGAGGATTTTTCGTTCTTGAGTTTTGCCCGTTTCTCGCGGATGATGGCATCCTGAGTATTCTTGATGACGTGTGCTGCTTCATCGTAGTCAGCCTTGGAGCTGCAGATTTCTCTGTGTACACTCTTGGGTTGTTGTACGTCCTTTATGGTGAACGTCTTGGGACGTCCGGCGAGTATGGGTGTTGCATCCTCAGCGGTTATCCTTTTTGGAGACTCGGTAGGTAGCTTACCCTTTCTGATCAGAGCATAGGTATGCTCGACATCGTCACTGTCATCATCGTCATCATCAGCATCTGAATCATCACCATCAGTACCCACGCTATCGGATGCCTCATCGTCAGTGTTATTGTGGGCAGCACTGGACGATTCATCAGCAGATTCCTCAGCGTCCGTTGAGGTGCCCTCAGCCGTCCGACTCATCTCGAGAGAGTCGTCGGACTTTCCTTCATGGGGCAAACGGGCCAATGGTTTCTGTGGGTTTTGGGCTCTCTTAGGACCCTCACGTTCACTCGGTTGTGTCCCCGGGGTAGGTCCAGCTGGGTTTTGCTGAACCATAGGGACAGTTCTCTCTACAATCTCTCTATACTGTAGGACTGCAGGATTGGTCTGATTGGCGAGATTGAGCAGGGACTCAGGGATCCGCAGTCCAGTTACGGGGTTTTTGTTAGACTTGAAGTAGAGAAGCTTGGGCACGGAGAAATGTGGATCATCACCTCGTCGAGGAATTGAGTGATGCGCGGTCATGGTGTCGTGGATGATTAGCCCGAGCCACCTAGCATATGGGATGGTGCCCGACTTGTTTTTCTCCTTTGCCTTAACAAGATCCATGAGCTCTGAGAAGAACAGCTCAGCCATGTCGTAATTTTTGTTGTAAGCAATACCGTGGAGGATCAGGAGAATTTGCCTGTTACATTTGTCAAACCCGACATGCTTTGGTGACAGACATTTGTTCACTAGCCCGAACAGGCTCTTCCATGGGTGATGGAGATATGCCCCATTGAAATTTGATAGCTTGGGGAGAAGAGAAGCGTAGCCTAGAGCTGCAACGTCCTTGAGAAGATCGGGAATGGACGGCAGAGGATCATAGGTATCATGGACTGGCGGCTCTAAGGTGGATCGTAGTGTGGACGGCATCAGGACTACGCGCATACCATTCAGTTTTGTCTTGATTTTGGAGCGATCCTTCACAGACTCAGTATGCATATGTCCCCAGAATTGTTGTAGATATATCTCTGGCACTGGTTTGGCGCTGTTGAGTGCGGGCCAGAGATAGTGACCTTTCATGATCACAGGGATGACCGGGTCCTAGCATTTGAACACGGTGAGGTCTAGCTGGTAGTTGTTATCCAGCACCTTGATCCACTTCCCTTTTGGGTAAATGGTGTCGTCAATTTGAGCTTGGTGTGTTCCTGCCATAATGAACTGTAAAAGCAGGGGGTCAGCACATTAGACGTTGTTTGTTTGCTTTGCTTGTGAAAAGTGATGTTTTTGGAGTTTTCGGAGAAAAAGGGTTGCAGGTGAACTTGGAAAAAAAATTGCCAAGTCAAAATCTCGAGATCGAGATCTCGAGGTTTAAATCTCGAGATCGAGATCTCGAGGTTTAAATCTCGAGATCGAGATCTCGAGGTTTAATTCTCGAGATCGAGAGCTCGAGGTTTAAATCTCGAGATCCAGATATCGAGATCTTCATCTCGACATCTCTTCTCGAAGATGAACCGACGAGATCGAGATCTGCAGATTCAAAACTCGAGAACATGATTCTCGAAACGACGATCCCACCTGCAAGTTTACAAAACAGATAAGCAAAAACGATGCAATAATAATTTCGACCTGCAAATCAACCGTAAAACCCTTTTTGAACATTATTCGATCGATTTTCAATTTGGTTTTTCGAAAAACAGGGGTTGAGAGGGTTTGACAGATAAGAACGCAGTCGGTGGCGATTTGAAAACACGGTTTACTACCTTCGAAAAGAGAACGAGAGAGGAGAAGAGTAGATGGAGAAGAAGAATCTCGAGATTCGAGGAAATCGGGAGCTCTGGTCGTTGAAAATTCTATCAGTGCGAGAACGATGACCTTTTAGGGTTGGAGAGGCCTTTTATACGCGAATTTTGGAGGGTTTGGGCCTCGCGAGAAAAAAGTGGGGCCCAAACGGATGCTTGCCCATTTAGCCTATTTAAAAATGGTTTTCGAGGCCCAATCAGTAAAAATTAGAGCTCCCCCTCAAACAGTGCAAAAAAATACACACACATGCAACGTGATATTTTGGTCCTTTTTCTCCCTCTCGATGAGTGCAACACACAATATGTACAGATGCAACGCACGCACACTCTTTTTGATGTTTTTCACTTTTTCTCCCCCTTGACACATGCAACGCGCACACACACTATTTTTGTTCTTTTTGGGTTTTCTCCCCCTTGACACATGCAACACACACACACTATTTACAGGTCACACCCACACACGCTTTTTACAAGTCCCACACACACACACTCTTTTCGGACCAGTGGAGATAAAATTTAAACAGGCTCGAGGTTCAACATGCCCAACTTGGAGACTAGGAATTGGAATCTTTTTTCATCCAATGCCTTAGTAAACAAGTCAGCCAATTGAAGCTCTGAGCTTACAAAATACATATCAATATCTCCTTTTTCCATGTGGTCCTTGATGAAGTGATAGTGCAGATCAATGTGTTTGGTGCGGGAGTGGTGAACTGGGTTACTGGTAATGGCGATGGCGCTCTGTGAATCACTGTAGATCGGGATATGGCGGAATGTGTAACCGTAGTCTTTGAGCTGAGTCTTCATCCATAATATTTGTGAACAACAACTAGCAGCCGCGACGTATTCGGCCTCAGCTGTAGATGTTGACACACAATTCTGCTTCTTGGAAGACCAGCAGACTAACTTCTCGCATAAGAACTGGACGACTCCCGATGTACTCTTGCGGTCCATCCTGCAACCCGCAAAATCAGCGTCCGAATATCCGACTAGATCAAAACCTGAATGCTTGGGATACCAAAGGCCTAGATTCACAGTGCCTTTAAGGTATCTTAAGATTCGGCGCACAACAGTTAAATGGGATTCCTTCGGATTAGCTTGAAATCGAGCACATAAGCATGTGGAGAATACAATGCCAGGCCTGCTAGACGTGAGATACAGCAAAGATCCAATGATGGCCCTGTAGTTTGTAGCATCAACCGGCTTCCCGGAGGGGTCTGAGTCCAGTTTATTATTTGGGGACATAGGGGTCGTCGTGGAAGATTTGCCATCAATGTTGAATCTCTTGAGCATTTCCAGAATATATTTTGACTGGTTGATGAAAATGCCATCAGAGAGTTGTCGTACTTGCAGGCCTAGGAAGAAATTCAGTTCACCCATCATGCTCATCTCGAACTTTGTTTTCATCAGTTTCTCGAAATGTTTGCACAAACGCGGATTGGATGAGGCAAAGATGATGTCATCGACATAGATCTGAATCAGAATAATATCAGATTTCTGTCGCTTGATGAACAGTGTAGTATCAATCTTACCTTTGGAAAAACCTGAATCAACCAGAAATTCGGTCAAGGCATCGTACCAAGCTCTTGGTGCCTGTTTCAGCCCATAGAGAGCTTTCTTGAGCTTGTATACATGATCTGGGAATATTGGATCTACAAATCCTTCGGGTTGAGCGACATAGACTTCTTCTTCTAAAATTCCATTTAGAAAGGTTGTCTTCACGTCCATCTGAAAGACGGTGAAGTTCTTGTGAGCTGCATACGCAAGAAAGAGGCGTATTGCTTCACCTCTTGCTACAGGCGCGAACGTTTCATCATAGTCTATGTCTTCCTGCTGATTGTATCCCTTTGCGACCAGCCTTGCCTTGTTTCATACAACTGTCCCTTCTTCATCTCTCTTGTTTTTGAAAATCCACTTCGTGCTAATGATGGTCTTTTTCTGTTAAATTGATTGAGTTCATCTTGCATTGCAATCACCCAATCTGGATCAAGTAGGGCTTCAGAAACCTTTGATAGTTCAGACTGGCTTAGGAAATAGACGAAGTGGCATTCATTTACCGTGGCGGATCTTGTGCGCACACCTTGACTCGGATCACCTATTATTTGATAACCGGGATGTGCTTTCGTCCATTTCCTCTCATGAGCCAGAGGAGTTGGAGTGATGATTGGTTGATCCGAGTCCTGATAGGGGTTTGAGGTCTCTTGAGCAGTTGTGGTGTGTAGTGGAGATGTTTCTGGCGTTGTAACAAAGCCATGATCATCCACTCCTCTGTGATTGGATTGAGGCGTCGAAGGTGTAGATGGTACATCACCTGGACCGGTAAGAAGTGGAATCTCAGTTGTGGGAGTAGGTTGCTGCGGAGCTGTTGATGTTGAAGCTGGTGTGCATGGAGGAGATGAAGGTTGTGAATTATCATAGAAGTTTCTGAAAAGGGAATTAAGAATCACATCTTCAAGTTCTAAGTTCGAATCAGCTTTATCAGAAGCCACTGGTACAACATGTGTTGGATCAGCCTGTAAATGTTCGGTCGCGAAGTCAGCCATTTCATAGAATGTAACATTCACACTCTCGATGACCGTTCGCTTGTCTCTTAGATAGACCCTGTAAGTTTTGGACTGCAGTGAGTAGCCGATGAACACGCCTTCTCTGGCTTTGGGGTCCAGCTTACTTCTTTCTGTTCGATCGTTCAGCATGAAACACTTGCAGCCAAATATTTTGAAGAAAGAGATATCGGGAGTTCTGTTGAAGAGAATTTCATAAGGAGTCTTGTCGAAGTGTTTATGAATGGATGTTCTGTTCTGGGTGTAGCACGCAATATTGATTGCCTCTGCCCACATGAAATGAGGCAGTCTGGATTGGATTAACATGGTGCGTGCTGCTTCAACAAGAGTCTTGTTCTTTCTCTCAACGACTCCGTTCTGTTGGGGAGTTTTGACTGCTGCAAATTGCTGAGTGATACCGAGAGATTCATAGAAATCAGTGAGAGTTTGATTTTTGAACTCGGTACCGTTGTCAGTTCTGATTATTCGAACATAGTGCTGTAGCAGTTTCTGGATGGTTCTGATGAAGGTCACAATTTTTTCTGCTGCCTCGTCCTTTGAACGAAGAAATTTCATCCATGTGTACCTTGAGAAATCATCAAAGATCACCAGAGTGTATTTGCGACCGTTGATGCTTTGGACTCTCATAGGTCCACACAGATCCATGTGAATTAACTGCAGCGGGTGAGTAAATGATGGAACTGTTTTTGGCTTGTGGGAGCTTCGCGTCATTTTGCCCATTTTGTAGGCACTACAATGATTTTCAGCGGAAGACTTTAATAGAGGAAGCCCCTTCACAAGTTTCTTGGAGGACAGGATTGACAAATGCTTGAAGTTCAGATGGGAAAGACGTCTGTGCCAAAGGTTGTTCTGTTCTGTGGAAGCTTTGGACAGCAGACAGATGGAAGTGGTGGATTGTACGCTTTTCAGATCAATCGTGTACACATTTGATGTCCTGTAGCACGTTAATAATGAGTTCCCCATGTTGTCTAGCACACAACATTATCTGGCAAAGAACCTCACTTCCATCCCGCTGTCACAGAATTGTCCTATGCTCAGTAAATTGTACTTGAGCCCTTTGACAAAGGAAACATCCTTGATGGTGACACTGGCACAGATGACATCCCCATATCCAAGAATGGGAGATGAGGCGTCGTTCCCAAATCTGACGTTGCCTCCGTAACAGTTGGTGTAGTTGCTCAACAGGTGTTTTATTCCGGTCATGTGGGTTGAGCATCCAGAATCCAAGTGCCACACATGACCGTCCTGCAAAACAATTAAACAGGTTTAGGTACCCATCTTGGGATGGGTCCTTCCTTATCAACAGAAAACACCTTTTTGAATCTTGCTTTCAGCTGTGATCCAAGGTCAGCACCTTCCTCAACAAATGATTTTTCTCTTGCGGGCTCTCTAACAACCAGATCTGCCTTTGCAGTGAGTCTGGTTTTTGGAGCCCACTTAGCAGTTTCCATTTTGGTGAGTCCGTTTTTGGGGACCCACTTGGCGGTTTCAGTTTTAATAGATCTGTTTTTGAGAAACCACCTTTCCGTTTCAGTCTTGGTGGGTCTGTTTTTGGGGACCCACCTTTCAGTTTCAGTCTTGGTGGGTCTGTTTTTGGGGACCCACCTTTCAGTTTCAGTCTTGGTGGGTCTGTTTTTGGGGACCCACCTTTCAGTTTCAGTCTTGGTGGGTCTGTTTTTGGGACCCACCTTTGATTTGTTGTGGGAGGAGAGTAGACACGTGCTTTGTGATTGAATGGTTGTTTCTTAAGGTGGGTTTTAAAAATTTCCTCCTTAGAAAGCCGATTAAGATGTTTCCTAGAATGAACTCAGAGGGGATATTTCATATAAGGTATACAAAATATTCCCTTAGAAGTTTTGTTCTCGATTTCCTTTCTCGGTTTGAGCTTTCTTGGAGGCTTGTCTTTAACAACATTCACATCACATTCATAATTATGAGGATCTAGAACAGAATAACCATAAGCAATACTTGAATTATGAATAGAACGGTGTCCAAAAGATGTCTCAGAAATTTTCAGCTTGGGACTCAAAACTGAACAACTAGGAGTTTGTTTGACAGAGACAGAGTTACATTTAACTTTAGAATACAAAATGGAACTGGGTCTAGTGCTGGTCTTGTTTTCAAAAACTTTCTTTTTCCCTTCAGCGATTTCCTTTATTTTCTTCCTCCACTCATCCTTCTCTTCTCCTTCCTTCTTCACTTCTTATCCTGTGTGCAAAGGAGAAGAGTGATGAGTGGACGAACCTTTTGAAAGCTTAGTTTTATCAGGTGAGGTGTGAGAATTGTTTAACTTATTATTAGAAGCAGGTTGAGAGGTTGTTTTAGAATGATATTGCTCACTCAATTCATTGAACTTGTTAAGCAGTTCCTCCCAGTTACTCTCAAAGCTTCTCCTTTCTGTTTCAAATCTCTCTCTCTCGTTGTCTAGAGTTTTCTGAAGGTTTTTGAGTTTTTGTGCCATTGGAAAAATACAGGGTTCCTCTCCAATTTTGAGATACCTACTCTTGGGGGTGGATCTAATTGATGTCCTAGGTGTGGTACATCCTTTGCAACGGCATAAGGATCAAGACACTCATTAGTGCAAGAACTTTGTTCTTCGTGTGTGAATTGTTTTTCATTTACAGAAGGATAATCACAAGAGATTGCAGCCTTAGGGTTCTTTCTCTTTTCTTCTTCTTCTTCTGCGTTTTCTTCATCACTTCTAAAATACATTTTCTCACAAAACCCTAGTCCCATGTAATCTTTGTTATAAATCTGAAGACAGTCAACTTTCTTTAGATTACATGGGTTGGTTATGCCCAGTCCTATTCTAGGATTGTAGATCCGGTCATCCTTTATTTGATTTAGAAAAATTGTCTGTTCAGATTGACCTCTCCTGGCAGCTAGATCCTCTAGTTCTTTTACTTTGTTTAAAAGTGTTCTTCTTTTATTTTGCAAAAAATCGCATTCAGCCTTTGCTGTGCTTTTCTCTCGTTCACTGTCCTCAAATTTCTTAGTCAATTCAGCTATCTTAAGTTCAAAACTTTCAAAATCTGAGGACACCTTTTTGACCCGTTCTTTTGCAATTTCAAGTTGAACACTTAGAGAAGACTTTTGGTCAAGATTCTGTTTCAGTACCCTGTGATTATTGTCTAATCTCTCCTTTAGTTCTTTAATGAGATTGTCCTTATCAAGTAAGGACTGATTTTGATTATTGCATGGGAGATAAGAGGTACTTATAGAGCTTGTAGAGCATTCACTTCCGGGGATCGCAACATCACCCTTTCTTTCATCTTCTTCCTCCAGTCGAGCCATCAAGGCATAGTTGTCTTCCTCCTCCTCCTCATCAGAAGTGTCTTCTGCCCAATGATCATTTTCGGCAAGCACTGCAGAATTTTCTTCTTCCTTCTGCACCATAAGCATCTTTTGCTTATTCCACAACATCTTCTGTTTGTATAAGTTTGCATCCCTCTTCTTTGGCAGGCGATAGTCTTTGATCACATGTCCAACCTTTCCACAGTTATAGCATTTGGGGGCATCTTCAGCTGCCGGTGCCTTCCTAGAAGATCCTTGATCATGGTTCTTCTGTTTGTAATTTGAGGAGGAGGTTCTCAACTTGTTGGACGAGCTGTTCTTCTTAGCGAATTTCTTGGCTAGCAGTGCCATCTTCTTCTGAAGGTCTGCAAGTTCAGCCTCCAGGTCAGATTCTTCATCGTCACTCTCATCTTCATCTGAGTCAACCACCACTTTCTTCTTCTTTTTCAGTGGTTTGGTTGTTCTTCGGGGCTGAGCTTCCATCTGTTGGTCTCGTTTATAATGGGAACAGTCTAGAGGGGGGGTTAATAGTCTGTTCAGAATTTTTCAAACTTTTCTCTAAGTCACAACTGACTTACCAGAGATGGTCGTATTCTGGTGACAGAGAAGGTCAAGTTCTGATGGCAGAACTGAACCTGTCAGCGGATTGGTTTCTGTCCGGGTAGCCTCAGAAAACACCAAGGCAAGTGCCTTTCTGATAACTCTTAAGGGAGATATGCTGAACACAGAGTCCAACCTTTTGAGTTAAACAGTCAAGTTCTTAAGTGCAGAATTAAATGAGTAAAGTAAATGACACCGGGGATTTTTATAGCGGTTCAAGGAACAACGTGTTCCTCTAGTCCACTGTTCCACTAAGGTTGCAAAAACAACAGTTTACAACGCCTTAGTCCCTAGAACTTAAGAAGCACTCCACGTCTTCTTCAAGCCTAGTTGCCACTCGGGATGCAGTCCTGCTTCCTGATGGCTGGTCTCGTTTCACTGAGTCTCTTGGAAGTATCCCCACTTCACTTACTCCAGTTAGTTTGAGACGCCCCTTCTTTTTCAAGAAGTATTTGATTCATGATCAGTTTTCTCCAACGTTGCTTCTTCACAAAGGATGTGTAGATGATGCTTTCGAAGTGTTGAAGAACTGAGGAGCTTTGCTACCTTTTTAGTTGGATGAAGGATATGAAAGTATATCTTCTAACTTAAGCTTTTTTTGTTGAGGTAAGTGAGTTCTTGATCTTAAGAAAGCTTGAAGGTTTTTAGTTCAGAGCAAATAAGTTGAGCAAGGTTGTGTAGCAAAGTTGTCTTGGTAGTTCTTCAAAGTGTATCTTTTATACTGGGAGCAGTCTTCCCGTTGGAGTGTAGAAGACAGCTTCATTAAATGCTTGTACTGTTGATTTGACCGGTTGGACCTTCGATTTGCTATTTTGGGGGCGTGAAGATGCCCGCATGGTCAATCATCAGCTTTAAATATATCTTTGTACGTACATCATTAATTGAGCATTTAATGCGTGTACAATACCATGTTCCCGTCGAAAGGCTCCTAGCCGTTAGAGGATTTCCCGTTAGTTTCACGACCGTTGGAAGTGCCTTCGAGTTCTGTTAAGTAATAGCAAGTCTGATGAGGCTTTCTGATCCGAACTCTGATGACTGCCTCTGATGCCAACTCTGGTACCCAACCCTGGTAGCTTCTCTGGAGAGCAACTCTGGGAGCAAATCTGGTACATATTCTGATCAAGAAGACCAAGAGGGTTTCTGGCATGTCGACTATGCTAATACTTACAAAGAAATTTCTAATACAAAAAATTCTATAGGGGTACTTTCAAATTCTAATAAACCTAGCATCATCAAAATCTAATTACATTTATTCCTTACAATTTCCCCCTTTTTGATGATGCCAAAAGCCTTTAACTATTTCCAGAGAAGTGCCTTTCACCATAAAAGAATAAAGTTAAAAACTTTCATTAAAATCTTGGTGGGCAACTTGGCATAGGAAAATAGTAAGAGTACAGTACAATCAGATAGCAATAATAGGAAATAAAGGTAACAGAGCAAACGAAAGGGAATCACAGAAAGTAAGGAAGAACAGATAATTTAAGATGCCATGCAAAATAGAGGCAGAGAAGGTATCTTATTATCAGAGAATTAAATACAGAAACAAGGATGAAAGATTAAGTTTCTTCTTCATCTACCTGGGGTCCTGCTTTGTCAATCCTCTCAAGTTCTGCATTGACCTTAGCTCCGATTGAGGCTAAGTCCCTTGGATTCTGATAGTCTGCCCAGAGAGGTGCAAGCTTGCAATCCAAGTAGTTTCGGATTGCTTCTGATATGTTTTTGCCAGATAGAACTCTCATCTGCCACCATATTTCAGCTTCTTGTACTGATCCACCATGGTTGATTTGGACAAGTCCATCACTGTCCATAAACAGATTTTCTTGTTGTAGTGGAGTCATAAGCTTCTTCATCTGAGTAAATTGAGCTCTGTCGGGCCTAGACATCCCACTCTTCATCCACTCATTAAATGTAAAGTTTGAGGACTTTTTCTTAGAGCTTTTGGGAGGTGGAGGAGGAGGTCTGGTGCCTGCAGTAGCTAACGTTTTCTTCTTTGCAGCTTCGAAGTAAGGAGCAGGATCAACAGTAGATGAGGGTCCTCTGATAGATATGGCTCTGGAGCTTGGTCCTTCATCTTCTCTGGTCTCTTCCCCCTTTTTGGCATCAACAAGTTCGCCAAAGAGGAGCTCAATCTTAGAGAACTCTGACGCCTGAGCATCTCTGATCTCATCTAGAGCTTCTGGCAGAGTTTGGGTAACAGAGGCCAGTCCTTCAATCAGGCTCTGTTGTCTCTCCATGGTTGATTGGATGCTCTGAGTACTGGCTTCAAGAAGTACCAACTTCTGGTATCGCTCCTTGTCCTTTTGAAGAAGATCAGAGGCTTGCGCTTTGTGTTCTGTACAAAGAGTTCCTATCTCCGTAAAGCACTCTGAAGACTGATCAACATTCCATTGTAGAACTTCTAAGGCTTCAGTTATCTCCTTCAGTATGTCGTTCTGATTATTTAGAGATTGGGAGTGAAAGTAGAGGATAGAGTTGATTCCATCTACTTCCCTAGAGACTGCATCAATCTTTTTATTGGATGAGTTCATGAATGTGTGCAGGGACTCTGTCAGAGTGTCAAGCTTTTCTGATAGCTGTTGTACGCCCTGGTTGAGATTGATGTTGGTGTGAGTCAGATGCTCATAATTCTTGTCATTTATGACTATAAGCTTGTTCATGTTGTCCAGCATCTGGCCACCAAACTCTTCTGCAGATTGCACAAACTGGTTAAAGTCTATCTGAGGCTCTTCTAGAGCAAACCCTGGCATCTCCAAACCTCTTCCCTTAGGGAATGGAGTATTGTTGCCAGTGAGTTTAGTAGAATGATCTCTAGGAGGTGTCTTCCTCCTTTTAGATGTGAAGTCAGCCGCAAGAGAAGATGTGAGGAATCCATCATTGTCAGCATCTGAAGATAATATGCGGATGGGAATCTTTCTATTGGGCGATGAGGCTACAGAGAGTTGAGGAGAGATTTGGGGTGTGGCAGCTCTGGTGTTGGACTTGGGTTTCTGCTGAGGTGGTGAGTTCTTGTGAGAGGGGGTTTTCTGATGGGGAGAGTTCTGATGAATAGGGGATCTCTGATGAGAGGAGCTCTGATGGGTGAAAGATTTCAGAGGTTTAGGGGAGGGTGGAGGTGAGGGTGAGCGGTTTCTGGGAGGTGTAGGTTGTTTGCAAGGTGATGGAGACTTTGATTTGGTCTCCTGTGGTTTTGGACTTCTGGTGGGGGATGGTGGAGGTGAGGAGGTTTTCTGTGGTGAAGGGGTTTTCTGTTTGAGTGGGGATGGGGATTTTGTAGGTGATTTGGGAGGTGAGGGGGATCTGGGTGTAGAGATTTTAGGTGGGGGTGATTGATGAGCAATAGAAGATTTGGGAGGGGAAGGAGGAGGTGTAGGGATTACCTCAAGAATAGTTTCTGAGAACAAGGATTCTCTTCATTCCTTGATCAGCTTTTCCATTGCCAGAGGAAAGTCATTTGCAGTGGAGGGTTCCCCTTCTTCATGAGCGCTATGGCGAAATTTGATGAGGGATTCCTTCCTCTTCTTCTCAATCAGCCACTCATCAAAGACTGCCATTTCATGCTCCTCCAGGGCTTTGACATGCTCTTCTGGAGATGATGAAGTGAGAGGTGTTTTGCCTTGATGTTTCTCTTTCTTTTTCTGCAGAACAGAGATGAGAAAGGCAAGATCAAAGCACCGGGACACATCTTCTGTGCCTACCCAGTGAAGAACTGCAACTTCTTCTGCCTCATAGCTGTGAAAATATTGTATTATCTTCTGGAGTGGCCCCATCCTCCATCTTCTCCAGGCTAAGACTCTCTCAAACTGCTTCTGAAGGATTGTGTTGAAGTCAGTCTCTGGTGCTCTGTCAGAGATGACTTGAGGTTCTGATAGATCAACAGTGATGGGCAAGTCTGGTACAGAAGAGGGTTGTGCAGCAGATTCAGGTTCCCCCTGAGTTTCTAATCTCTTTGCAGGTGAAACTGCTTTCTTCTTCTTTTTCTTCATGGGTTGGAGACCAGAGTTGTCAGAGTCCTCATTCTGAACAACTATCTTCCTTCTCCTTTTCATTTTCCTCTTCTTAGCAGGAGAAGATCTGATTGGCTTTGGGGGAGCCAACTCTAATGCGCCCATCTCTGGTGCATCCACTTCTGGTAAAATCCTCTTATCATTCTTCTTTTTCTTCCTGACATCTCTTGCAACTTGCGACTGCTCAGGTTGTTCTGAAGTCACAGTGGGCTTCTTGGAGGTCTTTCTGGGAACAGGTTTGGGTTTCACAGCCTGTTGTTCCCTCTTCTTCTCTAGCCTTTCCTCTCTTTTCAACTCAGCAGAGATGGCTATATTCAGCTTAGGAGATGCAGTGAGGAAGATGGTTTTGGAGTGGTCAACTGGGGAAGGGTCCCTGAGTTGAACTCCATGGGCAGTGAGGATGGCAGAGAGAAGAAGACCATGGCCCATCTTGGTTGAGAAAAGGCCTGTTTTCAGATCCTTCTTCTTGATAAATTCAGTTAAAGAACCGAAAATTACCTCACCCCAGTTTATATTCATTCCGTGGTGAATAGCAAAGATTGCTTTGCAGTTGGCTTTGTTTATTTCGTCTGTTGAGCCAGTTTTGCACCACAAGCTCCTGTGCAAGATGCTCACCAGCTTCTCATAGTCCTTCTTCAATAAGAACTTCTTCATGTACAGTCTGTCTAGATTGGCGGCCTCAGGGCGACAGTAGGTCTGAGCAAATGCTTCTACAGAGACATCCACTGACTCCAGGTCAATGAGAGTAGGGGTTTCAAGGTCTTGAGAATCCAGTTGGACTCCAAAGAATTCGTTGAGGGCATCTGCATTGAGAGTGATGCTTTTTCCCTGCACCTGGGAGTGAACTCCGTTCTTGGTGATGGTGGCGTTCAGGTAGAATTCAGTCACATCTTTGGTGCTGAACTCTTCGTAAGGATGAGCAACAATCTTGCTCAGTTGAGACTCATTCATCCCTTGGATGATCCTTGCCATCCGTTTCTGGTTCTCTGCTAGTAGTGGTAGTGCTGACATGTCCACCTTCATGCCAGTTACAACGTTGGCAACAATAGCCTTGGCTTCCTCCTTAGTGAGGTCGTTGATGTTGATGAAGTTCATTTTCAGAGAGATTTCTGAAAGATTCTGTAGATTTAGGAGTTTGAAGATTTGAGAGCAAGTGTACGTTTAGAGAGCAGTAGCGGTTTAGGTTGAAGAAGGTGGGTATAAATGGTTTTGGGTTAGTGGACGTTTGGGATTATTTATGGTTTCGAGGTAGCATTTAAAGAAATGCGGGCGGAACACGTTTCCGTTAAAGGAATAATAATCAGGGGTAATCTGGTAAAAGACATGTTCAAGTAAATAGGTCTTTCCCGTTCCTCGAAAAATAACTAAGTCCACAAGGATCTCTGATGGACTTCAGATAGGGATCCATGTATCAGAGAATGGGGTTCTCTGATGAAGAGTACTCTGATGATCAGAGATGGAGGTACTCTGATGTAAGGTTCTCTGTTCTAGAGAGCAGTTCTGGTCCACAGCAACTCTGGTTCATGCATCTCTGGGAAGATCATCCATCATTCCCAGTTCTTCCTTTAGCTTGTTAAACCTTGCCTCTGGTAAAGGCTTGATTAGAATATCCGCTAGCTGATCTTCTGTAGGTACATGCTTCATACAGATATGCTTCTTCTCCATATGATCTCTGATGAAGTGATGTCTGATCTCAATGTGCTTTGTCCTGGAATGAAGCACTGGATTCTGAGTGATTGCAATGGCACTGGTGTTATCACAGAGCAGCTTGATCTCCTTTGCTTGAATGCCACAATCCTTCAGTTGTTGCTTCATCCAGAGTAACTGAGCACAGCAACTCCCAGCTGCAATGTACTCAGCTTCTGCTGTACTTGTAGAGATTGAGTTCTGCTTCTTGCTAAACCAGGAGACAAGTCTCCCACCTAGCATTTGGCAGTGACCAAAGGTGCTCTTCCTGTTTAACCTGCAACCTGCAAAATCTAAGTCAGAGTAACCAATTAGTTCAAAGTTACCTCCTTTGGGATACCATAGGCCTTCATTTGGATTTCCTTTGATATATCTGATGATTCTTTTAGCAGCGCTTAGATGGATCTCCTTGGGCTTTGATTGGTATCTGGCACAGATTCCAACAGAGAATGAGATATCTGGTCTGCTTGCAGTTAGATAGAGGAGAGATCCTATGATTCCTCTGTAGGTTGTTGCATCAACATCTTTTCCTTCATCATCTGGACCAATTCCTTGTGAGGTGTTCATGGGAATCTTCACTGAGGATTTGCCTTCTACTCCAAATTTCTTCCCTTGATTGATAAAGATATCTTCGTACGTACAGCATTAATTGAGCATTTAATGCGTGTACAGTACCATGTTCCCGTCGAAAGGCTCCTAGCCGTTAGAGGATTTCCCGTTAGTTTCACGGCCGTTGGAAGTGCCTTCGAGTTCTGTTAAGTAAGAGCAAGTCTGATGAGGCTTTCTGATCCGAACTCTGATGACTGCCTCTGATGCCAACTCTGGTACCCAACCCTGGTAGCTTCTATGGAGAGCAACTCTGGGAGCAACTCTGGTAGATATTCTGATCAAGAAGACCAAGAGGTTTTCTGGCATGTCGACTATGATAATACTTACAAAGAAATTTCTAATACAAAAAAATTCTATAGGGGTACTTTCAAATTCTAATAAACCTAGCATCATCAAAATCTAATTACATTTATTCCTTACACCATCACCAGCGCTAGTGGATTTGTGTCGTGTTGATCCTCGGCACAAGCAACCTCATTGACAAATTGCTTTAGGTGTTCATGTAGGGTGCAGAGATCAATTTCATCCAAGTCAATGCGCTGTTTGACATCCTTTACAGTCTTTCCCCATGCGGGATGTAAGCTGGACAGAAATCTTATATTCAGTTCCAAGTTTGTCCTGAATACTTTGATCTTCCTTAGTTCATTGACCAGTTCAACGAGTCTGTTATATGTCTCGTTCAATGGTTCTCCAGGGGCAGCTTTGAAGGAGTCATAGGCAATTAGTGTAGTTGTTTTCTTGGTTTTCAGGCTGATGCTTGTGCCTTGGAGCAGATTCTCAATCTCATCCCACATCTCCTTTGCAGTTTGCATGCTGTCAATTAGTACATATACTTCGTTTGGAATGGCTTGAAGGAGGTATGTTTTCGCCATGAGATCACCTTTAAGTCTTAGCTTGTCAACTTCGGTGTATTCTGATGCCACTTTCTGTCTCCTTTCCGGAGGGATAGGTGGGTTGTTGTCTGGATCTCCTCCAAGTGAAATCATCAGCTCAGTTGGTCCTTCAAGCAGTGATTCAAGCATTGCAGTGGAATTTTCTTTGTGTTCGAGGAAATTTAGGAATCGATTCCTCAACATCTGATATTCTCCTTTCCTTAGACTTGGAGGAGTACTGCTGTTCCCTTGGGCATTGAATTCGGAATCCATTGCTGTAGAAAACTGACCGTTCGAGATATTTGATCAAAAGATTTTCAAAGGCAGAATATCAAAACTTCAGATGTCGAAATCTGAGTATCGAGATTTTAGATTTCGATAATTGAGACCAGATATCGAGATTTCAAATGTCGAGTTTTGGTCTCGAGATTTCAAATGTCGAGATTTGAAAAATCGAGATTTAAAATTCGAGATTTGTTTTTCGAGATATCAAATGTCGAGGACCTGAAGTCGAGATCTTAAAAATCGAAATCTCAAAATCGAGATTCGGATGTCGAGATCCTCAGTGTCGAAATCCTACAAAATGAAAAACTCAAGTTAACAAAATCCGAGGGTAGTTTCTGGTAGCGTTTGATGTCGAGATCCTCTAGTGAAGTTTTCAGCTCGAAAAACTAAGCAGAACCTGTTCAGACAGTGATCTCGAGATCTTGATCTCGAGATATTTCGAGTACAAATATTACAGAATGAAAAATCTAAAGTATACACCTTGATCGTTTCGAAACGACGATTCTAAAGGTATAACTTTTACAGCTTTTCGACAAGAAACAAGATTACAGATTAGAAACTCGAGAGATACAAATACGGAAAGAAAAACAGAGTTTTTCTGCAGACGTTCTTCCGATCAGCTCTCGATTGGCTCTGATACCATTTGTTAGTCCCGGTTTTCTACTACAACAAAGATTAAGAGTATAACAAGTAGAAGATTAACAATAAGGATGAACACAAGATGATTGATGATAACCTTCCTTGATATACCGTGAACTCGTACAGAGAAGGATATTGCGCTAAGGCTATTTGGAACGAGTACGAAAGTTAACGCAACCCTAAACCTGAAGCGCCTTTTTATATGCGCAGGTATAGGGTTTGCATAAAGGCTCTCAGCCTGATATGAGCCTGACACATTGGCTCCATATCCTTTATACCCTAATAAATACAAATATTAAATACAAAGGATATAATAAAGCTAATCTATTACAAGATATATGACAAACTTGATTCACAATTAAATGATCTTCAACACTAAGTCATATGTGACCCCGCTAATGTGTGTTTACCTATTATGAGTCATATCTTATGACTCAATGATGATCTTGAATTGTTTGTTGCCTATGTTAACTCAATTGTGGCCTTGATTAATTATGTGTGTTTGCCTATTCTTAGTCACCTATGATGATTTTGTCATGATTCTGTGGTGTGTTTGTAAATAAGTGTACAACAAAATATGTCATATGCTTCCATTGCTTCTATTTAACCAAACTAGTGTACACTAGTAGTGGGGGTACATCAAAAAATTGTACGCTACTTCTTGTCCTAGTACATACAAAAACAGTACACCACATAGTCTTAAAAAGCTTGGTGTACTTACAAAACATTCAAAAAGTAAACCACCAATATAATGGTAGTTACTTCATACTTGAAGATGTTGTGCATTTTCATGTATGAACTGAGTCCCTTCAGTTGTATGTGTGGAGTTTGTTGTCATATGTCCATCCATGAATGCCTTAGTTGTTTCATACAACTCAGGGGAGATCTGGACATTTCTTGGTAGCATTCCATGTCTTTACAACTTGTCTTTCCCCACATGCTTTAGCTTGAAATTGTTTCCTCCTCTGTAGTCTAATATTTCTTCCATGACATATTGATATAACTCAAAAATACTTTGTTCATTTTTTGTGGTGTGATCTCATCATATGAGGCTTGCACTGCCTGTATTAAATCCATGATGTTCTTTGGGGCCTTTTGATCCTTTATGGAATCAATAGCCTTAAAGAAACCTAGGTCTAATACATTTAAATTTGGATTGTTGTTGGATATTCCATCCATCCTCTGATCTTGATTTAAGAAATTTTGCATCATGTATTTCTATGATGGCTGATAGTAGGGTTGTGAGTATCATATCTTTCATTACTTGCTTAGTCACACTCAACGTTGGTTTGCTTTCTAAAGTCCCAACAGTCCTATTTTTGCTTAATCTCTAAGCTTTGTCTTCATATGTGAATGAAAAAATCCCCACTTTCCCATCCACTCCACGTCCCCACCATCGGCAATTCTAGGCCTCCCAACTGCAGCCAGAAACATTATTTTGGGAATAAATTTCTTAGATTGAGTTGTTCTGTATAGATCATCTTCTGTGGGAAGGGTGTAAAAACTGGTAGTTTCTTTTGACAAAAAAGAACTTCTCATCTATGTAAACACAGTCATAGAAATCATGAAATGTTGGTGTTGTGTGTACCGATTGAGGACTTATTTGACTTATGCAAAAGTGTAACCTTTTCAATTTGCTTGCTTCTGTTATAAGTTGCTTGATTGTGCTTGAATGTCTTCTTATTTGCTTAGTCATAAACCACCTTTGCACTGTTTTTGACACTTCCATTGCAAATGCAAGCGCTCTCTGATTTTTCTTATGGTCTAAGGGAATCTGACAAATCTTTTGCATATCAAAACTTATTCTTTTTCTGCCAACATTTCCCTTCAATCTGCTTTCCACATGTATGGCATGTCTACTCTGCATGTCTTGCTTTGCTTGACTCCATATGCTATGAATTGTTCGAGTGGATACTTTAAATTGGGTGGCTAATGTTGGTATTACACCCCTATGAAGTTTACCTTCAACAGAATCGGCCTATAACCTCTCAATCAGCTTGCTGCGATCTTCATAGCTCAACTTAGACCATTCCCCCCGGTTCACTGCTTTATACCCCCACCCCTCCTGTGGGGTCCTCTGTTAGGTCTATTATTATTGTCACAGTGTTTGTGTTTTGTTGTGCAGGTACACCTTCCAGATCTTCTTCTTCAAGGGGGTCCACATTAAGATCGAAATGGCCAGTTTCTTGGGCAACAACATTTATGGCGGAAGACTCCATAAATGAAGAGTTTTATAAGGTAGAAAGTAGATGAAGGTTTGTAATTTTAGAAGTAGTGTTGTGTGTATTCAATGCTAAGTAGGTGTATTTATAGCTACAAAACTTGTGTAAGAGTTAAAGTTGAATTTTGGAGGGAAGACAAAAAGGGAAATCTTCCCTCCTTTTTGGGTGAAATCTCCCCTCCTCCGTTTATGTCAATCTCTATTTGCTTTATCAATTAGACTTCTTGACATTCTTTAACTTTGATTAGATTGGGGGAAGATCTCCTTGGGGGCATATTGGAAAAGTCATAAAAAAATTCACTTTCCTAGACACCGTAAAGTCAAACACTGAAGTTGTTTTGGAATCGGAGAGAGTATTTAAATAAAACTAAATCGAATTAGTTATTAATATTTGTTACATACTAATACATTTTACATAGAAAATGTATTTAAGAATAATAATTAATTATGATCTAACCGGTCCAGATCTAAATATTATAAATTTGATTAGATCGGAATCAGAAACTTGAAAAAGTTTGAACCGAAAAATGGACCGGTATGTAATAGGCGCGACTTCGATCTGCACTCACGGATTTGGATGACAGGTTTGGTTGAGTCTGATTTTCTATTTCTAGTGTAAAATGTAGGGGTAGGCAAGAATCCCGCTCCCATTGTCCCATTCCGGTATATCACGAAATTGTACCAGTGTTGTCCCGTTTCATTTGGGACCCAATTATTTTGTCCTGCACCGGTTCCGTATCGGTTTAAAATGAAACATGATCGGGACACCGGAAGGTTATCCCAAACCGCCCCGTTATCCCGTTTGTAATGACTATATAGTGTTTTAGCATGTGAGTAATTTTTAGTGTAGCTCAAAAAATAAAAAAGAAATTAGTTTTTCAAGCTCAATTTTTTAAATTAAAAATAGCACCTAACATAAAAATTACTAACTTAGGTTTGTGTCTCACTCTATATGTTTGCACTTTGCATATGAGTATCCCAACGCTAGAACACATAATTTTGAACAAATTAGTTCTTTTTTTGCTTTACTTTAAATTTTATTTTCTTCTTTTGCTAAACTTAATTAAAATCTAATGGCTTTTAGTTTTTTTGTAATATATAACTACTTGTTATGAACATCAGTTAACTTTTAAAATGTTAATATTTTGGTGCATGATACTTAAGAAATGCTAATATTTTACGTTTTAATTACAAATAATGATTTTTTGTTTGATACTCTTTTGTTAGTTTGAGACGTCCCGAACTGTTCAGAATTATCTCGGTCCCAATTTAAATGGGATAAAATCTTAAGATATACAAAAGGAAGTGGGATTTCAGCTCATTTTCCCGCCCAAACACCAGATAAAAAGTGGTCAAAAAATGGGTCAGGAAAAATGGGTCGGAATTATTGATTGTCCGTTCCAACTGCACCATACTCGACGCGTTCATCTTATTACCTGTTGATCTTTTGGTGTTAATTGAGTACTAATTATGCATGAAATCAGTACTCTGTATATCAATGCACGGATTATGTATGGGTGTCACAATCACGTTTATTACCTCGAATTTTTTGTTGTCCATTGTTGAAAAAAAGAACAAACCCGACTATTGTATATCTTTCTCACTGTGCGCATATACATACATATACATAGTTATGTGTTGGGCTCAAGGGACATCGCCGATTTCATCGGGAATCATAGGACAATCCAAGCCGCAGCACTTCACGACGTCTGGCAGAAACTTCACCTCCACTTCAGGATTTCAGGTGGCGATTTGGCTCGGAGGAGGCAGAGAATCGGTCGATTTGACAAGCTGATTGAGACTGCTCGCGGTCAGTTGTCTCATCAAATTATATCCAGATCTCAGAGACGGGGACGACAGACCTGTGGCTCTCCTTTACAGCTACGGTAGCCATCAGAAAGATAGCGCCAAAATCAATGGGGGCGGAGGTGAAACCAGCAAAATCAAGGGAATGGCGACAGCTTTGAGGAGGAGGAGGATGCTGCTGCCAATGGTAGCTAATGTTGGCTGCAGCTTTCAACAAAGTTTTATTAAAGGTAAATACTTTTGTTAGCGTGATTATCTGTTCTCAAAATGAAATATTGAATCATGCCTGCTATATTGGTTTGATCTTGAGAAGGTGATTTGAGTGAGTAGTTATATGTTTTAAATACGAATTAAATAAATGAAAAATATCAATTGATAACGTTTTAGAACGGTTTTGTTAGGAACAGGTGACTGAGATTGATATTTATTAGATTGTTGAATTGATAAATATTTGATAGAATGGAAAAAGTCGGTCCATGCACATGTTTTATTTTTGTCAAAGGTACTGCTATTTACATCACTCTTTGTTTGTTTTCTAAATGGTTATTATATATGTTTAAGACATTTAAAAAATGGGCGATTTAATTAACCTATATATTATCATATCGTGTGAATATATGCTAAAAATTATGAAGTTGTGTTCTTATCTACTTAGCACATGAGACAAATGCTAAAAATAATCATTTTTACTTCAGCACTATTGTGCTTGCTATGTTCTAAGTGTTTGTCCTAAAAAATAATTGTGTTAGATAGCTTTGAATTGGGATTAATTGATGACAACAGCTGTAACATAGTGATCTGAATTTCTGAATAATAACACTGCTTAATTAGTCAATTTGGTTTCAGAGGATAAAAGAGCACTGACTGAGGGGCGGGTGAATATGTGATGAGCCTGACCAACCTAATTTTTCTAGGGGTGGATGCAGTTAAAGGCCCAAAGGTTGCTATGAATTTCACAAAAAAATCTTATGGTGAGGGCGTTTTAAATGATTTCATAAATTTATTCCAAAATTGCTCATTCAAAATTTATTCATGCCAGCCAATGTGTGTATTTGAATTATACGTTTTATGCCATTCAAGTCTTTCATATCATCTAGGATCTGACTTCAAGTAGTTTAGGAAAGTATGAACCGCTCAAGTTGCTCATTTAGCATTTTAAGTTATTCAGTGTTCAATATCTTTTCTTATTGATGTTAGTTAATTTTTTTGTTCACTGAATAAAGGATAATTCAACTCCATATTTTTTTAAGAAAAGGAAGTTTTACTAATTAGGAGTCGGAAAATTTTTCAAGAAAGAGATACAAAAGGAGAAACAATGAAAAGAGAAACAAGTATAGAAAAAGATACAGGGTGTTACGTGTTTCATTTAAATGTTTCTGAGTTTCTGTTCCTTTTGGCATCTTCATTTGTTTATTTTATCAAAATAGTTTTATAAAGATTTTAAAAGAACTAAGGTTAATGTTCATCATATAAGGATATATAATGCAACAATAAGAATTTTGTTTAAGCAAGAGGTGGTGATTTTTTGCATTTATGGGCTCTATGGAATCCTTAAAAGTGTGGTTACTGCTTACATTTTGTAACAGTGATATTTGCTAATGGATTATGAAACCATTATTGTTTTCTTCTTTCTTATGGAATAATTTAATTCCATATATATATATATATATATATATATATATATATATATAGAGAGAGAGAGAGAGAGAGAGAGAGAGAGAGAGAGAGAGTGAGAGAGAGAGAGTGAGAGAGAGAGAGACCCGTAAGAGAAAGCAACTCTACAATTTCTACTTCACTAATAGCTTCACAGACAAATTTAATTACTTAGAGTTTTTGCATACTATTTTTGCAATAATGGGGTTGGTATTTTCTGCTACTATATACATTTTCTACATCTTGATATCATGAAGGAGGCAAGGCACCCGAATGTCATCTTGAAGTGAGAAGTTATGAATTAATCTGGATCAAACTTTGTAGTTATAGATTGCAATACATTTTTAATAGGGTCTTCTTAGTTTGAATTATGTTTTGAAGTTATTGGCTGCAATACATTTTAAGAATATGGTCTTCTATGTGTGTGTTTGAGTTATACTCAAGGTGTGTATATGTATGTACACATATTTAACTACTTCTGTTTACCGGTTCTGCCCGTTGTTAAGACCCAATATATGCATTGTGATGATTGGAAAAATATTCTCCAACTTTTGGAGTTTTGAACTTCCCCTCAAATTTAGAAGTGATACATATGCAGGTAATATGATTGGTTTTGTGAGGGAAGCTTGGGGATTTGGATTCTTATGAAATTGAAGGTGCTGAGTTCAAGTCAGAAATCCTTCAGAATCTCACGGAGTTCCAATTTTCATGTGTTCTATTCAATGTTGTTCTGGAGAATTCTTGCAGTGAGTAAGGGGCAAGGATGTCTGCATTGGACAGGGATGCTGGTGAAATGCTTGATCGCCTCACCCTTACTTGGAACAGAACCCGCCAAGCATCAATAATCACCACATAACTGATAAAGATCATATCAGCAACTTCAGCACTGGAAGGATGATTCAATGTTTGTTTCTACTTAATTTTGATGGTGATGAAACAAAATACTACAAGGACTGGTGTTGCACTTAGTTCCCCCATAGCTGACTCCAAATTTTTAAATGGTGGTTAATAATCATTGTGGTTGTGAAACCCTTCATCCCCTCCCCTGATTTGCCAGTCACTTCACAACACATCTTCATTTTTTTTGTTACTCCAGGGGGCTTGGGGGGAGGGAAGGCTGAAGTAATCAGAACTGAAACTCACTTCATTGAGTTTCAAACCCATATGTGCCTAGCGAGTTTCAAACTCGAGACCTCCCACTAGGCACGGTAATCTCATGGACTGGAATGCTTGGTTACACAACACATCTTCATTGTAGTGGGAAAATTTGTAATTTTTATAATTGGTTTTGTTGTAGTCTCCTCTTGAATACGCCACATCACTTAATTGCAGCCTCCTCTTGAATATGCCACATCACTTAATTGCAGCCTCCTATTGAACAAGTACACTCGGTTCTTCTTAAGCAAATAGCCGAGGCTAGAGTATTCAAGTCTAAATTTGTTGGCAGGAGATCAATTGCAAGGAATGGTTTTCAACGAAGTATCAAAATCCAACTTTGGGGTTAAAGCTTACTCTAAAACGCTGTAATTGAAAAATATTTTATTTATAAAAGTGTTTCAAAATATATATAAATGCAAGCACATTGTAATATATATTGATATATCGATATTGATTCTTCTTTTAAAGCATTGTCTCATTTTCTGCAACAATTTTGACCAATCTATTCCTAATTATACCCTCTTATATAACTTTTTATCACGTATTACATTTATCATTCTTTTAATACATTTAAACATTCGATATATATGAACTCTTTTTTCACTAATCATGTGAAGACATACTAATAAAACATATTCTAGTTAGAAAGGTGTGTCCCCGCCTGAATTGAAATGGAATATGATCACCGGGAGTAACTGTATGCACACTAGCTGAACCCCAGAGGCCGAGAGTGCGAGACTGAGACTAGTGTAGAGTAGGTCCCACGCGTTTGATGTGGCAATAGATAATATTTTTACTAGTGTAGAGTAAAAAAGGAAAAGCGTTACAAAGTTACTAAGCCGCGGAACTGTAAAAACTTCTCTCTACTTTTGCCGGCGATCTTCCCCGGAGATCCGTACGCATCTGTACATTCAGGAGGAGCTGCTGGACGGTGGTTGTTTGTTTACGATTGGATGGTATATGGCGGAGACTCCGTCGCCGCCGGTGAAAGAAAACAAGCTGTTCAAGGGGATATTTGCGGTGACGGGAATCATGTCTACTCTCGTCATCTATGGTGTCTTACAGGTAACCAGCTCTCCTTACACACTCATACTGATCATTAAAAATCGATGCTTCTCCAAAATTGTTTAATTAATTGCTGCCTCTTGCAAATGTATATGTCACAAATGTTAGGGTTTATACATTCCCAATTGAAAGCCACCTCACACGTTTTGCATCTACAACTATTTTGATTCGGTAGAAAATTATAAAATTCAGGGTTTTATACGCTAGCAACTGTGAAGAGGCTTTGAACGCAGAAAATGTTCCATTGCAGGAAAAAATAATGAGAGTTCCCTATGGATCAGATAAAGAGTATTTCACTTACTCACTGTTTCTTGTGTTCTGCAATCGCATTACAACGTCTGCGGTCTCTGGTGGAGTTTTACTGGTAATTTGCTATTGCTGGGTAGATTTCTTATTCCCTATTTTAAAATGAAAAGTCTAACAAGCGCAGCCCTTCAAGCAGAACTTTATTTTTGTTTCTTTCTCATTAAAATGATTTGGGATCTTCAGAAATAATCTAAGATGATTATCAGGTTATACAAATTATAGCATCTGAGTTACTGATAATTTTAATTTTATTTATCTTCTCTGTTTTCAGGCAAGTAAGAAGGTCTTAGATCCCGTAGCTCCAATTTATAAATATTGTATAATATCTGTTTCAAACATGTTGACCACTACATGTCAGTATGAGGTTAGTTTTGTGTCTCATTATGTGCTGTATATCTTATGGTCCCAACTCCCAATATTGTACACTATTTTAGAACATTGATATTCTCACTGAAACTGTTCTACATGGGTGTTGTAAAAATAACTATTTCGTTTTGTTGTGTTTCAGGCCCTCAAATATGTTAGCTTTCCTGTTCAAACCTTAGCAAAATGTGCCAAGATGATTCCAGTAATGGTATGCTTTTCATATTTCTAAGTTTGGCAGGAAATATAACTATATGACTACTTTGGAAAAACGTTACCCCTACCCTCACAAGGCCTTGGATTCTTATTATAATATTCCCTCATCCTTGATTATTGACTTGCTGACCATGGTATTCAGACACTGGCCCTTCTACTAATTATTTGTTTTGTGACTAAACTCATGTATTTGGCATTTACATTTTCTTCAACTCCCTTCTGGTTAGATGTTCATGCTCAGCTGTGATTATCTTTTTCCAATTTACATCTCTAGAAAGGCTCTTTAGTGCTCATCTCTTTGGTTGGGGTAAGGTAACATCTATATCAAGATCACACTTTTATCATTTAGGTGCATATAGAGATTGTCATGATTCTTTTGGGTGTCAAAATACTGTATTTTCATGGTATTGCACTAAAAGAAGTTACCTTGATTGTTATTTTATAGACATGGTAGTTTTTTAATGAAATGTGGTGTTTAATTACAGTTTCACTGTTGTGGCCATGTAGATTTGGGGCACTCTTATCATGCAAAAGAAGTACCAAGGGCAAGATTATTTGTTGGCTTTCCTGGTGACGCTTGGGTGTTCATTATTTATCCTATACCCGGTAACAACAAATTCTTTATCTTACCTTTACGAATTCTGGGTAATGCTTATGCAGTAAACCAACCAAATGGTCCAAATCTGATGAAATTTCTCCATTCGACTCTTCTGAAGGACGTGCCTTTCAGTTTCCAAGAGTCTGGGATTTATATGAAAGACTGAAAGTTCTAAGTCAAAGAGTCCTCCTTTTCCCTTCTCTAATGTCCTTATAAGATGATCTTTCGTGGAATATAGATGTCACACCTGTTTCTTCATCATAAATTCAGAAATACTTGTAATCATACATTTTCCTAGTCATCCCAAGTGTAATGTCACACTTTCATCTCTGTGACGTGACACTCATGTTCTAGGTATCTTGATGTTTCTTTTTGGATTGATGCTTGTATGCACACTCGCCAATTTCAAAAAAATTACCTCGTAGAACTGCTCAGTGGAATATAGTCCAGTCGATATGAGGAACTCGCTCTCTGCTGAATATTTGTTTATATGAGAATTGAGTATCCTTCACACTCAACTCCTGGGAGTCCTGATTGGGCGTGACATGAAAATGGAAGGCCCAGCATGTTGTAATCATAGCATCTTGTAATTTTCAGAACTGCTGTACATCCTGTAATGGAAATAAAATGTTAAATAAACAGGATATCATATGATGGGAAAAGTTTGCTCGAGTGTGGTTGATATTTTAAATGGATTTCTAAATAATGACAAACAGTTCGGTGAATACCTGCAATGTGCTTTTGGTTGTAGGCAGCAGGTGACGTTAACCCTTACAGTAACGGAAGAGAAAGCACTGTTTGGGGAGTTTCCCTTATGATCGGGTATCTTGGGTATGAATCCAACGCTTCTTGTTCTCGTTTCAAACCTTGTGATATTTCATTCAGTTTATTTTGATATATCCACTTTTTTCTGTAAAGAGAGGGTGTATCTTTTGATCCATTTAATCCCCTCCTTCCCATCTTTTAGTCCTTTAGCCTTTGTTTGGTTGGAAAGATTTGGGAGAGAAAGGGAGGGAATGGAGGAGAGTGAAGAAGTATATTTTTAATTCTAGGAATTAGAGGGGAGGATAAGAAGGTAGAGGAGCTATAAGATCTTCATATGCCACTCCCCCAATATGGTATACTCTTGGGAAGTTAGTCTGTTTCTTGATTTGTTTCACCTTTTTTTCCAAATTATGTTCTACACTACTTTATTATGATATGGGCAGATAATATAAACAAATATGAGTATAAACAATAATTTTCAAAAATACTAATTCCTTCTCACTCCATGGTAACAAATATAAAGTATTTTTAACCACTTGACCTCCTCCTTCCTCTCTTTTGATCCCAAGGCTTAATGTTGCAATTGGAATGAGTGCAAATAAAAAAAGTACTTCCCTTAACGCTATGCGAAGTATTTTGACTTGCTCTGTTTCTCCTTCGATATTTCCATTGACAAGTAAGACATATTCTGTATTACCAGGTTTGATGGATTTACAAGCACATTCCAGGATAAACTATTTAAAGGCTATGACATGGAAATACACAACCAGATTTTCTACACAACATTATGTACTTGTTTCCTCAGTTTCTTTGGTAGGATTCATTTTATGCTCTGATGATTGTTTAATTTTATTGCTTTATCTTTTCTATTTATTCTGTTGATTTGTACTGCAGGCATATTTATGTAAGAGTGCACTACCAAATTGCAAAAGCTCCCTTTTTTATTCCTGTTTGGGCAAGTGTAGGATCTCTTACTCTGTGTCTTTGTGCTTCATGTTTAGGTCTAATCTTACAGGGAAATCTTCTCATGGCAATAAATTTTGTTTCACTTCACCATGACTGTTTCTTTGACATTCTTCTCCTTTCAGCTGTAAGTTTTATGCCCCAACTTTCATTTTATAATCTAAAATTGCTACCTTAAAAATATTAAGACAATTATGTAGTATCAACCAATCTAATCTACATCACAGGTGGCTACAGCCAGTCAATTCTTTATTTCTTACACAATCCGTAATTTTGGGGCTCTCACCTTTGCTACAATAATGACCACAAGACAGGTATGGATATCATATTTAACATTGGGGCTTTTGGTTCATGGAACGTGAACTTACCATAGGTAATAGGATTACTGCTAAGGTTAGATGAATTACCAAAAATTCAGTTTACGTTGTTTGGTTTGTGAAATCTGATAATACTGGTGGTGCTAAACTGTCGAGAAGAAACTCAGTTTAATCTAAAATATTATATCGGTAAATCTTACAAAAGTCCAAGCATATGTTACATTACAGAGGTAATCAGATTACCAGAACCAACCATGGATATGTTACATTACTTAGGTTTTGACACATTCTGTGAATCAAATGCCTCCTAAAAGGCTAACGCTATACTGAACAATGAAGAGTGCTAATTTTTAATGCCCTGTCGTTTCAGTTGGCTAGCATTTTCCTGTCATGCTTGTGGTTTGGACACCCTCTCAGCTGGGAACAATGTGTTGGAGCTGTAAGTAATTGAATCATTTCTGCGTGTATATAATTCCCCAAAACAAGTGCAAAAGCTTGTCATTGTTTAACTTCTCTCTCTCTCCAGGTGATTGTATTTGGCTCCCTTTACACAAAAAGCTTATTTAGAAGGAAACCAAAACCTTTGATCACAGAAGATGTTGAAAATGTAGATTCTATCCCCCTAAAGGAGAATAACACATAATGTTATATGTTGAAGGCCATCCATCCATTTTCTGAATGAGGGTTGGATTGGATCTGTTTTACCAAAAAAATGCCTTTTTCTCCGAACGAACATGAAGGAGCAGGCAGATAGCTAGCTGAGGCAAAGTGAGCGTGGTCTCTTAAATGAGAAAGCAGGAGGCAATACTACTACACAAAGGGCCATACAATAGCCATATAGACTAATACATAACCGTGCAAATTACATACACTTCTTACATTAAGCTTTTTTCAAAGTTGAATAATACCAACTGTTCGTTATAAATTAAAAAATATCAATTTGAAAAATATGTTGAGAACCAACCACTTTCAAGTTTCAATCTATTGTAAAGTAATACGGAGTATCAATTTTACATTTTTACTACAACAAATGTGGTAACGTGTTCACAATTCACATACGTAGGTCCAATTGTTTTTACAATAAAAAAAATTACTCAAAGTAGGAGAAACAAAACGTAATTTCTCTAAAAGTGTCATCGTTTTCATTTCTAAATAGGGTTTAATCACTCCTATTTTGATAAGTTTTTATTGTTTTATTCTTTTAATAGAAATAAATAAGTCATATTTTAGATTGTTAGAGTAATTAGACTATGCAATTATTTGCATAATTTACTTTTATTTAATTGAATAATGATTTTTTTTGCCGCCCGTGTCATTATTCTTGCTATTGCTTATAAATTATAATGTTATTATAAGCTTCAATCCTTGATTTAGGATCTGTTTCCTGGACTACAATACACAAAGCCAACATG